>VZTZ01007235.1:301934-599134 GCA_013400955.1 Drymodes brunneopygia | reverse complement strand
GGGGGGGTTTGTCATGTTCACTGGCTAAGTGTACTGGAAGCATCCTTTCTTGACTGAATTTATTTTTGCTTTGAAGATATATAGGTTTTGTCAATCATGGAGAGTATTTGTAAAAGTACTGAACTCTGTTGCTTTTACTGTGTTATTTTCTTGCATTGTTTTATGTGGAAATGGGGAATAAATGCTTTTAAACTAGTTCAAGGTGTGCTTATCCAGCAAAGTAAATGTGTGATTGTACAAGCCTAGGCTGGTTTTGACTTACATGAAATCACAGAATTGGTAATGTTGGGAGGAACCAGAGTGGGTCATCTGGGCCAAGCTCCCTGCTCAGATCAGTTAGAGTAATGCTTGAAAAGGTGTGTTGGGCTTCAACATGAGCCAAAATACAGTTTACAACCTCCAGATCTGAGAGATATCATTCCCAAAGCAAAATAGTTGTGTGTTCAGTTTTGTCACTTATCCTGAAAAAGTAAATCTGATGTTATGTGTGTCTACTCAGAACATGTTCCTCCTTTTTGATTTCATAAGCTAAGAGTGTATATCATCACTAGAAGAGAACTGCACAAGCTGATATTCCTGCTCTTAGGCTTTTGACCTTAAGCATATTCCCAAGTGGAAAGCATGCTTCTGTAACTGTTTCCATGGGGGAAACAAGCAAAATTTGTTCTCTGCTAGGTGACCAGTAGTGTGTTTGTTGAATTAAACTGAAGAACAAAAAACATGTCTGTGCTTAGGAGGATCTCCAAGTACTTGTCCTCACTGAGGAAGCTCACTTATAATTTAATGATGAAGATGAATCTCTGAAGTGGGGTACTGTGAAAGAGAATGAAGGAAAGAAATTGCACATAAAATTTGCTCAGGCACAAATTGGGGCCACAAAATTTTCTACTTACACTGTAAGATTATATTATGTCATTTCTACTATGGTACCAATTGAACTAGTGTTATTGGTGTCCTAAGGTAATTCTGTAGATCAAATGGAGTTTGTTAGCATGTTCTTTATTCTTCAGTGCCTTCCAAATTTGATGTTAAACTTCTGTTTCTAATACATCAACAGAAATTGGCTCAGATTAGGGCCAGCTGGAGAGAGATGAAGGACTAAATTTTCATTCTCAAGTTAATTACTCAGTTTATACAGTTTTTGTGCTGTGAGTGCTTTTACTCAGGTCTTCCACTAGTAACTGTAGAGTGCTGGCATATAGAGAAAGTTTGGGAGTTCATGGGAGAATAACTCTTGTTAAATTTGGAGAATTTTTAGTTCTTAATATGTAACATGATCAGTGGCCTTGGCAAATGCAGTTTAGCTTTAAACTGTTCACTACACTTGAGTTTGAAGTTTTGTGTTTTCAGTGGAATATTAGATTAGATTATTTGAAGGCCAAAATAAGGGTAGCTCATGGAAGTGATCTCATAGACGTCAACGTAAGAATTAGCATGAATAAGTCATGTTATTTGGCCTGAAATGTTACCTTTCTGATAAATGGTAAGTCTACTAGTGGTTTTGTATATCTAGGTTCAGTTAAAAGCTTTGCTCTTTTCCAAATGTAAGGATTTAGAGAATATTAATTTGTTGGTAGGTGCCACTCAGCTTCTGAACATGAATGGAGTTATCATTTCATTTGTTAGATAGGTGCTCATGATTGAGGCTCTTACTCTTTCCAGTCAGAAATTCCTGGTGGAGTTACAATTTGGAAAGGCTCTATAATTGCTTTATGAAAGAGATAGGCTTGTATAACTATATGGTAATTAATAAGACTCAATTACCTAAGAATCTTGCATTCCTTTTGTGACAAAATACCTGTGAAATTTATTGTTGTTCAGGATGCACAAATGTAGCTGACATTAAATCAAAGACAAAAAATATAAATCTCAAACTCCTCCTTGCATTAGTCACATGGATTTGTCTTCAACTGTGAGCTGAATATTTTGTATACCACAACCTGTGAGTGCTACCTACATCAGCTTCAGGACAGTTTTATTGCAGGTGTTGTGCAGTGGAACTGATACAAGATTTTAGAAGTGTATCTGGCAGTTCAAGTCCCAGACTCAGCGTTTTCTGTCTTTTATTGATGAGTTCTTTAGCACAGAAATATAAATACTGTTTGACACAACAGCTGCTTTTCAGCTAGTGCCTCATAAGAATGTGATTTTGTTGTTCTGCTCTAGGTCCTCTTCTGCTGTCAGCTTAAATACAGTGTTCTTAACAGCTCATAGAAAGAGTATAGTTAGTAACATGTTTAGCTTATTTTTGTTTGCTTTAAAAGAAAACTGTAGAATGTCAGTTATACTAGATGAGACAGTATATAGAAAAGAAATACTTTATGAAGTTCCCTAATCTACTTAAAATTCTTTTTCAATCTGTAGAATTTATAGAAAATTACTAGAATTTATCACAGTACTTCTGTTTTCTGAAATTTGCATGAGTACCTCCAGTAATACCTTAGTTACCAAAAAAGAACAAACCCTTACAAATTAAGCACTCTTTTCTCATTTACGGTGCTCCTCAAAGGAATCATTGAGGAGTTAAGGTCTAAGAGATCCATCAGAAAGTTTGCCAGAAGTTGTCAAGTTTGACATGATGTGACACTTTCAGAAATATCACTGGAAAGACAAGGAGTAATGTGATTATGATAATTGTGGGAATGTTATTGTGCACACATAACAAAACTCATCATATTGGCTTTTAGTGGTTGACATATTCTCTTAATAAGTCCCTTTCTTTAGAGAAAAAATTACTTGTTTCAGTTGTGGCAGTCTAACATGGGCAATGGTACCATCTCCTGTTCCCCTGCAGAGACTCACATTGAACCCTGAGGAGGAGGAGTAGTGCTAAAGGAGGCCCAGAATGCTGTTCTGGCATAACCCCATATCCTAGAATGTCTTAATAGAGATTCCCTAAATATTTACCCCACGTGGAGACCGAAGTGCCAAAGTGACTGTATTTCCTTAGGCTGTGTAGGGTAGTGATGCTGTGTTCTGTATCAGTGTTTCAGTGGGACTTTGGAAGGTGCTGGCTTCAGTGTATCCATCTTACCAAACTGATGAGTTTTCTTTCTGTGGTACAAACTATTACTTTTGGTCACTGGGCTGTTGACTGAAAGAGTCTGAGACTGTTATAAACCACCCCCACCCCCCCTCTTTCAACCAAAAACCTCCACCAAATATTGTGCTTCTTAGCTTCCAGAGAAATTTTAACAGCTCCAAGTGCAAGATCCAAGAGACCTGTTAAGTCCATAAAGTGAAGCCTAGAATGAAATCACAGTATAATTTCTTTTTTAGGGTGTTACTGTTCAAGCCAAGAGAGCTTGGAAAGGAGAGTGGGGAAGAAAAGTGTAAACTGAGCAGAAACAACTATTTTCCTCCACTTACAGTAAGATGAAACTTTCAGAGCTCTATATTTTTTTATGAAAAGTAGGAAAGTTGAAAGCATGAGCTGGACAGTCATCTTTTTGGCATGCCTGGTGCTCACCTGACTCCTCACAGGCTGCTTACATTGTTCACTGGTATGAATATTTGAGGTTTAGAAAAGTCTTTGTCCTTCTCTCTTTCTCTCTGCATCAAATCAAGTCCTGTAACTGAATACAAAGGTTTTTGAGAACTCTTTGTCTACTTTTTTGTGCTTACATCTCTGTATACCCTTTCTCATGCTTTTATATGGCTCAAGGTGCATGCGTGGTGTTCTTTTAACCTTTGTGATGTGCCAACCTTTGTGTGGTCTTCTATTGTGCATAACACATCTTCTTGTTTCCCCCCTCCATTAAACCTATATACTTCCATACCCCAAAGTATTAAGGAAAATGTAAACAACCTGTCTGAAGTTGAAATAATCAGACTTGTGACAAACGTAACTATTTTTTTTGCATCTCTGCTTGTCGTGCTTCATCAGTACTTTGTAAACTCTTTTTAAGAGGAAACCTGCTCAGGCATTGTCACTGAAGGGCTTTTTAGTTTGCTCTAGAATTAATAGAGGGTGTGGGTAATACTGTGCTCTTGAGGGAATACACCAGGCAGACAAGGATTTCCTGGATAGTATAAAACTTTTATAAGAGCTAGAGAAAGGCCTCTTGCTCTTCTCCCAGGTGACAATTGGATATAAGAAGGTGATACATTTCCAGTCTGGGTAAGAGGGAACAAAACTTGCTTGTAATTGTCCCCTGTCCTTTTTTTGCAGTATATGGGACACAAGTTGCAGTACAAGAGAATTAAGTACCAACAGTGCAGTTTTTTTGGCACCAAGGTCCATAATGGAGTGCCATCCAATAGCACGTTCCACTCCTGAATCCACTCACACAGGCCTAAGTGATTAAGTTTGGACTTTTACATGGATCTAAGGGAAGATCTGTGAGTTGAATTGAAAGCAGACCTTGGCTTGCATACCTGGGCATTTATAAAATAAAATATATTAAAAAGTCATTCTAATGCCAGTGTCCTGCAACAGTTGAAAGTCTGAAAGAAAGAATGGATTTCTTGGAGCGTTCATCCTCCAGTTCTCTGAAGAACTCAATCAACCAACTATGAATTTTGCAGACGACTGATGTCTGTGCTAAAGTGGCCTGTTGCTCTCTGTAAGCCATCTTATTAAGATTTATGTCAGGAGGAAGGTCCTTGAACAAGAACACATTACCATTACAGTCTTAGAAAAAGCTGGTGTTCTGCATAAAGTGACTATATGAACATGGTGACTATATGGCATACAGTTTTTTCAGACATGATTAACACTGGAGAAAATTAATGAAAACCAAGTTATTATCAGACAGTAATAATCCTATTAATGTCTTCTGGAAAAACATATAAAAAAACCCCCATGGAGCAACATTTTAAACTCAACGGTGCTACTTCTGCTGTTAAGTCAGTGAATTCTGGATGTGCCAAGATTTACAGTGACCCAAGAGTTTCCAACATAAGCGTCCTCCCTATTACATCTAAGTTTCTTCAGCCAAAATTTAAAAATAACATAAAAAACTTCACTGCATTTTGGTTCCAGTCTGGAAAATGTAAAGAGTTGATGGAAGAAGTCTACAGTCTTAGATTTCTGAAAGGAAAGACATCCCGAAGTTCTCATAACTGGGCAGTGTGATGTATTTCTCTTCCTTGTTTTAGCCTTTTTTCACCTGGTATGGACTTGAATAAGGCAGAATGTCACAGAAGAGCAGCCAGAAGCTCACCATTCATTATTACCCTCCTCCTCTGCAGTAGCTTCTATAAATTTGGGAAATATTTTTATTGAAATCCAAAATCTTGGTAGGGGATGACTACAGAAGACAGAATGAGACCCAAAGACTATGGATGAAATTAATGTGGCTTGAACAAAGCAGTTTGACAGCATAATTGAAAGTAAATGAATGATTGCTTTGGGCCATTATTTCCAACATAAGTTTCTGTAACCAGCTGTTTATGCAGTGGCAGTGAGAACCTGCTCTAGCTAAAACGTAGCATAAAAGAACTAATAGTTTATTAAATGTTAAAGACTGCCAGTAAATATGTATTTTCAACAGAAACAGTGAAATTTGGATGTATTTTTCCAAAAGTGATTTAACAAAATACAGAGCACAGCTGCTGTATTTATGTTTTATACTTCCTTTATCTTTAATCCTATGAAAATATATCTTCTGTAGTACAAGTCAAACAGTTGTTGTAGGTAAGTCCTAAATGTTGATATGTCACCTATGGGTGCACACTTGGAAAGTAATAAAGTAAAATGGCATGGCATGAGCTACTT
Source organism: Drymodes brunneopygia (assembly GCA_013400955.1). NCBI lineage: Eukaryota > Metazoa > Chordata > Aves > Passeriformes > Petroicidae > Drymodes > Drymodes brunneopygia. Next base: position 593,415 of record VZTZ01007235.1, on the reverse strand, counting down.
ATTATTAGTGATAGGAGTACAGACTCCTTTTTGTACCATCTTCCTTTGTTTCCACTAACATCTTCAGTTTGCAGAATGTGATATTAATGCAGAACTGTGAAATGTATAACACAACAGACAAACAAAAAATCCGATTTTTCAAATTATGCTTGTTCATTTGTTTTAAGAAGAGCGCTGCCAATTCTAGTTTGGCTTTCAAATTAATAAGATAATGTGAAATGTTGTGAGACCTAGGTACCAATGTTACACGGTTATCATTGGTCAAAATAAAACACTCTTCATGGAGAGCAAGCAAGATAACAGATTTATGCCTGAGCCTTTAATTTCTGTTTTCTGAATTTTCATTTTTCTGCTGTCCAGAAAGAAATGTTTTTTATTGTCATCTATTTCAGACACTTTTCTCTTTGTAAGAAAAAATGACTTAGTTGTAACTGAGAAAGTGAAGACAGTTGGTTACACCTTTACCTGTAGTCTGTGCATAGAATTCTTTCCCATACATGGGTGGCTCAGTAACTGTTGTACTTCATTAGATTTGCTTGATATACAAGTGAAAATTTTTCATCTTACTGCAAAAAGTATGCATAGTTATGCTGGGCTCTCTGAGTCATGCTGTATTAATCTATAATGAAGAACAATACAAATGATCATTTGAACAAACGAGCAAAACTAATAACAAATGAAAAGGATGACTTAGGTCTAATTCTATAATGTCCACAACTATATATCTGCAATTACATTCCTGTTCAGGATCATTAAGAGTAAAGATTTAGGATTCTAGGACAGAAAAGGGCTTAAATAACTTTAAGAAGAACATAATGGCCAAATGTTTTGGAATGTATCATATGATCTTTATTTGAATAGATACGTTGAAATTGTATTTTATATCTTGCTTTTTTTCTTAAAAAAATGTACCGAAGCTAGCAGCATCTTTTTCTTTGGTAGTGTCTAAACAACATTGTTGCAAAAAGAAAGGAACAGAAATGTTATTTTCCCAACTCTTTTAATTGTATGTTTTATCTGGAGATGGGAACAAATCTTGAGCTAGTGTAACTGTCCAAAGTCTTGCAAAAAAGTCACTTGAACTGTGACCATGTCATTATTTCACTTTATACATGTACTCAGTTTCCTGCTATCTGGATTTTATTGCTTTGCTTGGGATCATTAATTTTCATTCATAGCTTTGAATAGTTTTGGAGTTCTTGATGTGACTGTGTTCAGTAAACAAGAAGCTCTGGCTCTGTCCCTACCTGTCTTTGCCAGGCCCATTTCAGGAAGTGAGAACAGTGTCAAAAAAACCCAGATGAGATAAAAACCTAAATATACAGAAAGTATTTATTACAGCTTTTTGTTTTAAACACTGGACAAATATTAGCAAAGCTCACTCTGAAATGCCAGAGTTAGAGGAAGGTCCATTGAAACTCCTCAGGGCTACAGAGTGCTCAGACAGGGCTGGAGTCAGTACCAGGAATTTCTTGGCTCCTGTACTCAAATTTAGATGTTTGTAATGCAGTTTTGATTTTTAGGGGATAGGACACTAACATCATTGTCTAATGAGCTCTGCCAAACAAAATAGAAGGCATGCTTGGTGGTTCAGGAGTAAACCTCTGCCCTAGTCAGCTCATTTCATGTGTATCTGTTTGCAGGACTGAGGCTTAGGGAGAAAACCCAAAGCAGGGAATGTAGGAGTGCTCTGAATCAGTATCATATGTGACACAAAGAAAGCAGCTTGCCTCTGTACTTGCCAGCATCCATGGCTACACTTGTGGATGCCACAGAGTATTTTTGGGCTCCATCCCATTCACATTTCGACTCTTGGTGTCTGGGTAGTAGAGACAAGGGATGCTGGAAGTTGTGTTTGTTTTGTTGTCCAAATACATCACTACGGATAGATGGTTTAGTGTACAAAAGGAGAGATTTCCCCATAAAGTGGAAGAATAGATGTGCAGCCTGGTTTTGCTTGGAAGTGACCTAATCTGAGGCTAGACTGGGAAATATAAGTAAGCAAAGAAAGGAAACAGTTTTTCGATGAGCATCTCTTTTAATCCTAGGAAATTACTTTGTAAATGCACAGTCCTTGTAGTTGTCTGATATATTTGAGCACACCAGTTTTCATTATCAGGTTCTTAGGATAATTAATGTAATTCTGCTACTTAGTTTGCTGACGGAACAACTTTATTAATACATGATTTTTAGGCATTCAGAGAAGCAAGCTGAGGACAGAATTGAATATGTTTCCTGGGGATCTTTAGAAAGCTAACCCACCTGTGACATTTCTTGCCTTTTTTAACTTGTTTTTGTTTGGTTTTGATCTGTTCCTGCATAGGATTGTGTATGTTAGATATGACCATTGTTTTAGCATGTGATTTGTTTTGTCAGCTTTTTTTGTTTGTCAGAAGTATTGCATGTTGCATAATTCTTGAAAACACTGGCAGCAATGTTGCAGTGCTCTTAATTTTTAAAAAGCCTTTGCTTTATGCTTTCTATGTTACGTTCTTATATGTGTGTAATTTATTTGCATATATGTTTAATCAATTTCCAAAGTTTCAATTATTTAGCAACTTTACTGTTTCTTAGTTTATTCCTGTGGCACTTCTCTTGCAGAGGTCAGCCCATAGTAACCACTGTAAATTAATAAATATTTACATTTGTGTGAATGTTTGCAAAAAAATACTTTCTAGCCCTAACCTTAAAAAAATTAACACTCCTCAGCATTCACCATTTACAATGCCTGAAAAGAAGGGAAGCTACTGTAGCCTGACACAGCATGAGCAGAAATCCAGTGCAGTTTGTGAGCAGCGTGAGTGCTAGCCAATGCACTTGCACATGCACCCAACTTGTGATGGCAGAGTTAAACTTCTGGTGTCAGGCAGAATGCTCTGTTCTACCTAAAGCTGAAACATGAAAGATATTCAATATGTAAAGTTTACTGCTTTGCATGTTTCTAGAATCAGCTATAGAATCACTTGCCAATATGTATCTAAACCTTCTTATTTAAGAATTAATGCATGCAGAAAGCACTTGCATGTTTCTTTCAGCATGCAAAATATTCAGACATACCTTTTTTTTAAAAGATCTTAAAAAAATTATTTGATTGAACAATAGCTCTTAAAATGGGAGGCATATTCTTTTACCTATGCATTTTCTTTTGTCCTGTTGCTCACATTAGGTGTCCATCACCAGGAAGAAAGGTGGACAAACCAGATTTTCATGATAATGTTCATGAACTTGCTGCCCACAGTGATTTGTGGCATTTGTCCTTTTTTCTTTTAATTGCAATAGCTTCTTGCTTTGATAATGGGGTGAGGATTGGGACTCAAAATCTTGCTTCTTACTTAGGAGCTCAGTGTTGCTGTTAAAATGCTGCATGAGAGAATGTGTGGGGAGTGGACTGAAGAGATGATTTGTTACACACTCACTGAGATTATTAAATCTTTTGGATAACCTCTCCATGCTTGCTCTCTCAGCTTTTGGTTGGGTTTGTTGTTGTTGTTGTGTGAAAATGTTTTGGAGGGGTTTGTTTGTTTGTTTTTCAAATGTTGAAAGTCTTATTTGTGCAAGGAGTCATGGCCATGCTCTGAGGTATTTGTAGTCTTTGGAGAATTAGAGCTTGGATGAGTTTTTTTGGCTTTGAGTTTTTTTTTCCTTGCAGCAAACACCTCTTTCTGTCTTAGTGTCTTGGCAATATACAGAGTATCTGTGCATTTCTGTGCAATATATACTCAATAGTATAACAGGGTTGAGAAGATTTATGCTTATGTTGGAAACATATTTTGTCATAATGTCCACACACCTGCATGTTTTCTAGTCACTGTGGTTTATTTGTTTATCTGTTTCTTCTAGAATGGTTGCCTGGGGAAAACAGCACTGCTGTGTTGGCAGAATACAGGACATTTTCTTGAGATTCAGGGTTGTTCAAGCAGTCCTTTTACTTCAGTTGTTCCTGGCTACAGCAAGCAAAGGTAAGAGAATTTTTTCCTGATTTGTCTAGTGTTGGTATTCCAAATAAATAACATTAGTCTTGATGAACAGGACTTTTGAATATATTCAGAACAGGCAAGTTTTTGGCTTTTGAAATTAAGAGGAAAAACTAACAAGAAATGAAACAGTTGGTGCTTAGCATTGGGGATGCCTTTTTGTTTTCATAAAAAATCATTGGTAGTAACTTCTTCTAGGCCATGGAAGAGGAGAGAACCAAAACACAGTTTATAATAACAAGACAAATTATTTTATTGCTGGGTTTTTTTGAACTGGAAGCATTACTATTTTCAGAACATGTTGTTAAATCTTTTACCCTGCTCTTGCAAAAACACCACAAGATCCTTTGAGCTTTGTTGATTTAGGGTGTGTGTGTGTGTGTGGAACATCCCCTGCATTGCTCTCGATTGTGGATCTGAATATGGCAAAGATAGTAAGGTCCAAAACATGTAACAGAAATGATGTATTTGAACTTGGCAGTTTATGCTCTTTATGCAACAGTAAATGAAAAATAAATTCTTAAGTTGTTGTAAAAATTGGACACCTGACATGGTGATACTTTCGTTTGAGGTAAAGTAGAATAAAGTGAGATAAAATAATTTGTATTTTTTCATGGCTCTTCCGTAAGCTGATGGTTATTCTGTTACTGCTCTGGACCTCAGCTGGTAAAGATAATGCTTGTTATTCATAAAGCTTCCTTATGTCAATAGTGTGTAATGCATTTATCATGTTAATAATGTGCTTAGTGTATTAAAAAATTGGGAGTGTTTTTTGCTGTGTACTTAATGGCTGGTTTCAGAAGTTGCTTCCTGTGTCATGACATGTTATTTTTCTCTAGGTCAGAACTTCTTGCAATTCAAATGTACTGCCCGATTTTTTAAAATTTAGGTATGCCTGCTGAACGACATTGTACAAGCAATGATATTTCATAGATTACAGACTAGACTAGTTCTGACTCTAGTTCTCTAGATATAGTATTTTTACAAAATGTTTCTGTTGAGTCAGAATCTGAGATTCAGGTGATAAACCTGCTACTAAGATGGGGAGGTTTTAAATAGTAAAAAGCACAGATGTCATAGAAGAGTTTTTCCAGCGAAAATTTAATTGTATTTAAATTTCTGAGGAAGGAGACAAAGAGGGATTTTGTTTTTTCACCTTTGTATCACTTACAACTGTCAGTAATCATCAAGAAGAGCTAAACTGACATAAGAGTGTGTTTATGTTTTCCCAGTATTTTATTAGGGTTTTTTGATTTTAGGTTGTTAGTACTGTCAACAGCATCTCTACTCAGTTGTCTCCTCATCTGAGGTGCCAAAATGAGTTTGTGTTCTCCAAAAAATACGAAGAGAGAAGAACCTCCTGTGTTCTTTTTGATGCTCGGGATGCTGGATAATGTGATGTTGTTCATCCCCAGTCAAACAAATAGAACTGTGAACTAAATGGAGGGATAAAATTCATTTTAGGGAAACAGTTCTTAGCTTCAGATTTCCAAGACATTCAACAAAATCAAGTGACCCACATGTAGAAAGTTCAGAGTTTTAGTCTTTTTATAAAAAACAGTTATGAGCTCTAGATGGAGTATGTGAGTATACAAGAGTTTTGACGTCATTTTAATGGACTGTAGCGAGCCAAATGTGTCACAGGTGGCAAACACTTGCAAGGAAGTTAATAACTATTGTTACTAGTTAAAAGCCAGATCGTGCAGACACATAAACTTGTGACTGTTTTTATTCAGGAGAATACCTGACTGTATTAATGCTCAGCTATACTGATACAGTGGTTGTTAGTACTATAAGGAAAAGAACACTGGTGCTTATCTACTGAGAGACTCTGCTCCTGTAGGTCTAATTCTTAATAGCTATGGTTGGCTATCTCTTGTAAAGATACCAATTATCATGACCAAAAAATGCTAAGAAAAAAGAAAGAGACTGCATCATTCTCAGGAAGTTAATTTTAAACCTTTGGAACTATGTGCATACATTTCAGGGTATCTTTTAGGGCTCAAGAGAACATACTTATTAAGTAAGTGCTTTTAGTATTAGTGAGGGCAAAACCCCCAGGTTTTACATCTATTAGAGAGAAGTATAGTAAGAAGAAAAAATTTGCATTTCTGAAAAGGCTTATATGCCCAAAGACAGCAAAAGACATTGAGAAGTCAGCTCATGCTTATTATTGCATGGAGATTCTTTTACTCCAAATTGTGGGGTTTTTTTGAATTTTTAAAAAATTATTATCATTATTTATTTTTTCCTGGTTTTTCTTACTCTGGAAATGTTTGAAGCATTCTTTCCACTATGCTACCTTTCCTGTGCTGTGGTGATAAGGGTGTGTTCATGGCTACTTTTCTGAGTGTATTGTATGGTCTGGATGCAGAGAGACTGATCATAAGACAGGAATGCCTCTATCAGAGCACACGTAGTTGCAGCCCCTCGGTTCCATGGTCAAGGGTGGGTCACAGCCCACAACCACCATTGCCAGAGAAAATAAGTGATGATTAACAGATCTTCCAAAGGCTTTACTGTAATGTCATCTCCTACTTACATTGCATCCACCCACATATCAAGGAGACTTAGTCAAGATAATACTGATAATTAATTTCTAATGTAATGCTGTACTGCACTCACTTGGAACAGTAAAGTGCATTTTCTGACTATGATTATGATTTCCTTTCTGCTTTTTCAGCATTCTTTGGATAGATAAAGCATACTAAAATTTCCACCCCCGTCTTGTAACAATTCAGATAGTATTGGTATCTATTCTTTTAATTTTGGCATCCCTTTTTGGCGCTTTTTTAAAATGACTGTTTAGAGAAAAGTGGGCCAGCTTTCCAGTTTCCAGCAGGGTAGACCTTTCTATGTAAACACTTTTCTTAGTTTAAATTAATTCTTTAGGCCTTGCATATTGATCAAAAGCAGTCTTTTTGGATTATATAAAGCAGACCAGGAGAATCATCAGCAGATTGACCTAATTTTGCATAATTTCTGTTGGCTACCTGTCTTATGACTTTTCTTCAATGAGTTTATGTCCACTCTGGCTCCCTTGACGACTTTGAAGTGACAATTCCCCTAAAGAATGTAATACAATTTATCAGCCCTTTAATTCACTATTGGCACATCAACACTGATTTAATATTTAACATGAAATCAAGCCTCTGTCAGAATTTGTTTATTTCCAAAACCAAGTCTTCTGATGATCCTTCAAGTTTTGACTAGTATTTTTTCTCAGGAATGGAATTTCAGTCAATTTGGATAGTTAACAGTGACTTCAAGTTTTGAAGCTGTGTCAGGAAACTTCCTTTACGAGTCAATTTGGCCATTTCTGCATGCTCAAGATTGCTTACAGAAATTTTGGAGGCTGTATGAGTCATGCAAGTATACTTCTGACATACACTGTCTGAGGAACAGCTGCTGCATCAAGTCTTTCAAAACCTTCAGCAAAATTTCTACTTAGTAATGAAAGACTTGAGCAGTTTTTTTATTTGGAAAGACGGTGTCACCAGTGTTGGCATGTAACTAGCTGGCTATTTCCTTTATAAAATCGGTTTCCTTATGATCTGTCCATGCTGTAAGGTGGAGATCTGTTTTAATGTTACTCAAAAAGGTGGGTATATTTGAGCCTGTATCTAAAAATCTCATTTCTGTGTCACTTTCCCCTCCCATCCAGTCTTCCTCATCCAGCTTTTAAGTCATTTAAAAATTAGTTTTCCATGCTGAAGTGTTCTTAGCTGAGTATCCCAGATTTTGCTTTCAGACTCTGAGAAGTGGCCAAACTGAAAGTGAATTCATGCTGCAGGGTTAGGAAGGGGAGGCTTACTGTTGGGTCAAGAATATCTTTTTTCTCCATTGCCTTTTAGAAAAGTTTTAACTTGCCATTCAAAATCCACTGTCTGCTAGCTAGGATTTTCACCTAATTTTAGCCTGTACCCAGAGAGTTTTGTTTGGTCTATAGCCTTGCATGGCACTTCTGTCATGTATGTTGAACTTCAGGAATGCTTCTGGGTTGTGAAAAATGCCTGTGAGCTTCTGCTAGTTAGCATCACAGAGACAGTCTTGAATCTATAGGATGCAACGATAATAGGTATCAATGACTTTCCATGAAACTGGATTCATATATTTTGTGTTTCAAACATTTCTGGTAGCTTGTACCTATCAAGTTGCACTTGGAAGTTAGAAACTTTCTCCTTGTTTTTGTTTGTTGCTGTTGAAAAAGAAATTTGAGAGCCTGGAGGTCAAGAGACAGGTGGTCAGAACTGGCCTGATGAAAGCTGGTGCTCTGGATGCTTGAGAGCATTACAGAAGAGCTGTCTGTGATCTTGACAGCTAACTAGGACTATGAATGTAACCTACCCTGGAAAACAAACCCTGATCCAAGTTGCCTGGAAGTTTGTCTTCATACAGAGGAGCTAATGGAAAAAGGTTTTTTCCTATGCTGGACAATCTTTCTCTGCTTTCCAACCCTGACCAATCATGATTAATCCCATACATCCTCTGGAATGTACCTAAAAGCTCTGCATATATTGATAAATAATTACCTCCTTAAAGGTGTCAGCAATATGTTCTCTTGCACAGGCTGAGCATCTGTCAGGCTGTTTCATTTTTCTGTTGTTCCATTTCACGTTCCAAAGGAACTTTTTCTTATTTTGTTGTTGCTGTGTGCACCATAAAGCAAGCAACCTTGATAATGATTATGTGATTGTAGTGTGCGTATTTCCACAAAATAAGAGTCAGCTCCCAAGAGTTTGCATCTACCGCCACAAAAGTCTGTCCTTACCCATACAACAGTGGAAATGAGGCACCTGCAACAGCCGAACAGTTATGATCAAGTTTCAGTGTTTGGGGCATTGTCTGGAACTACTTGTTTTATAGGGAATGTGCCTGCTGGGCCTGTTGTTTATGAGCAGAGAGGGCTGGTAGATGATGTGTTGGTTGGAGCAATCACAAAATGATGAGATTTTGATTTTTGGAGGAGTTAGGAGGGGACTCAGCAGAACTGCCACCTTGGACTTCTGGAAGGGAGATTTTGGCATATTTAGGGGACTGGTTGACAGAGTCCCTTGGGAAGCAGTCCTGAAGGGAAAAGGAGCCCAGGAAGGCTGGATGTTCTTCTTCAAGAAGGAAATCTTAGAGGGGCAGGAGCAGGTCATCCCCTACTGAAAGATGAGCCAGTGGGGGAGATTACCAGCCTGGATGAACAGAGAGCTTTGGCTGGAACTCAGGAACGAAAGAAGAGTTTATGACCTTTGGAAGAAGGGGCAGGGAACTCAGGAGGACAGCAAGGATGTCTTAAGGTTAGGCAGGGAGAAAATCAGAAGGGCCAAAACCCAACTAAGATTAAATCTGGCTACTGCCATAAAAAACAAATGTTTCTATAAATACATTAGCAACTAAAGGTCTAAGGAGAATCTCCAGCCTTTGTTGGCTGAATGGGGAAATGTAGTGACAAAGGACGAGGAAAAGGCTGGTGTATTCATTCTTTCTTTGTGTCAGTCTCAGAGTACCCAGTGCCCTGAGCTGGAATACAGAGATGGGGAGCAGAATGAAGCCTCAGTTGTATGAGGTTCAGCAAGGCCAAGTGCCAGGTCCTGTGCTTAGGTCACAACAACCCTGTGCAGCAGTACAGGCTCGGGGAAGAGTGGCTGGAAAACTGCATGACAGAAAAGGATCTGGAGGTGGTGATTGGCAGCTGCTGAACATGAGCCAACATGTGTCCACGTGGCCAAGAAGGCCAATGGCATCCTGGTCTGGGTCAGCCACAGAGTGACCAGTAGGACCAGGGCAGCATTATTCCCCTGTACTTGGCACTGGTGAGGCCACATCTCAAATCCTGTATTCAGTTTTGGTCCCCTCATTTCAAGAAAGACATTCAGGTGCTGGAGTGAGTCCAGAGAAGGGCAACAGACCTGGGGAAGAATCTGGAGTAGAAATCCTATGAGGAGCATCTGAGGGACCTGGAATTGTTTAGCCTGGAGAAAAGAAGGCTCATGGGAGACCCTAGCACACTCTACCTTAAGGGAGGTTGTAGCAAAATGGGGTTCAGTCTCTTCTTCCAAGTAACCAGCTAAGGACAAGAGGAAATGGCCTCAAATTGTGCCAGGGGAGGTTCAGAAACATTTCTTTGTGCAAAGAGTTGCTAAGCATAGAACTGAGCTGCAGAGGGAAGCAGGAGTCTCCATCCCTACAGGTGCTTAATAGATGTTTAGATGTGGCACTTGGGGACATGGTTGAGTGGTGGACTTGGCAATGCTGGGTTCACAGTTGGACTCGATGATCTTGGAGGTCTTTTCCAGCCTAAACGATTCTATGATTCTACGTGGTCATCCTTGGTCTTGTGCATAAATTTTACTTCAAGGCTTTCATGAGCAGCTAGGATTTATTGACTGCCTCCAAATTTGTCACTTCCCTACCACAAAAATGAATCCAAACGAGTAGGTTACAAGATTGTTTCTTAATGTGTTTTTTTGAAAATTCCTAGGAAAATGCTGAGAAACAGTACTATGTGGAAGAATGACTTTCATATAAAAGATCTTTTTTAAGACCTAATAATTTTACAAATCACCTTTTCTTTATTTAGATCAGGCGGATTTCCTAGGGAGATACAAAGCCATCTTTAAGACTGCCTGTGAAGATCCTTGGAGTATGTCATCAAGAATTTCTCTGCATCCTTTGAGAGAATTCCTTGTCTGTGTGCACCTCAAGCTGTATTCCTCAAATGGTCCGTGGACAGCATATGTATACGCTGAAAAAACTCTTCACTCCAATGTCTCTGCAAATAAGTATGATCTTGGACTTACAGGAGATCATGGCAAATTGAAGATATGGTTGTTTGGAAAACAAATAAGTACAACAGTAAGACTTCGTAAAAACACTTGGAACCAAATATGTATCCAGTGGAAAAGTGACAATGAGGAGATGAAGGTATTCATAAATGGAACAGAAAAATTACACAAGAAACTAAATGGGAAAATTAATTTGCCTGGAAAAGGCCAGTTCTTGCTTGGCTGTTCAAAGCTGCAAGGTACAGCTGTGTCACATGGCCAGGGTATGACTGGGGAGCTGTACCTGTTCAGAATGTGGGACAAGGCAAATATAACACAGTCTAAGGACTGTCAGGATAGTGGTGTTATACGCTGGAGAAAGGAGGATTGGACCTATAACACGACAGTAGCAGAGGATAACTCTTTACAATGTGGTAAGTACCACTACACTGCTTTTGAAATAGTAATTGAGTCAAAAGTTGATCTGAGTGTGTTTAGCATTTCTCTTCCAGATTTTACAAAGGCTCAGTCTATTCATCATCTCTAGCTAAATTCTTGATGAAATCATGTAAGGACCTGCAGCTTTTCCCAGTTTTTATCCAAATGAAAAGGTGTAGCATCAATTCTTTAAATACTTTAAACTTGTTTCAACTTTTCTGTCTATCAACCAGTTGTGTAATATGAGAGCAGGATGCATGCAACTAAAACTCCTTGGAGTATTGGGGCATGTATCAATGTCATCTTAAAATAATTTATTTAGACCTCTTCTGTTTGGGGAATAAATACAGAGGAAAGCATTGCTGATTCTCATTCTTCACATTTTCCAGGCAAAAATTTCAATGAGTACAACTTTTCGCTGCTTCACTGGCACATTACACCATATTCATCTGGTAGGGTCTACATCTGCAAAAAATTATAGGAGGATCCAATTTCTTCTTTATGAGTATCAGTAATGTCTTCTTTATTAAAATGACCAAATGATTTCTCACACATTTCTCAAAATTCCCCTCTGCCCTTGAAAAGAACCATAAAAACCTTTGAATCAAACCAAACTAAGATTTTATTTTCACAGAAATTGAGTTCAAGCAAGAGAATAATCTTATTTTTAGCTTTTGCTATCATATCTGTTGGCAAAAAAGACAAACTTGGATCAAGCTTTGATGGAATACAATTTGTCAATCACAGGAAATTACATTATCCTCTAAGAGATTTCAATGTGACTAGCTCAATTATTGTTTCCTAAAACTTTTATATAGCATCAGTCATTCAGTTTAGCGGCAAACCAGTCTTAATGCTCATCACATTTATCCTTAAAAAATGTACGTATTTCGTGCAGATTCAAAAATACCTTTTATCTATATGATCTTATAACCAATGCTTGACTGGACTAGATTCAAAGTGTCTTAGTAAGGGCAGTAAAATAAGGTGACCAGATTTCTTTTTCTGGGAGAGAAAGAAATCTGTCCAACAAACCAGGGCTCATGGAGAATGCTGTTAGCACTGGTTTGTAATGAATGAAATGCCTTTGCTGGCCTTGATGCTGTAGTTGAGAGCACATCTTCTTTGTTGGGTTGTGTGGCTTGGGAAAGGAGCTGAAGAAAGGATGTCTTTCTTTTACTCATGTGTGGCTGTGCTTGAAAGAACACAGTCCTAAGGCTGAAAGGGGGAACATTCTGGCCACCAGATATACATTGGGTACAAAGGAAGTCTGAGAGAGGTATGTCTGGATAGTGGGGGAAATCTCCTTGTTTTCTGTTCCAGCAGTTTCTGCCCTGAATATAGAGTATCCTTGAGCATCACAGGGCAGCTTGATCAGACAATGCCCTGCTCCAGCCCCAACTGATTAATGATTTTAGAATTCATTATTTAGCAACTTGTAGAATCCTTTTTCTACCTGCAAGAGCTCTGTAGTGAGTGTGTCAGGTTTCCAAAGCTTTGTTGCTTAGCCAAACTGAATAACTATGCTGAAACTATGCTTCAGTGCAGAGACCATCTCTACTGCCAAATACATGTTATTTCCTCTAGATAACTTGGGACATTAACAGCTTTTCAAAGAGAGACTTGCTAGAATTTTCTTACAGTTTATTTGCCTCTCTTCAATATAATTGTTGCACTTTAGCTAATTACCTCCCAAGTCATCCTGTGAAAAGCATATATTTAGCAAATACCCGTCCAATAGATAATAAAGCTTTTATGGTAGGAATAGCTAATAGCCGTATCAGGTGATTTTAATGGATGTTGCTACTACTCTTACAGTATGATTTCTTTCAGTAAGTTCCTCCAAATACTTGTGTAAAAATTACCTGATTTGGGGAGCTTCTATGATTTTTGTTAAAACAGAAGGACTTTGAGCAGTAAGTCAGCAGAAGGATCTGATTTTACACCTGCAATGAACGTAACTGGCAAAGGGCTAAAGTTTAGGAAAGTCCTCTGTAGGCACAAAAGGTGAAAAGGAAGTGGTTCATTACAGTCATAATTGTGCCAGAGGACAAGTTTCAGAATTTCTTTTGTGACCTGGTTGGCATTTTGTGCCTACATAAAACAGTCATTTGTAAAATGTTCCATCAGATGCTACCATCATTTCTGTGGTTTCTTCTTTGCTTAACCACTCAAAGTCTTTGTGCAGTGTAAGCCATTGTCTACTTGGTGTCTCACAGGCAGTGATCCTTTGCATTAATAAGTCCATATTTACTTATCATCTCTTTTCCTGCCTTTCTTTTTGTTGACTCTTCTGATTCTTTTACTTTAGGTTTTATAATTTATTTTTGTGAAAATTTTTCAAATTACCAAGAAATCAAATAATTTTTTTTTCCTAACCATTTGAGGTCTAATAAGGATCAAAATCCTGATTGTGGTAAGATGCGTGCATGGTCTTAGCATTTGAAGGTATGTTCAACTTTAAGCGAGTAGCTGACTCCCCAGAAGTGGCTGGGATTGCCTTTGCAGTAGCCGTGTATTTTATGCATGTGAAGATTTGCAAGAAAGGACTTATCTGACAGCTTCCCACTTTGTGATGAGGCTGATCACACTTCTTGGACTAATGATTCTCAATAGTGAACTTTTAGATCCAAGTTAAAGATGAACCTCTTGCTCATTCCAATGACAGTCTTCTGTTTCTCCTGGTTGGTGTGGCCACTGCACCATTAGCAGGTGTAAATACTGCAGGCAGGGCCAGAGATGGAAGGGGCCCACAACACTTGGTGTGTCACTGGCCTTCCACGTACATTCTTCATGCTCTTTTGATAATGCCCCTCTTGCTAAGAGTGAGAAGTAACATAACAGCTGTGATATGGAGAGAAGAGTGCAGGCTGAATGTGTCTCACTTCACAGATCACCTCCTGATATTTAAAAATACGTAAGTGAAGAAAGATGTGCTTACTAGTCCTAATTCTAACCTTGGAAAATTTCTTGGAAAATTGTTCCTTGGTGAATGATTCCTCTGTAGCTACATACTTTAATGTGGACAGTATGAATGATATCACTCTTGTCTTTATATAACCCAAGAAAAAAGTCTACTAAGTAATCTAAAGCTTGGGGTGATTTTAGAGAACAAACACACAGGAGATTAAATGAGTTTAAAGTGCTAAATCCTTGAGTTTAAAGTGCTAAATCCTTGAAAAGGAACTTTAATCACCTGTAAGTACCAGCTCTTCAGTTGTCATTTTTACATGTGATATTTTTAAGTTGCCTTTAATAATAACTTCACAGTGAAATGTACTGTTTAAACATTAATCATTTCAGTTATACATTAAACAGTAACTTTCTTAATCCAAATACAAATATCCAAACTGTTACGCTGTGCATTTATGCAAGGAGCACAGATATGATGGGATATCTTTAACAAATTCTAGTGAATAAATAAAATAGATGATTTGGGGCATAGCTGTCAATAGTATCACTGACAATAAAGCACTGCCGTCTCATTTGTGATATTGCTGCTGTAACTTTTAGCCTGTTGCTTTTAGTTGCTTTTTATCCTAACTAAAATTCATTGAGTATATTGTGGCATTTTTGATTTCTCTAAACTGTCTTCTCCAACCTTCAAGATTAATTCTCTTTTTCACATACTCTTGACTCTCAATATTGCTGAGCCTGCCACTGATGTTGCTGGAGGGGATTTCCACACTTCTGGGTACAGAGCAATTTAATGCTGATGGGAGAAATGGGAATTGACCAGTGCTGAGTGCGAGTATTTTGTCTCTGCATTCTCAAGGGAGAGGAAAGCTTCAGTTTGGGCTTTTGTTCTATTTTGTAGATGTGGGCAGTAGAAGGTAGGTGTTAGGCTCATGCAATCCCGTTTAAAGATTTCCCAACTGTGTGCCCATCTGATGACAGGATCACCTTTCCTGGAAGGAGGGTGGAGTCTCAAGGCTTTACATCCTCAGGGAGAAAGTGGAAATGCAGCTGTCACTCATCCACTCATCCAGTCTGCATCCCAGGCTGTTGGGTACCAAATCTTGGGCTGTATTATTACGTTTACTGAGTGGATCATGAAAGCAGAGGATGAAAAAGTAAATTATTTGCCCCAATGCATTTTTTTTTCTAAAACTGTAAGGACAGAATACTAAAGAAACCTCTAGAAGCTCTTGAAGGAAATGTGATTGGGAAAAAATACCTGACTCTGGAGTGCCTTTTTGATGAGTCATGTGGCACTTTACTTTGTACCTATTAACAGAATGCATGTTTGACCTTCCCTTTCTTTGCTCTTGTTTCCTCACTCTCCTGTGATACCAAACAAAGTGGCTTTTTGGAAATCAGCCTCCCAGGGAAGTGGTAATTTGATTCACCTCAGTGTCTAATGTATAGCTTCCACAAACAGATAAAAACTGTATTTAAAACCTAATTTCTTACAACCAGTGTAACATCAAACCTGAGTTAAAAATACTGAGCCTAAATTTTCTGTTAAGGATACTAAAATAAACTGGCCAAAGTGACTGACTCTGATGTGAACAAATTCTGATGTGTTTCTGTCTAATGGCTGGTGATAATTCATCCTTTCTTCCATGGTGCCACCTCAGGGAGTCAGAGCAGGTGCAAGGTGTCATGAGGGGCACCAAAACATAAAACCAAGATTGCACTTAAGTTTTATCCTCTGTACTTTTGTACAAGGTGCCTCAAAATCTACTTTACATAGAAAGTCAAGATAGGCTAATGTGTCCAGTGTGCAACAAATTAACAGCTCTTAACTTGTGGAGGATTTTTGTGTTATTGTTACTAATGGCTCGTGTGACAATATGGTTCATTTTGGCAGAATGATTATTCAGCTGAAAGGTTTGTCAAATGTTAAAGGGATCCAATCTCTTAATAGAAAATATGGATTTAATTTGAATGGGAGAATTGAATGCTATATTTTCAGTGCCTGTTTCTGCAAGTAACTGGATTTTAGAACAGCATCATTTTGAAATTTTGCTGTTTGAGCTACTGAGTTTTGTTCATGAGTGAGTCCTGTGAAATGCATAAATACTGGGCATTTTCATTTCACTGAATGCAAATAGAGTTCAGTGGTTGCCGCACCGTTCTGGTCACTGCTGTAACAAACAAGTAACTGTTGCCTGTAAAAATGCTTAGAATGTATAGACTTAAAAATTGCAATGTGGAATTGACTTTTAAAATGTTAAGTAATTACACAACCCAGAACATGATACTAGGTATCTATTTGAAATGAAAATGTTGGCTTTGCCCTATCGAGTGAGCATATTTCAAGCAAATCAATTCTACTGACGGAATCAGTTGAATTTTTGGAGAAAAACCTTTCAACACAGTAAGTGTGCTGTAATTTCTTACTTAGAAAGTCTAATTTTTAAATTAGATTTTAAATTATAAATCTGATTTATAAGTTTCCTTGTATTTTTATTTTTAAGTCAAAACTGATCTTAGCAGCAATATACAAACATGGTTATTTCATGTCATTCTGTGGTGACAGCCAAGTACTGTGGCTTGAGGAGATCAAATTACACAACCACCAAGCTGTCCCTTGGGATTCTTCCATTTGCTGTTGATATGTTTGTAAGAGCTGAACATAGTCAAGACTACCTGTGCTTTGAAAGGAGGTTCCTGAGTGCTAGTACAAACTGTTCTCATTTTTGGTATGTTTTTCAGATAACATTAGTAAAATTCTAGTCACTTCATTCCATAAACTTCTCCTCTAGGCCCTACACATATAAGTCCATAAATAATGTTCCTCTGTCAGGAGTGCTGTTGTGCTTCCCCAGATTGGCAGGGCTGTTGTTGCTCCTTAGCATTCAGTGCCTGTTCGGTGTCTGGAGCTGACCAGAAAGCAGCTGCCCTTGCATTCTCTCACATATTCCCTGAGACAGCAGCCAGCTGGCACAGCCCTTCTCACTGTGCTGTCCCCTGCCCCTCCTCACCTGTCCCACAGGCTGGGCAGGGGTAGTGTCCATGGGGAGGCTTTAGTTCACTAAATTTCAGACTCTTCTTCTCCTCCAGTAGTTGCTTGCCCAGTCTCAGGCTTGCTCAGAGGCTGCTTTCTGCAAAGCTTTAAAGGAGATCATGAAGCATTAGGTAAAACAGCATCAGACAGCAGCAAACACTGTTCCCCTGAGACAGGGGGACAAGAAACTGCTGCCAATAATGTTGTTCTTGCACAAACTTTTTATCAGCAGCCAGGTTCCAGCTGCTTCTCACTTCACCCTGGAAAAACTGAGCTGCTTCACACAGACTGGGTTGCCTGAAGACAGGTGTATCAGGAAGGGTGTTGCCTTTCAAAAATTGTAAGAAAGAGTGTGTTGCTCGTAAGTTATACTAAAGGTAGGGAGAAAAAGAGGTTTTTTTTCATTATCACAGTTGGAGATAGAGCTTTGTACACCTCTCATGCTGTAAGGGCTTTTTCTCTATCCTGTGCCTGAGCTACTGAACAAATGGTATACTCTGAGTGACAATATCTTTGGTGCAGGGACCAGAACCATCTGTCCCACCTTGACCACTGTATTACAACGCCTCCTTCTGACTTTCTTTCCCTTCGGCTGAATTGATTTTTCAGTTCTGCTTTGCTTGGTGGAACAGCTTCAGCAGGACATGTGGAGACCATCCCATCCTAAAAGATCCAGTGGCCTGAGAATTAAAAGCTGTCACGCTAAGGAATGCTGCAAGCACAGGGCTGTTGGTTTGGACAGGGCCAGGTACTGGCCTCTCTCAGATCTACATCAGTTTGTGCACCTAACCTTAAGTACTGTTAATAGGTTTAATCTCCTGCCAGTCTATAGCTGCTGAAGTTATACTGGTTCCCATTGTCAGGAAAAGTCATTGGGAAATGAAGGTTATCACAATTTTTGCAGCTGTGGTATGGAGCTATGGTGAGAGTTGCTGAACAGGTCTCATATCTGTGGAACAGTTTCCTCTGCCTGCACAGGTGGGATTCCCAGGCTGTGGCTTAGCTGGCTATTTGTCAGAACAGTGCAAAGTGATGACAGTGAGGGACTTGCTGCTTTTGTTTCTAATGATGCATGTTAGTAACAGAAAACTGGTGCTTTTCCCATTTAATCAAGCTGCCTTTTCCCTCGGAAAAGAAACCAGACTGTTCTTATGGCGGCCAGTTCTCTCTCCCTTGCAACAAAAGCAATGAATAATACTGGGTTTTGGCCATTTAATTACCGTTTGAATCTTCAAGAGTGTTTTCTATTAGAGAAAATGTAGCAAAGTATTATTACAATGTGTAATCCTTGTTTTGGAATAAGATATATTAGGTTTATTGATTTGGTGATCCTGAACTAACAGTGTTGCAAATGAAAATCCATAGAGCAAATAAATGGAAGTTTCATATATGTAAGGATTTTCATGCTCTTATCAATAGTAAACAACCTAAGGGCAATAAATTTTCTATTAGCTTGTAACTAACACATCTTGAGTTACTTTACTTTCCTTTTGGCATGTCAACTTTAGGGATATTTTAGATTGATCTCTAATCCTTCTCCAAATAAATCCTATTCACTTTCTTTTCTTGTTCTTAAACACAACAAAGGATGAGGGTTAACAAATAAATTTTATCTGAGTCTCCCCTCCTTCCTCCTTTCTGTATGCAAAGGTGATTCTGATGAAAGACACGGTTAATGAACTTAAAGCTGCACCTTGATAAATGACAAGTTTCATTCTCATGCATAATTTCTAGCAACTGTAGGCATATGACTATTGTGCTGTAAGAGAACTCATGGTTAGACTAATGTCCATAAAAAAGTGCCCCTCAGATTATGCATGCCATCATCAGTCTGCATTTGCCAGCTCCATATTCATGACTCGTGTTTAGCTTATTTTGCTCTCTGTACTGCTAGATGTGTTAGCAAAAGCATTTGGCATTTTTAGGGTTCACTGTCTTTGACTAACCTACAAAACTAACTAAGTTAATGAACAATTTTTGTACTTACCTCCGGGCACTATTTGTTTTCTCAAAAATTCACGAGGCAGGTTGAAGGGATATGGAGGATGCAAAAGGCAGCTTCTATACAGCAAGACTGTCTGCACTGAATCCACAAGAGTTTGTGAGAAAGATCCCTGTACAGATTTTTTAAATGGGCAGAAGAAGCAGTGTGATGGTATGTGCTCTGAGACGCTGCATATTCAAAAAGTGGGTTCCTTTTGAGAATTTCATTTCCTCCAGAGGTTTTTTTTGTTGTTGTTGTTTTTTTGTTTTGTTTTGTTTTGTTTTGTTTTTTTTAGATAAGGGCTTTTGCACAAGGTCCTAACCACTGATTAAAATAGGACTAGTGACAGGTAAACTTTGGAGACAGAATTCACTTTCTGTGGTAGGAAAATCAGATTGCCCGCCTGTGGAAGAATGCTTACTTACCTAACCAGAAGTTCACTCAACTATTTTTATTTGCCCTATTCTACCTTAAAAAAAAGATTGCTGTTTAAAAAATAGAAAACAGTTTTATCTGACTACTGCTTCAGTCCTGCATATTATTTAAGTTGGTATTGAATTTTAAGGGTCTTCCCCAAGCCAACACTAGGTGTTAAGAAAATAATTTTATAGTATATGTAATTCCTAATCACTTTACAATGCTAAAGGAATACTTCTACATAAGAGCTCTAGAACGCATACCTTAGAGGAATATGTATTTTATCTGGACTTAACTTATAGTGAGAAGTCCTAATTTTCCTGAAAAATTACCATAAAAATTAAGGTTATGTCCAGATTTTCAGGTTCTATCAAGTTCATACAGTTGTAGATGTCAAAAAAAGCACTGTAGGTAGAATCCTAGTTGTCTCAAATGAGATGTTTGATGTAACTTCATTTTATCTTTACTAAGGAGTTTAAATATAGTAGGTTGATATATATATAGGTGTGATTTTTTCCTTATTTTTTTTACCTAATGGATATGTATTATTTTCCTAAGAATATTAGTTCTCTCTCTTTCTTCTACATGAGAAAATTTCTACCCAGGATGTAGATTAACTAAAACTAACAGTTTCATGGGAAACTCCTAAAAATTGTAGTGCGATTAATCAAATTTCCATGTATTCATCCTGCCATATTTCAGAGTTGCTGCTTTTAGCTTCATGCAGTGTATGACATTCTACAAAAATGAACTGACCTTTTTCATCTTGTCAAGCTGTCATGCTGTCTCACTTCAGATCATTGGGCCCAGTAACCCAGCCACTGGGGTAGCCAGGCAGCAGTCTGCTTACCTGGCTGGCAGCTGTCATTTTTGTGCATCTCACACCTTGCTCAGGAATAGGAACTGGGTCATTTCTGTCTCATCCATGATTTCTGTCGTTTCCCTGTCCTGTTCTTGTGGCTGTCCTGCTGCAGAAAAGGCTGCCTCTTCTGAGTTGTCTTCCTACATCACCTCAAGATCTTCCTCCTTCCCTAACTGGGTCAACCTCCACTTCCATCCCCTTGACTGTTATGGTCAGGGTCATGTCTCTGATTTAGCTGCAGCATCCATTTGTGTGTCCTTAGATCCAGAGATCCTATTGCCATTTCCAGGGTGTGGGACACAGGCCTGGTAGGCATGTGCCAGGACTGTACCAGAAGTGTCTGTCTTTGGTGTAAGCAAGGCATCCTTCCTTCAGGTGCTCTGCCTTTTCACCTGGGTTCCTTGGCTGTCTGGGTGTGAACTCCCATGCCATCAGAGGTGAATACTGCTCCAGGCACCTGCCCCAATTCTCCTGCATACCTTGCTACCCAGGAATTTATTCCCTTGGAGCATTTCCCTGTGTGTCATCTCCAAGACTGGTTACTGGAGGTCCCAGAGAGATTTCAGCTTGGATGACTGGATTCAGATTCTGAGGATGGTTGTGTAGACGCCAGGTGCAAGTGGACCACCACTAATGGAAGAAGGAAGGTGTCCAGTATCTGAGGGCATTAGCAGTGGGGGAGGTAGTCTACAGCAACCTAGACAACAACGAGGTCTCCAAGGGTCTGGGTGATATCCATTGCACATGGGCTGTGTGGCACAGTTTAGTACCCACCAGTGTGACATGGCAATGATGGACCGGCCAGATAGCAAAACGTTACCTGTGGAGAAACTGTTCCACCAACCCCATCAATTCAGAGAGAATCTCTTCTGCTTCCTGTGGCCTTGAATCATGACTGTGCCCAGTGTCTCACCAGGTTCAGTGACTTGAGAAGAGTTTTTCCTCCTCCTTGCCCAGACAGGGTCTCGCCTATTAAAGGTGTTGAAATAGGTAACAGTGCCTTAAGTACAGGTGCTGCTGTGTTGCCACTTGTTTTTCAAAGTCCAGGATGGCGTTTGGAGTGGTGACGGGCTGCAGGGAACACTTGGAGCTGTCTGTAATTTTTCCTCCACTACAGGAAGCACATAGCACTTGCCTTGGTGGCAGGTTCGCTGCAGTGGTGGGATTTAATCAACCGGCTGGGCCTCCTCATTGATAGTCCACCCACCATCTTCTGTTCCAGGGTGGCGTTAGTCACTTGGCTCACTTAATGGTGTCTCCTTTCACATATTCATGACTGTGATGGCTTCAATTGTCGGATCCACCCCTTGATCAAGAGCCCATCTGTGTGTTACATCTCTCCCTGGGTGTTCCTGGGAACGTGTTTCTTGGGCCCATTGAGCTGGAAATAGCTCACCTTTTCTTCCCAGCCCAGGTCCACCTGAGTTGCTTCATTTCTGGTAGCCTGATCTTTCATTGTTTAGATGTTATTGGTGGTGCAGCTCTTGGACAAGTGAGTGTCTACATGATGTGCATGCACATCATGATGTACATATATATACATGTTACATTTTTAGTTGCTGCTATTTTAGTCTGCTATTTTATTATTAGTTGCTGCTGTTTTATCTTCACTCAAGCAAATGTGCTGAATAGGTTTCTGAAGACACTGGCAATGGAAGAGAAGTGGGAAAACTCATGGCCTAATCTGTATCTTCCATAAGTATATAAAGATAAACTGAGGAAAAAACTGAAGTCAAAGGAATTCCAACTTCCAGCTTTCAAAAAGTCTTGGCACATATTTCTCAATGGATGCAAAATAGTTTTGCAAACAATTTTGAAGTGAGGTGAATACCACTTTTAAAATGCTTGTGTTTAAAAAAATGTGTGTATGTATATGTGTGTGTGTACAAATATATATAAAATCTTCTGCTCCTAAAATACCTTCTTATTTTGCAGTTGAAACTACTGCTACACTGCCTTCTGTGAAACAAGTAACAGGTATGTTGGGGTTCTTTGGGATTTTGCCCCATTTTTCATCTGTTTTAGAAAGTGTGTAGGAAGATTGCTGCTTCTGTTACTTTTTAATTCATGGAGATAGTTAATCATAGGCAAATATTTGCTAATTATTTTTCCATATCATCCTTGTGGCTTATTGGCTAATTTTGTGGTGCAAATAGCATCAGTAATTTTCCAGAGAAAATGAAAATAAAGTCACTGAGATCATTCTGATTCTCCCTTCATTACAGAAATTGTATTCACATTTATCCTTTGGAAATAAGCTATTGCTAGTTTTCAGCAAGGCAAGCAAAATAGTCTTACTAGAGCAAGGAATAAGTGAGTGATTAGCATTTCTGAAACTCCTTGTTTACTCTTTTTAGTTTAAAAAATCTGGTTTTCTTCAGAGACTTTTGGTATCTCTGATTTAAATCTTCTGCAGCAGTAGGAAAGGCTTTACAGTATTATTAGTATATTGTGGGCAACATTGTAAGATGACTTTTGACCTTTGAGAGATGTTGAAATACCTCAAGTATATTTTTTTAAATCGTGCTTCATGTTTGCATCCTGCTGTTCTTTAGATTATATTTCTATGATAACTGTGACCTGTAACTTGACTTGTCTCTGACAGTATCAAAAACCACCCAGTGACTGAAAGGACCAACTTTAAAGTTGCTATGTGAACAAGATATCAAATTTCCCAATTTCTTTTTGGCCAAAATACTGACTGTAATGATATCAAAAATCTAGTAGCTAGTGTTTGCTATATAAGTAGTTGGCTGGTTCCTGTCAAGATCAGAGGTTCAAACTTGAAATGAATTAGGTTTTCTTTTTGTCACTCCTTTTCGTAGGATAGAAAAGAGAATACTTATGAATGGGATAAATTTTAAGTGACAAGTCTCACTGTTGTTATAAAAAGTCTGAGAAGAGTTCTTCATTCCCAGCTAGAGCCATCTTGTTGTGTATGCTTGATTCCCATTCCCAGAATTAGCAAGACACTCAGGATAAGCATGAAGCTTTCAGGCTAGTGTGGCACAAATCTTGTGTCTTTAACATTATACAATTTGGTGTTTTAGCATTGTACGGTTCAAACTATCTAGTATTTCTCAAAAAAATTTTTTCTTGCATTGAATTCTATTTGGGTGCATAAAAACTGTGATTTTTTTTTGTAACCAGACATTGTTTCATCTGCCTTTTTTGTCAACCTGCGAGTGTTGTTCTGAAAAAGCAGGTGTTGCCCTCTTCTGGTGAATGGAGTAAACTTTTGATAATATAAGAAAAGCCTGCTCAGGATGATCATGGATGTGTCTGAAACTTCATAATGGTCTTTTTTTTTCTTTTTTTTTTTTTAATCTGAAACAAAATTCACAGATCCAGAAGAATCAGCTGCTACAACAATTTTTGGTAAGAAAATCAGGACTTTGCTGATTTCTGCAATTGTTGTTATTTCCTCTTAGTTAAATCTGCTTTATCTGAGGTAGTGCAGAAACATTGTAATGTAATAGACTTCCAAGATTAGAACCTTTTCATTTCAAATAACTTGTTTCATTCCACATTGTAATGAAATAGCTTACCTTATAGGTTCGCTCATGGCTTGTGGCAGTGGTGCTTGGGATGAAGTAGGTGTAAGTTGCTTGATCAGGAGACTTTTGTTCAGTTACCTGAACAGTGAAGAGTTTGCAGTGATGGCAGAGGAGAAAACCTGTAGTGAGAGCTCCTTCACATCTCCTCCCACCCTGACAGATGTCATTTCATGCTGTGTGTTGCACTACACACACACACAAGGCCCTAACAACTTCTGGAACTGGAAGCGATAGGCATCATCTATGAAAGCATTTTTTAAAAATTAAGAATGAGACATGCAGAAATAACCTGTGTGAAAACCAGTTGCATTCTTGCTTAATGCATATTGACATAGAGTGCTCTGGATGAAAGAAATAATACAGATGCAAACACATGATCTTATTATTTTACAGATACAGTCTTTCTTTGGGAATGGTTCATCTTTAACAACTGCATCACATTCAATTTTGGTGTAGTATATGCTAGGCCAAGTAATACAGATGAAACCAGCACTTAGTTTTCACTCTGTTTGCTCATATTTTGGCTGCTTGTTAGCTGCCTTGGAAAATTTCTTCTTCTGTTGTGAACCTGCTCTGGTCCATTTAAAAAAGCTCACTAAATTGTCATATTGAAGTGATATAAAGTGATCTTCTAACCACTTTATATTCTTGTGCTGACAGCTAAAACTTTCTTAATAAGCCCAGCCCTTTAAATTTTCATCTATTCTCTTAATTTAGATTTTTTTCCCTTTGATGTAGCTGAAAAAACTTTGCATCATTACCCTTTTTTATTTATATATGGTTATTGACAAAAATAGCTTTTTTGGAGAGACAGTTTGTGAAACCCAGTGTGTCATCTCTGCTTACAAATGTTGTGAGTTCATGCAGGAAAATGTCCTTGGGGTTAAGCAGTTATTGCAATTGGATGTGCAAAATTCATCTGCATCTTCTGAAAGAATGAAACCAGTAAAAGGAATTTATCTGAGGAAATTTAGTTCCCAGCTGGTTGTATTCAGATACTCAGATTTTTTAAATAATGTGAACATTATTTCAATTATTAGTATTGAAATAATGTGAACACTCTTAACAAGCTTTGCAGTTGTTCTTAAAATGAAATTTAGATAAATAATATTCAGTTCCTGTTCAACATTTTGCAGGCTTGATCTTTTTTCTCAAAAATTCATATAAGTAAAACACTTTTAATACAATTTTCACTTCTTTTAGCTTTTTTTCCCTGAGAATTCTCTATTGTTACTTTAATCACCTATCCTATTAATTCTTAAGGCAAGATGTTATTAATGTTTCTCTTGTATAGATTTTATTGGATTTTTTGGCCTTTTTAATGTTTTATTTTATTTTTATAGAATTTACTGAATTTTAATGAATTTTTCTATTTCAGATATGTCTTCAGAGGAGACTACACAAAGTACAGGTGAGAATTTGCATGAAGAGAGTAAGGTTTCAAGGAAGATGTGTGTTGCATTTGTGTTTATTGCTTTTTTGTTGTTTTTTTAGTAACTGGGATTTGTTTATTCCAAATTATTTTCTTACATGATCATAAAATTTGTATTTATCTGCAATCTGTATTTTAAGCCTGTATGATTAGGGCTCTGAGGAGCACTTAACTGTGCTGTAAACCTTTGTTTTTCATTCAAAATACTGTATTGCTTACCAAAACTCAAACAGGGAAGATATATTTTTTTAGCAATTATATAGGGGGTTTGTATAAAAAATGTTTTCTGTGCTTTCTGATACTATTTAGGCTATTTTACAGGACTATAATGTACACTCCATTCCTTAAAGACACTTACAGAGTCTGAAATAGAGATAAGAATTTATTTTTATGACATGTAATTCATGGTTTTGTTCATTTAACATTTTGAAGTTAAAATGTGAAAACTTTAGACTTCCTTTTCTTTTCAACAGAAACCCTTAAAATGACTGATTATTACTCCACCATACCACCAGGTAGGATTCATCTATCACCACTGATACTTTTTTGTGCATCTCAAATTTTAAGTGTGTGTGAGTTCAGGAAGTCTGCTCCCAAATGTTTTTAATATGCTTTTTACTTGGTATTGTGGTGTGTCAGATTAACAGTCTGCCTTACCTCACACTAATGTCCAGTCTGGTAGAAGGACTAATTCTGCAGTGCTTGTCTAGATGGCTGCATACAGAAGAGTTTGGTTATTTTGTGAGTCAGAGCAGCAGGTTACCACAAAAATATATGAAACACAATCTCAGGGACCATGTTTGCTTATAAAGAAATCTTCATGCCTTTTAGTAGATTGAAGCAAACTGAATGCAGTCATTGTATTTGACCTCAGGGCAGGCCCAGTAGGACCAGGAGTAGACTGAAATTTATTTTTTAATTATCCATGTAGAATCTCAGCAGCCCCATTACCATGGATTTGCCCTGAGCTGGTGCAAGTGGAAGAAGAACTGATTTGGAGCTGTAATGACAAGGATAATTTGACTGTGTGAACATGATCTGCAGAAAGATTGCAGCTGATCTGACCTTGTGGGACCAGAAACCCTAGTGATTTTTGCTCAGTCTTTTATTCTCTGCACTGCTTACCTATTTTGTGCATTTTGGTGGCATGCAAAGGTATTAAGCAAGACTAGGGCGCACACAAATAGGTGCTCTGTAAAGAAAAAGAAGCTGGTGTTACTCTTCTGTAGCACTTTTGCATTTTGTGTTGGGTTTTTATAAGTTGATCTCTATGTAGTAAATAATTTTGACAGTTTATTGTTATATTGACAATTGATTATTGTTTATCAGTTATTTATGAGCTTTTTTTTTTAAAGAATTGTTTAAAAAAAAGCAAGTGAGACAAGGTTTGTAACTATTTCACTGCCAGTTGCCAACACAAAGGAAGGCAAATTTAGGGTCATAGAATTGTTGAGGTTGGAAAACACTTCTAACATCATCAAGTCCAACCATCAAATTTATTTGGCTCTAAACTGCTGTCTGAAAAAATATTTTTTTTCTAATAATTTGAATATAGCTACCAGCTTACACTCTGTACCCTCTGGTGGATTTTTGTTGATGGTGATAAAATGAATAAAACATCATACTTTTACAGTCAAATGTTTGCACCACAGAGAAAGTGAAAAAAAAAATCTCCTTTGGCACTAACTAATGATAGCAGAAAAAATAGAATTTGCTTTTTTTCCGGTAATGGAGGCCAATCCATCTGCTTAAGTAAGGAAAGTTGTTTTAATTAACAAGTGTGGGAGTTTTGTCTTGGATACAAATATCTTTCCAGTGCTTTATTTTGATGTTATACAACAGAGCCATCTGTTTAGAGTACCCTAATTTAGGATCAGTATTATTTCTCAGCAGTGTAGGTAGTATTAAAAATATGGAAAATATGGAGCAGCCAAAAGCTTGCTGTAACTAAAGGAGGGCACGTTCTACTAGATGAGAGTGTACATGGTTGCTGTCACCATAGCTTGAATTCCATCAGGTAGAACAGTTTTAGCTTCATGCTATCATATGGAGCCATGGTAGGATCCTTAGAAGCAGATAATATGCTGCCTAATGATTGAATTCTGTGATATTTGAAGAGCATATCAATTATATGCTGATTTCTGTTTCTATTTGAATATTAATAAAGGAAAAAAATTGAGGTCATGAAAGATTGCATGAAAGATTTCTGTCAAAACTGTTGCAGAAAATTATTCTAAATTAATTAATCAAAGTCAGCGTATTTCTGAATACTAAGTCTTGGAAAATGTCATGGTAAATGCTGTAGAAAGGTGAAGCCCAGACAATTTGTCAAATACTTCCAGAAGATAAAGACATTTACAATTTAAACACTGGAATAATTGTAAATACGTGTATTAATATTGTATTTAAGTTTAACTTTTTTACTCAGTAGTTGTTTGGTTTTTTTCCCCAAAAGAATCTCTAGCAGGAGAAACCATTGTATGCAATGTAACACCTGCCTGCAATTATTCAGGTTAGTTGTTTTCTTTTCCCCCTTTTTTTTAATAAAAATCTTGCCCTACAGTTTTATACTCTGAATAATGAAGCAGTGTTTAGTTGCCATGTAAAAGCTGTAATAAATTTCCGTGTAAATTTATAGAGATTTTATATGAATTCTAAAAATATGAAAGGGGGGGGAGGTAAAGTAGTGTTTAGACTATTGTACTTTTGATCTCAGGTTTCTCATCAAAGGCACACAATTGCAGATAAGAATTACAAAAAAGAACCTAGAAACACATATGCTATGGAGTTCTATTAATAATAATATGCAGTGCAGTTTTGCTGTTTTGGGAACAGATTAACTAGAAGGAATTTAGGGACAGCCATCAAAATTAAACATATAGAAAATAATGAAACTATTAGAATATTCATTTGTTGAAATAGGTGAAAAGATGGAAGAACAATTGCAAAAACAGATAAGCTAGTCTGTTCTTATTTCCCTTACTGTCCCAAGACAGTAAAATTTTCAATTCTCAAAAAATTTTATGTCCTGTGCTTTAGCATTGATTTTCCTAACTTTTTTTGCTTTTGATTCTAGTGTTCTATGTGGGCAAGGTAAAACTTCGGGCAAGTGAAGAAAATAATGCATCACTAAACGTAGAAATAGTAAGTACTCTTTCTTTTAAAACTTTATTGTAAGGAGGGTTGAAGTGATTTTCTTTGTCTACACTCAAAATACTGATACCTTAATATGGTTCTTACTGTGTTTGCAGTACAAGATACTATTTGCAGTGAATGGAACAGCTCTGTTTTAAACAGCTGCTTTGCAGCTGAATTTTAAAATTCCAGCTAAGTAAACGTCCTACAGTAAGGATCTGTATTCCCTACGTAGCCACTGAAAGGAGGGGGAAACCCTGGGTAATCTCAAGAATCTACATTTAGGCACACAGGGTCTTCCTTTGGAGATTAATTTAGGCACTTGCCTTTAGAAGATGAGTGTCATTACATGGCAACTATTTGGGCATATTTAAAGTTGGATTATATCCTGGATTAATTCATGTTGAGATTCTCATAAATAGTTCTATGGTTTTTTGTGTGTTTTTTTCGATTATGCTTTTGCATGAACATTCTATGGTTTTTGGCTTGTGGTTACTGAGTTATTAATTTTGCAATAGGCTTATGTGGCATGAATGTGTCCATTTATACAACACAAGAGAGGATTAAGAGGACAGTGTCATGCATGACAAGGACCATATAGATGACTCAGTATCAAGATGATACCATGAGAATGAGCATGTTTGATTGTTATAGATGGAAACTGAGGGGAGAAAAAAAAAAGGACCTTTATCCTGCACATCCCTGTCAGCCCTCAGCCTGAGATTTCACATACCAGTCTCTGAAAGCATGAGAGAGTCAGCAACATAACCACAGAGAGCTACTGCACAGCTGCACATGGAGCATTGAGTTTGGGCAGGGATATGCCCCTGGCAAAAGCCACCCCTATATTATGTTGTGTTTCAGTGGTGATAATGCCTACTGAGACTGTCCTAGAGTGGTAGCATTATGCCTACAGCTTCTGGAAAAACTGGTTTTCATCTCTTGAAACACTCTTTTGCTTTTTAGAAGAATATTTGTTTGGGGAAGTCAATACCACATATGTTAGATGATGTTTTTCCTCATGGCCCTTGCTGCTTGCACAAAATGTAAAAATAACCTGTAATGCTGATAACCAGAAGAGCATATGAATGCATATATAGAAAGAGTTCTTAGATAAACCTCAGTGTATCCCCAGACCCTAATGCTAGATCATACTTATTTAGCTCAGTTCTTGACTTCTCACTGCCAGTATTCTGTCGTCTGTTATTTATGTCTGTTATGGAGATTGTTCCATTGTTGCACTTGAAGTTAGAAAATTCATTCAGTATCTGGTCTAAGCTGTCTTTGTTGCAAACTAAGCCAAATTCTTCTTTTTCCAACATAAGGCATAGCGAGTTCACTGTCCTCTTGCCCCTATCTTTCACAAATCTGATATTGGGGTTTGGTCTATACTATATCAACAGTTTCTTCCATAAGTTGTAACAACAGTGTCATGGTAAATATTTGTTGCAGTGTATTAATGAGAAAACATGCTTCTTATCTTTGTAATTTCAGCCTATTAAAATATGTGAAATGAACAATTTTCTTTTCAGGCTAGAAATTAAGTTTTGTACTTAGCCATGGGACCTTTTTTTCTTACAGATTAATAACATAACCATCCCCAATCAAGTCAGAAAATTAATTGGCATTCCAGCACATACCCCACAAGAACTGAGGTAAGTAATTCTGAATAAGGATTGAAATCTTTGTTATATTTGAAAAAGATTAAGTGAGACCTTCCATGTGTTGAGCAGACTTTGTGTTATTCTTGCACATAAAAAATTTCACAAGTTGTAAGTTCTTGCTCCTTAACATAAAGTTCATATTGTTTAGAATGCAGTTTATGCACCACCAGAGTTTCCTTTAAAAAATGGTATACCGAATGTTTTTTATAATTTAATGATTCAGTCTATCTGGTAGGAAATTATGAAGAGAACTTTCCTAGCTGCATGTTCTTCAATAAATATTCTTGAAGTCATATTTATGGTTTTATTTTGGTGTAGTTTTTTCTTTCCCAGTCTTTTTAAGGAGAGGTTGGAATGAGTGAATTTCTACCGCTATTTCCCAAACTTGCCTTGAAAGTCAAAAATAGGTGATTAGCCAACAAATCTTGTTTGTAAAAGAAATCAGTATTTCTTACTCATTCTATTTCTGTGGCTTTGAGTATAAATTTAGAATTCTATTCCAAGTAATGCTTGGCAAAAGGCAACATTAAGATTTATCTTTTGTTCTTTTAAATAACATTTACAATGGGTTGACATTCAAATGTGATGAGAGAGGTTTAAATTTAGTTTGTGTAGTAACTAATAAAAGTCAGCTCTTCAAAGCTTAATGCTTTCAAAAATGGTTTTACTGTATTAGAAACTGGCCTGACTTTAAAAAATAACTGATTAACTAGAAAAATATTTTTTCTTTGTAATTGTTTTTTTAATTAAATTGTTGAAATTGTTTTTAGAAACATAACAAAAAATCCTCCATAACAGTAACATTTTATTTTAAAGCATTTCAGAGTTCAACAAAACCTTGCAAGCAGTAAGTGAGGTAAGATCACTGATTGTTGTTACTGTTTGGAAAACTTTTTTCCAACTTATTTCTGATAAATCATCAGTCTTGCTTTCTCCTTAAAAAACAAATTTTTTTCTGTTTTCATTTGTCATTACAGTCCTCAGTTTTGGAATGCAGTGCAGAAAACCAGAGGTTTGTTTTTAAATTTTTTTAAGATCATATATTTAAAAGCTCATATATTGTCTTATGAGATATGAAGTCTGGATGGTTCTGTAATAGAACAATAAGACAAACTTCCTAGGAAGTTCAGAAGTTCAAGAAACAGGCTGGAGTTAATCTAATATATAGATTAGCAAAAAAAATCTGATTTCATTATTCTCCTGAGACTAGTGATTTTGAAAAAAACTGTTTAGAGTTTGTTGTTTTCATTTAGCCCAGATGTCTTGCTTCTCATCAGTCTTCTGCTGTAGCCCAGGCTTCCCTGCCAGATTTCTTCTGCATCTTGGTATCAGCTGAGTCACATAATTGGGGGCACCAGAATTCCAGAACTTGTGAATGAAATGCAATCTTTATGCGGAATTTGCTTGGGACATCCCAAGTTGCTGTTCTTCTTCTTGGGAAACCAACCATCCTTGGGGTGGGGGGAGCCTGAGGAAGTAACCAGTTCAGAGTCTGGAAAACATGGGTTACCAGAATGGCAAAGCTGCTCCAGAGAGGTGATCCTGGAAACCCTGAAACATAGATGATGTCTCTCAGTTTAATTGCTGCTCACTGTTAAATTGTCCTTTAAAATTATCAGCTTGGAAACACTGTATTCTAAAACAAAATGTGAAACTTCATCTCCCCAGATACTTGAATCTGGTCTTTATCTTCCTGGATTAGGATGAAAAAAAAGTCCAAAACACTCAAATAAAATAGACAGAAAGCAGTCAGATCACACCTTCATGTCATATACTGGCAGTTGCTTAGGGTAATATTTTCATTCTTATGAGATGGAAAGATACCTTTTCATTCCTCTCTGTGTTTGCATTTGCTGAACATGAAGAATTTTTACTGGAGGCTCCCTAGTTTAGGCCGGGCTTAAAGTCATCAAACTGTAGTCGTAGAGGTGCAGTTACATGATTGAATGGGTCACTGAAGTTTTCTCTATAGTCAAGAGAGAATGCTGGCTTCCCTAGGTGATGGAGGTTTCATAAACACTGACATATTAACACTAACATTGGAGATTACATTATTATCTTTACAAAATTATCTACTCTTTAATGGCCACAATTGATTAGGGAGGACCCCACTTAAGAATCTATATAGTAGAGATAAGGGACAATAAATGCCACAAACTGATGTATTACCCTTCTAATCAGCCTGGCATAGTGGTTTATGTGCATTAAAAATATGCCCATATCTGACAGAGCCTAGGAAAAATGAGCTTTCACACTTAGCATTTGTGCTAATGTGCTTTCATGTTGCATTTGATGTTAGTTTCATGTGTTTTAAAGATGAGGCAGCTCTGTTTCTTGAGTCTTAAGCTTTTTTCTTCTCATTATAGTACACACTGCAATTTCATAATGAAGCTGGCTGAGAGAGAGAATATAAGCAGTTTAACAGGCAAAGCAAAAATAAGCCAACTTGGTAAGTTGTGCTCATTTTATGTGTTTGCATGCTAAAAAGATAAGATAGTTACTTACTTTTAGATCAAAATATTTTCGGTTTTGAGCAATATAAGTACATAAAAAGACAGCCTTCTGATTTTTGGGAGTGTGTGGGATAGAAATAACTTAAAAAATATCTTGGTATAACATTGCTAGCTACTTTAATAGAGCACACTTTGAAAGGATTAGGTGTAAAATAAGCTGAGAACATAAATGCCTTGCTGAAATGACAATCTGAATTGAAAAGATTGTTAAGTAGCCAAGCTTTCTTAGTGATGTTGTGGCAAAGTAGTGGCTCATACCATTTGTCTCTGTTTCAAAAGCTGTAGTGTTGCATTTTGGTTTGTGTAAAACTAAAAAAAAAAAAGAGAAATCTGAACTTGTCAGGCATTGAACAAAAATCTGGGGATATGGCAATATTCTGACTGGTCAGGAGTTCTTTTGTTTTGCAAAATTAATTTCAGAAGAAAATTCAAAATAAATTATGCAGTATGTACTGTTGTTTAAAGACATAATAGACATGGTTAAATATTCTACTTAATGGAATTAGCACTTGTTATGCTTAAGGATAACGTTTCTTTGTCATCTCAGATCGGTGCTGCTGTTCATCACTGAAGTATTGTTCCTTGGCTGCTGGAGAATTACAAATGTAGTAAGTTTAAATACAAAATTTTACTTGCTTATTTCCCAAATTTCCTAATACATGGCTAGAGTCAACCTCCATGCTTCATTATAATAGCCAGAAAGGACTCCACAAGAAGAAGCTGGCAGGCATCTTCCAATGTAGCTCCCTCCTGTTTCCTGCCTCTTTCCCTTCCCTCCCTTATCCCTCTTTTTCCCATTTTCTTCCCTAATGCATCTAGCTTTTGTGCTCAGCAACAGCTCACCTTCAGAACAGGCAGCAAAGGCAGTAGTAGTATTTATTTACGGACTTGCTAGTTAACGACTACTACAAAATAGAATGTAAGAACCCTCTAAATACTAGAGCATGAAACATTCAATCTGATTGATTTTAAAATATGCATTGTCAGTGGTATGTCTATATAAGTCATATATATTCCTCTATTGTAACTGATTTTCTTTAAAATAGAAACAATGTTAAACTTAACATGGATTTTTGTACCTTTTTTTCTTTTACAGTACTATACAAGTGCCACCTCATTCCATATGGATTCCTTCCCATCATTCTCCCTCTCTCCCTAAAAAGACCTTCCTCAAATCTAATTCTTTTATTCCCCCCACTATACTTTCTGCTAAACAAAGCCCCACAATTAGACCACTGATCCCACCATTCACAGAAACTTATTTTTCTGGAACTCTCTCCACATTTTCCCTTACAGACCCTCTCTTTGAAACTTCTATGTCTTCTGCCACTGTTACCACTACACGTTCCTCTTCTGAGTCTCTTGCTCAGCCTACCATGCCAACTTTTTCTTCCATAACTTCCAATAAATCCATCACTGTTCCCATACCAGCAACAAAATCTGCCACTAATGCTGCTTTCTCAATTAAATCTGATGCTGCACACCTTAACAAGACTTTTACAATACTTTCTCCTTCTATGGGTTTCACTAAACATCCTTCAGTTTCTTCTTCTGAGCCCCACAAACTTCCAATTGTAAATCGCCACTTTGAGGCTATCACCAAATCTGTTGCACAAATTCCTCCTGCTACAAGCCAACCTGTGTCTGGTCACAAAAATGTTAGTATAGTACCTATTGTTCCCCTTACTCCTTTCACAATATCTTTGACCCCCACTGTCTCAGCTTCTCGTCCTCATTCTACTGCTGATGGCCATGGGACTCCAGGTAAATATGACAAGTAAATAATTATTTTTGTTTGAATGCCATATACTGGATTTGCTTTTAAACTTTATTAAACAATGTTATATATGTGAGAGGTGAACTTACAATTATTGTGAATTACTTTGAGTGTGAATGTTGATCTGCTGAAGGGTAGGAAGGCTCTGCAGAGGGATCTGGACAGGCTGGATCGATGAGCTGAGGCAAATTGTGTGAGTTTCAACAAGGCCAAGTGGTCCTGCACTTGGGTCACAGAAACCCTAGGGAACAGTCCAGGCTTGGGAAAGAGTGTCTGAAAGCTGCCCTGCAGAAAAGGACCTGGTAGTGCTGGCTGTCAGTGGCTGAACATGAGCCAGTGGGTGTCCAGATGGCCAAGAAGGCCAATGGCACCTGACCTGTATCAGCAATAGTGTGGCCAGCAGGACCAGGGCAGGGATTGTCCCCCTGTACTGGGCACTGGTGGGGCCACACCTCACATCCCGTGTCCATTTCTGGACCCCTCACTAGAACAAAGACATTGAGGTGCTGGAGCAAGTCCAGAGAAGGGCAACAGAGCTGGGGGAAGGGTTTGGAGAAGAGGAGTCTCAGGGATGACCTTGTCACTCTGTACAACTCCCTGAAAGGGAGTAGCCAGCTTGGGGTCAGCCTCTTCTCCCAGGCAGCCAGTGACAGGATAGGAGTAAATGGCCTCAAGCTGTGCCAGGGGAGGTTCAGGTCAGGCATCAGGAAGAATTTCTTCTCTGAAAGGGTTGTTAAGCATTGGAATGGGCTGCCCTGGGATGTGGTGGAGTCACCATTTCTGGAGATGCTCAAGAAACAACTGGATGTGGCACTCAGTGCTCTGGTCTAGTTTACAAGATGACATTCAGCCAAAAGTTGGACTTGATGATCTTTAAGGTCTTTTCCAACCTAAATTATTCCGTGATTCTGTTCTGTGTGAAAACCCTGAGACAACTCTCATTTGTTGTGCACACATTTTAAAGTACATTCTGATGCCTTTGGCTGCGGTGAGTGATATCTCACCCTACACAAGGGTTTGTGACTGTCGAACTGTGCTCAATTCCCATTAGCACAAATATCTTTTGGACAGAAAAAAATTAAGTCAGAGGGCAAGGTAGATTTTTTTTTTTAACTTACCTAATATTTAAGGTATTGCACAGTAATGTTGGATCATCCTTAAAATATTGTTATTGATTGGGAATATTCTTAGTGGCTGTGTGTTTTCTTACGAAGGCTGTACACATCTTTACAAGCTTGTTTTCAAATTTCTGACACTATCTTGATTTTACTCTACATTCAGGTGTTCAGTGGCTAAAAATTAAAAATAATAGGTTATTTAATATATTAATAGTCTGATGTGAGGAACTTTGAAATCAATAAAACATGAAATTAATGTTGGCAGTTTGAAACCTTGCTTTATGTTTTCATGAGATTTAAATTACTGCTCTCTGCAAAGTAGCTGATAGGGAGGAATTACATAACTTGTTGAGAAACCTTATGAGTAGTGATACAAACTTTTAATCAAGAGAACTGTTTAATTTTTCTGCTTCTTCAAGCTTACTTCATTTGTTGAACATAATGTTGAGCTTTTCATTTGTCACAGGAAAAACCCTTTCAGCTACCACAAATACAACTTCTGTACACACCACCATTAGTATTGCCACAGCTGAGCAAATTGTGTCCAAAATAGAAAATGATTTAGCAGCTGGAAAAATAGAGCCAAAAGATGTAGAGAGGATGGTTGGTGAGGTGAGCACTATCCTCACTGCTTCTGAACCATTACCACCACGAATTTCTAACAGGTAGGTAATTTTTGCGATAAGTAACAGGAGTGTTGTATTTAATGTCTTGATAAATTGGCCTCAGCAAGTTTCACTTTTTCATAATCGTAATCCAGAAGAATACTTCTTTTTCTTTCAAGTAGTTATTCAAAGTGGAAAGACTATCATTCTAATGTTACCAGCTCTACTACAATATAATGCCATGGAAAATGTTGGGGTTTTTTGTGTTGACACCATAATAAGGCAGCATTTTGCACTACACTTGGATTATTGCTCCATAACCATAACTTGCCTGAAAATTTTGGATGTATGTGCTTGGTAATACTAAGTATACTTTTTCTTAACAGAATTATAAAACTGGTGGACTACATTGGCTTAAAACTGAACTTATCAACATCATCTGCTGAATTTGTCTCCCCTTCCTTGGCTCTGGCAGTTGTCAAAACCAGCAGAATCCGCTCCAACGAAATGTCTTTTGCTGTCCAGGACTCGGCTGATCTCCAGGTTACAAAATACTTACGATACTTACAAATTGTCAAACATTTATTTTAAAGTGTTTATGGTTGTTTATTTATAGGAACATGAGTTAGTTGTTTGTTTATGTCACTTTCAGGAACTTTAGTTCATGTTAGTTTCAGACTTTTTTTTAAGCCCTCCATAGTTTTTCCTTTAATTTTCAACTATGTAAATAGGTATAAAAGAGCAGCTGACTTAGCAGAAACTGGCAGAACTAATAAGCTGCTGGACAGGGTACAGCTAGAACACCAGAATGGACAAAGTGCTAGGGGGAATAACTTTGCCTCAAACCTCTGAATTATGAGTCATTTATTCAACCACCATGACAGTGCTGAAATTGTCAAGGAGTGTTGCCAGATGGCTTCATCTGTTAGAAAGAAATAAGAGGGTTCCAGGAAAGAACTAGTATGTATGTACGTTGCTTGGATAATGATGCTCAGACATTTCTCACTAACGGCATCTCACCAAGAAAGAAGTGCTTAGAAAGTTTGGCTGGATCCCCTTTATCTCATTCAAAACCTCCCTCCTGACAGAGAAAATAATTATTTGGACAATACGAACCTTGGAGGCTTAAGCAAGGAGAGATGGAAAGTTTTGGAAGAATTTTGACACATTCTGCCTTCTCAGAGAAGAAAGTAGCTTAATGTATTGTAAGCCACAAGTAGTACTGGAACTTTTCTGTGTTACTGAAAATGATACAAATGTTTAACATTTGAGTTCTATTTCTTAGCAATATATAATGCATGAATGTGAGGTGACTAGGAGGTAGTAGTGCTGATATACAGTTATTTGCTAAGGAATGTTTTTTTATTTCATGGCCCTGGCAATGAAACACTGAAAATTTTCAGTAAGTATCATCTACTTCAATCTAGAGCAACAGAAGTGCTTTTGTGGAATTGATTCAGAATTTCTTTGGTGGCTGTCTACACCAATGACTTCCAAAGTGGGATTTGAGTACCCCAGGGAGTGCACACAACAGTCCATTGCAGTGGGAAAATGTTATTTATATGATTAGGCAATAAAAAATATGTTTCTAAAAGTAGTTTTTAATCTCTTTTAAAATTTTATATTTTTATATTTTATAACTTGCATAACATATTAGTACACTAAAACATACATATAACTTATGGATAGATTTATATTGGGGTTCATGCTCAAAAAATTTAGGGGATGCATCATCTAAAACATTTGAAATGTGCTGGTCCAAACAGATGAGTTAAACCACGTTGTTAGGGCACTGGGGGGAGCTTACACTGCTACTCTTATTACAGCCATTCTTTGAATACTCAGATCATTTCTTTCTGCAGTACTACTAATGTTTCACATCTCCCAGGAACTCTGAGGTGATGGTATTTGTATGTAAAGAACTAATGTGTGACAAGAATGTTGAGAGATTTTGTACTAAACTAAGCTCCCTGGCCTGTAAGCACAGCACATAAAATGGGTGAAAGTTCAGATCCTTTTTTGTACAATATTAGATCACTAAGCTCTTGAGGTACCTGAAATGTTGCTTATCCAGTTTACTTCTGCAATTTTTGCCAGATGATCAAAAAGTTAGGGTTTATGTTCTTATCTAAGAACATAAACTTAACGTACTGAACTTAAAAATGTATTGACAAATAATGGCTATTTACACTTTTTCTGAATTCTGACATACTTCCTACAGGGTATAAAAATTCTTTGCCTTTGCAGGCTTTCATGCTGTGAAATATTGATCTCTGTACACAGTTACAGTTACACAGACCTGCCTGGGTTGCTGCTCTTCACTTTTTCCAAATCAATACAAAACACACACTGGTATGTCATGTCCCTGTAGGCAAATGGTTATTTTCAGTGGTAGGCAGACCTGAAATGGGATGCATCCTTTTCAGTCCTGTAAATGCTATTTATACATTGGAGCAGGAGAGGAATGAGAGCTGCAGTGAGTTTGTGACAGTGATTAAAGAGATGTTTATTTTGGGGTTTTAAACTGAATATAAATTTTAATTTATTTATCTGGAGACTGAAACAAAGCATAATCCTGGTGTTTATTTTTCAGGTCTCTCTAGGAGTTCAGGCAATTCAGAATTTAAATACTCTTGGATCCATTACACTTCCTCCATCATTGCTGACAAATTTACGCACTGAAGAGTTGGACTTGGCTTCTAGAATTATATTCAACTTCTTTAAAAAGACCACTGTGTTCCAGGTATTTTTTGGCCCACTGTTCAAAGTCTTTTAAATTCAAGCTTAGAGCAAAATATGAATTGATTTTTTTCCCCACCAAACACGTTTTAAAACTTCTGACTTAAAAAGTAGTTATTTTTGTCCAGTGTTTACTCCACATAGTAAATGAGCTTGTGGGTGCTGTACTCTATTATTGTTTCCTTTAAGATTTTAAAATCTGGTAATTTTTTTATCATTCCAGGATCTGTCCTTGAAGAATGCATCTTTAATCAGCAGTGTTATATCATCAAGTGTTGGTAACCTCACAGTTAGCAACTTAAAGGCAAATGTTACTGTCATTTTGCAGAATATCAAGCCTAATCAGGTATGATTTACATTTTGGCAGACTTAAAATACAATTTTGTTGCCTCCACTGAAGTTGTTGTAGTGGAAACACTGTACTAAGAAAAGCCAGTTTGTTCTGCTTTAGTAGTGTGGACATTTCATCTCCTGGACTTTAAAAATCTCTCCTTTTTGCTTATTTATCACCAGTATGAATTTTGGTTCTCAGTTAGTGTAGGGTAATTTTGCTCCATCACATATACATCCAGCTTTTTTCTTTCTTCTGTTTTATTCTACAAAGAATAAAAACTTTTAGATAGAAAACTGACAGTGTGGGTTGCTATGGAAGATGCTGCAGTCATGACCTTTGTGGGTGCTTCATGGCCAGAAAATAAGAAGTCTTTTTTTCTCAGGGAAACTGAAACACAGGATTGTGTCATCTGAAAGTATTAGGATTCTTACACACCATTTCTTTCTGAAAGGAGTATCAAGGATTAAAGTCTTCTATCTCATATCTTAACAGAGTTTAAAATACTAAATTATTATAAACTGAAAAATGTAGGGATTCCACTAATGCACCTGAAGCTTTTTTCAGGAACTGACTCAGTGGCGTCTTTACTTCTTTTGACATAATAATGAGTTTTGAGATATAACTGTAGAAGTATTAGTATTAATAGCAATATAGCATATTGCTGCCAGTATTTGTAGAATTTTCATGTGTGTGGGGAAATCTATATGTAAATGTTTAACATTGTGATTGTAGGAAGAGAGCAAATATTTGCAAATGAAAAGGTTTTTCTTTTTCTGTGTGGTCATGACTTCAAAAGTTACAAAGTCCAGAAGGATGAATCCCAGGAATTTGTATGATGTGGGAAGACAATGAAAAAGCATTCAAAAGGTTCTGCCAGGAACAGAATCTTTGCATAAGCACATGAGCTAGCTTCTGTATGGTGATTTCAAATTTGTTCAGCAAAATTTTACATGCAGTTTGCAATATTAATCCCTTTTATGCATCGAAATTAATTTTGTGTTCATGTAGAACAGGCATATTTTCTGTATACAGGCTTTATTCTTGCCTGCAATTTGTAGACAATTAATAAATCATTTGATCCTAAACTCACAGTTCAGTAAGGTTGATTTTTTTTTTCTTTTTACTCCTGAACAGGATAATTCAACAGTTAGATGTGTTTTTTGGGACTTCAATAAAAATGGTAAGTACCTGAGATCACCCAAGATGCTATGCTGTTTTAGCTATGTTAATTCATGTTAATATAAATAAAGCCTTTTATGAATAACAAAGTTGCTTTTTTTAACAGGTGGACATGGAGGCTGGTCATACGAAGGTTGCATAGTTAAAGAAAGTAGAGTAAATGATACAGTCTGTTCATGCAATCATCTCACAAGTTTTGCAGTTTTGATGGTAATTATTTTAAAAAGTTATGCAATCTTACCCTTATTCAAGAACAAATTTAACCTTGTGTTGTCTTAAGAAAGTGAAGACCCAATAAGCACATACTACATAATGAATAATACTCAGGTTCTATTCTCTTTGGTGTTAGTACAGATATCACACAATTAGTCACATGCTTAAAATTCTTGTTGAATGGGAGTCCATAGGTTCCACTGGAGGAAAAAAAATTCTTTATGTGCTGCAGCTTTTACATTTAGGCAACTGTTTATACTCTAGGAAATAAAATCTAGGATGAATCAAATTTAAAACAGGTTTTTAATCAAATGGGTTTTCACAATTAGAGACATAGAATCATAAAATAATACCTCAAGTTGGAAGGGACGCATAAGGTTCGTGGAATCCAGCGCCCTGCTCTTTACAAGACTAGATTAGCTTTTTGGTTTTTCATTTAATCTTTTATAAGACCCATGATGAAAAGAATGGAGTCCGTTTCTTTATTTTTAAGTGTAGAGGGAAAGGTGCATTTTAATTTATTTTGGTGGTTTTTTAATCTTCTTCCATTAAATAAACATTCTCTGAAATTAACTTCTGTTTCTGTTTTAGGACTTGTATGGAAATAATCCTCTGAATCCCACACAAGAATTGGTACTGACTTTTATATCCTATATAGGCTGTGGGCTCTCTGCAATTTTTCTTTCTGTTACTCTTGTGACCTACATAGCCTTTGAGTAAGTACCCATTCTACTAAGCTCCTGTTATTCTTCAGTTGTGATTGACTATAGTCTTCACTGAGAAAGAAGGTAGTTATGGATCCTTTTCAATAGTTGTGGATTCTGTCTCCACAAGTAATGCACAGATTTGGCCAGTTCACCAGGAAGGTGTTGATTCAGTCTTCAGAAATGTTAATCTTACGAACACGTGAATTACTATGAGGCTCTATGCAGTAAGAAGTGAAGAAGTAGCACTCTGGAGTATTTTATAGTGGATAGTCATAATTGAAGTGTGAAGATACCACATATAAAAAGCATTGCAGAATTTTAGCATTTTTAAAAGCAATTGTATTTTTTAAGACTGGGACTTGTCTCTATCAAGGCTTTAGATGCCCAGTTAGCAATACAGAACAGTCACACTTTGACTTTGGGTAGCAATGTAACAGGAAGTCCAACATGCAATGTAAAAAAAAAAAAAAATAATAACCATGGTACTAAACACTTTGAGTCCAAGTTACTGTTTGTATTGTTTATTTAACCTTTTCTAAAAAACTTTATTTATATAGACCATTTGGAAATACGTTGTAAATTATTCTCTCCATATATAAATGCAACACATGAAGCATAGTATATGAATGAAAATGTAAATTATTTTTTCTTGGCATTTGTGAATGCCAAGGACTGCAAAAGAGGGAATAAGCTGGGGGTCCATGGACAATTGATGTCATCTCACTAATTTTCTTTTTTTTTTTTCAGGAAAATCCGGAGAGATTACCCCTCCAAAATACTTATTCAGCTGTGTGCTGCATTACTTCTACTCAACTTAGTTTTTCTCCTTGACTCATGGATTGCACTGTATGATACACGAGGCCTGTGCATTGCAGTTGCAGTATTTCTTCACTATTTCCTCTTGGTTTCCTTCACCTGGATGGGCCTGGAAGCTTTCCACATGTATCTGGCCCTTGTGAAAGTCTTTAACACCTATGTACGGAAATACATTCTTAAATTTTGTGTTGTTGGTTGGGGTATGTATTTTTTTTTCTTTTGTATGCTAAATAGATAATTCCTCTTAACAAGTATTTCAGTGTATGTGACACAGGTCAGAAATGAAAATTAGGCAATCATTAAATGTTATAATACGTATTCCACCTTTCTGAGGTATGGAGTCCCCCCAGCTGCAGAACTGAAGCTTCTGCAGTGCAAAGTGATACTAAATTTTCCTTGTGCTAGTACAATAAAACCAATTTTGAATGTGCATGCTTCCATTATTTTGCGAGTAAATGCCAATAACTACATATATTCCATTTCTGGAATAGCACTGTTGCTAACAAAAAGCAGCAAAAACAGATCTAACTGGATAAAGGATGAAGAGATTCTGGGCATGAATTTATCTCCTATTTGTTTCTTAAAACTTATGTTAAAAAAAAATCATCCTGTAAGAGATATTTTAAATCAGTTTGAAGACTGATGGTATTTGTTGGTTAATTCAGAATGTTTTGGAGCTGGCTGTGGAGGACTCTTGTTTCTTTGCAAGTTACGCTCCTGAGCAGTCTGAGCATGGCAGTTTTTCAGATAGCTAGTACAGCAGAATTCAACTGATAAAATTCAGAAACAAGATGTCAATTTTGTAGAAAAATATGATAATTTCAAGTCCTCATAATACTGTCTCTGTTAGGATTTTAATGTATGTGTTTGCTCATAATTTTTAGGGTTACCAGCAGTAGTTGTGTCCATTGTGTTGGCAGTATCACCAGATAATTATGGCCTTATAACCACTGGAAAGGTTTCAATAAATGGACCTGATGAATTGTGAGTTAAAGGGAGGCGCTTTTGGGGAGGTGGGAGGTGGAGGGAGGTCCTACTAACTGCTTTTCTTTAAAGTAAGGGTGGGGAAGAGAAGGAAGCAATGGAAGTGCTTTGAAATGGCATAACTACAGTATCTCATGTGTTTTAGGGTTATTGCCTATATGAAGGCTCATATATCCTTTGACCAAAAAAACCACTTTTTTTCTAAAAATGCAAAAATGTTTTTTTATGTGCAGGAAATGACAAGTTTGTCTCATGTTTATTTCACTTAATTTCTGTTTCTGATAATGGTTGACAAGATGTTCTTTTGTTCTAGCTGCTGGATCAAAAATAGAATTGTCTTCTATATTACTGCTGTGGGATACTTTTGCCTGATATTCTTGATCAATATCAGCATGTTCATTGTTGTGCTGATCCAGCTCTGTCGTATCAAAAAGAAGAAACAACTCGGTGCTCAAAGGAAAACCAGTATCCAAGACCTTAGGAGTGTTGCTGGCCTCACATTCTTGTTGGGAATTACTTGGGGGTTTGCTTTCTTCACCGTAAATGAGGTCTTCACTTACCTCTTTACCATTTTCAACACTTTGCAAGGTAAGTGTGTCCTTCATGTAACAGTCTCCTGTGTATAATATAACAAATGAAATATTTTAAAATGTTGTTTTCTTGATTCAGCAATAAAAATTTAACTTTAGTATGTGCTGTAACATGTTAATTATATTAGAGATGATACTGCTTTACTGTAATCTTAAATTCCAGTTTTGTTATGATAAGGTACAGGAAAACTAGATACTATTTATATAGGTATGGTATATTTATAAATATTATCATTTAAAAAGTGTATGCAAGCTAGATATCCCTGGAAGTGACTGTGTTTCACTAATAAACAGATGAATTTTGAATACTCAGTTACTCAAAGTGTTCACATTATAATGTAATTAATGTAGTGAAAACTGTATCATTTCTCCAGTTCCCTTAAGGCTTCTGGAGGAGGTTTGACATTCAGGAAAGGGTCGTTGAGACAGGCAAGGCTGCATGTGCCTAAATATAGTACTTAAGGACATATGGGAAATAGATATGCAAACATAAAGTTTTGCAAAAGCCAGGGTGCTACTGGACATATCCAAAAGCAGAATTGCTGCCAAGACTTTTGTATAAATATAATATAAATATGGAGGTATTGTAGCTGTCCACAGTTATCTAAATATACCTGAATTGCCCTTCTGAAGTTTGGATCCAAACTTCAGCTTAAATGGCACTTAGATGACTGGCTGGATGATTTCCCTGAGAGACTAAAGCAGTGAAAATCACAGTTCAGTGTGTACACTTCTCCCCCATTTGCTATGTTGATTTACTGTTATTTACTATTCCTTCTAAACCTACTGTAACTGTTTCCCATTGCAGGCTGGAAACTGTGCTAAGACTGAATGCCACTTTCCCTTAAAGGGGTGCAATTATGATGAACTTTTAAGCAGAAAAAGTTAGATGCCACCCTGTGTCAGCAGTGAATGAGAAGTAGACAGACTGTAATGTGGCACTGGCAAGGGATGGGATGAGCACCATCCCTTCTAGAAACTATTCGAAATTGTGTTAAAGGAGGTACCACTTATTATTATTTTAGATGCAAGTTAT
The DNA here is from genome assembly GCA_013400955.1 of Drymodes brunneopygia. Taxonomy (NCBI): domain Eukaryota; kingdom Metazoa; phylum Chordata; class Aves; order Passeriformes; family Petroicidae; genus Drymodes; species Drymodes brunneopygia. The sequence continues at coordinate 548,633 of VZTZ01007235.1, read as the reverse complement.
TTTCTTTGTGTCAATGCTCAAAATTTTGTAGCATTGGTGGTTACAGGTTAGCTGTTAATAAAAGATGTAACCAAGTGCTAGAAGAGCTTCATAGTCTGAGGGTGTGGTATCACACCCTCTCTTTGACACTGCTTTGAATTCTTTTCCACAAGCATTAAGTAAATTTCAAGATCAACAGAATTTTTCCCTTTTTATTTAATAGAAAGAAACTTATGCACTTTGTGCATTTGGTTTTATTTGTTGGGGTTTTTTTGTGTGTATGATCCCTCTAATCTATGTAAGGAAAAGCGTTCTGCAGTGTTCAGAGTTGTGAACTTTTTCAGCAAAGAAAGGTGTCATTACTTTTTATTAGAAATTTAAAAGAAATTATAGAAAATCAAAACGTTGCTCATTAAGAAGTAGTAAAAGTGAATTTTACAACAGTCTTTTATGTTATTGCTTTGCAGGGTTCTTCATTTTCATCTTCTATTGTGTAACAAAGGAGAATGTCCGTAAACAGTGGAGAAGATATCTTTGTTGTGGGAAATTCAGGCTGGCTGAAAACTCTGGTAAATATTAATCTTATTTTTTTAAACTTCTGAATACTTGTATTTAGTGGTAAGCTCCTGGTATTTTATAATAATTACCAAAAAAAATGCAATTAGTCATGTTGCTGCAACTGCAGTTCTAATTTATTATCCAAGATACAATAAACCTCCAAAATTATACTCTTTAAAGGTGGTAGCTGATGCAGTTCTTGCATGTTTACATGCTGCTGCCTTAAGCTGTTAACTGCTAAGAGTTGACCTCTTCCACTGCAGGGTAAAGGCATGTCTTTGCAGAAGACTTTTGGTCAGTTAGAAACGGTAAGATTTGTTCCAGCTTCTGGGTCAGCTGTAGCTTTACCAGTGACTTCCACAAAAACAAAGTGAAGCATGATTTAAACCAAAAAATATGTTAACATTTTATGTTATTTTGTTACTCAGTAGTTGTCTTCTTGTAAAGCTATATATACTTTTTTTACACTTTCACTTAGAGGATCAACTGCACTTCAGTTATTTTTCTGATCTGGTCTGCAGTTATAAAACTATGACAGTTGGCTGCTTGTGTTATAAAAAGTAACAAGAGAAAAGGAACTAGATTTAAATAATTTGAAACATCAAGAGTCATTAAATTCTTAGGAGAATATAATTCTGTCTAGAACACTGCAAGAAGTGTGTAAAGCCTTGGTTTTATATCAATTCAGTTGCATTATTAACTATTTTTATATAGTTCTTGTATGAGTTGTGTTATTTTCTCTCGTAGACTGGAGTAGAACTGCTACAAATGGTTTAAAGAAGCAGACTGTAAACCAAGGAGTATCCAGTTCTTCCAATTCCTTACAATCAAACAGCAACTCCACTAACTCTACAACACTGTTAATGAATAATGATTATTCAGTCCATGCAAATGGAAATGGTAAGTATAATGCAAAAGAGTGTTTCTTCAGAAGTAAAATTCTGCAGCCTTCCTGTTCTAACATGTTACTGTCCTCTGCACTGCTGCCCTCTGCTCTGTTCCTGAGAAGCTGAAATGCAGGTCTAAGTAGCACTGTGCTCAATTTCACTTCCAATTTGCTATGACTTGTCTGCTGAGAAAACTAGATATGAATCACCACTGAAAGTACTTATTAAAAAGTGATCTTTTTTCAGTGAACATAATCTAGTTCTTCACACTCTTGCAGGGCACATATCATGCTGCTGATTTGAGCTCTCAGTAAAGACAAATGATTTTTCAAACAGAAAAATACCTACAAATCTGTAATGTATAAAACCCTAAGTCAAGCAAAAGTCAGAGGACATTACTCCTGTGAGCCTGAGGTATTTTTCCTGACTGATCAAGAGCTGAGACTAAGAAGTCATGTCATCAACTAGAATATTTATTATGAAGTTGTTGAACATGCTTGGCAAGGCTGTGTTGTCCTCATTTCTTGGCCTATGCTGTCAGAAGACAGCACATAATCAACAGAATGTCAGCAGATAACTTCTGAGATGCACAGAGTAAAAGCTGTGGAATTCATGTGTGGGTTAGAAGTTACTTTTCCTTTGAGTGTACTCTGCATATTGCAGAGAAATCGCAACACTTCAGGAGATGGCATTTGGGCATGCCCTGAACAGCTTTCCAAATTGCAGGATTTTTTTACATTCCTTTGTAAAATCTCCCTGTTTGGACACCACATAATGCAATAATTAGCATACTTCTTATCCAGCAGGTCAGTCAAGAGCCAGAATCCAGTAACACTCGCTGTCATTAAATACAAAGTAAGGCAATACTTTTAGGTATAAGTGTCGCCCTGGTTTTACAGGGCCCCATAAGTTGTAACACTGTAGCTGTAGTTTCCCATGCTTGTTCTGTAAACATGGTCCTTGTTTTCCTTAACCAGCCGGGATTGTTTTGCACTTGTGGAATTGTTTTTCATTCCTTTCCCTGGGGTGGAGAAAGATGATTGACCATGTCTTTGTCCTGTAAACCTTCAGGGGTGTTGACCCCTTTCACCAATCTTTGGCTGTCCTTAGAACCCTATAAAAATAGGTAAATAAAGAAGGGCAGGGCTTTTGGTCGGTCCTGCCTGGTGAAACCACTGCTGCTCTGTGACCCGCGTGTTTCTTCTGTTGCTAACTAACCAACATATAAGTATTTCCTTTCAAAGAGAGAAATTTTCAGGTGCAAAAGCCTGCATGTTTTGTAGGGTTCTTTTTTCCCTGCTATGTTAATTGTTCTGATGAAAGAAGCCATCTCTCACTGCAACATCTGACATGCTTACACATAGCTACAAAAGCATTTTGGCTGCTTTTCTCAACAGAAAGAAAGATAGCAGAAATGTTCGATTGAACTTGTTTGTTGTAGCAACTGAGTGAATGAGTCTGTTGTGGCTTTCTGGAAAAAGTTTTGTTCTTTTGGGTATTTTAGGATGAGGTGCTAAACTGATGATCTAAACCACTGAGTGATGCCATTTCTATTGGATGTGCTCCAATTCTGTCCTACTTTATTCCCATAATCAGACCTTCCAGTGTGAGGGTTAGTATGTCTTGTGCCTAAAGCTTCTCAGACAAAAGCAGCTGAAAGGACTTTGGAAGAACCTTGTTCCTGTGCACTCACAAACATGGATATCTCGGGTGACCTACCTCATTTCCTATTTTATTGTGTATTTTGAATGTTGTGAACCTCATACCACATCCTCCATTCATATCAAGAGGGTTGTATGATAACCTGCCTGCATAATTTGACTAAATAATTCTTCTGGGTCCTTAGGACTTCCATGAGAAGAGGCTAAACCTATGCTTGGGTAGCTCCCAGCAAAGCTCTTTAAGGCAATTCCTTACACCTAATCTTCCAAACTTGGGGCAGTTGTATCTCAGGAGAGCTGGGCTAATGCCTCCAAAAGGCATTAGACTGCTGTTAGATAGGAACACAGGACCTTCTAATTTGCTGCACCTGATTGCTCTCCTCTCAAAGCTAGAACTTGAAAATAACATTGCAATGCTTCATTTTAAGAAGTGGCCTCCAAAACCAAAAGCACTCTAGAAATTAAGACCTATGTCATAAATACACTGAGCTGTAAACACTTCATGGTTTTAGCCTCACTGCTTCCACTGAAATGCTATTCCAGATTCAGGACTGAATGACTTACTGTGGTAAGTTTAGGATGTCTGTATAGCCGGTGGCTTTGTTTTCCTACTGGACTTTATCTTTCCATGGCATTCTAATATTTCCTTATATTCAGTTTTTCTCTTGCAGATTTGCATGTTTTGGAAACTACCATTAGGTATTACATGGCTGAACCTGCAGATTTCCTCACTGAGGAACACAAACCACCTTTCTGAATTTGTTCACAGAAAAGCTTTATTTTCTTCTCAGCTTTTGCCCTAACATTAGGGCACAACTGTTTTGTACACTGCTAAAATAAAACAGTTGTTAAACAACAATCACAGTGTCAGCAAGTAGGGCTATTTTCTGTAATTTGAGCATTTTTGTTGCTTGAATTGAGGAACAAAGTTCTTCTGCTCATTTTACCCTGTCTATATTTGTGTCTGTTTAAGTGCTTGATGGCTGCTTAAATTAATAACTAAATGTTAAAAAAATCTAAACTGAAGCATTTGCACAAGTACTTAGAATAAAAAAATTGACATTCTCATTAAAAATATTTAGAACATGGTACATAAAGGCAGGAGATTTTTCCAGTGAACTAAACATTTGTGGAGCATTTCATTAAAAGGCTTCAGTCAGCAGTGGTATTAGATGTGTTCATTGTGGATTCACCTAAACGTGTATGAGTCTCTGCAGTCTAAATATGGTTTTGACCCATGATCAGACCTAGGCCATATTCTGGTTGTCCTTCAGAAGTAAATGCTGTAAGTTGAATTCCTTTCAAAGGCAAAAAAAAAATTCCTTGTCTTCTCAAACACTTACTTCTTTCAGATGCATGGCATACCTGAGATACCTTTAAAACTTAATTCTATAAAGCAAAAGATTAAAATGAGGAGTACTAGGCATTTTATCTACTGATACTTATTCCAAATCAAGTTTGTATTTTGAGAATTGTGTCCTTCATTGCTTAAAATATAGAATCCTTGTGCATAAATATATTAATATCTCTCAAATACCAGGATTTCACACAGGAAAAGAAACATATACAAAATATTTACCAAAAAAATACACATCTAAAAATTGTTGCAAGGATAAAATGAGAATGTATGAACTCACTACAGTGACTAAAAAAGCATGAAAAAAGCATGATTCTGAACCTTTCTGATATGGGATGCACTTTTTTGTTTCAACAGGTCATCTTCCCAATGAGAAGAATGGTGTTTGTTTCAGTGTACAGAATGGTGATGTGTGTCTCCATGACTTTCCAGGAAAACAACTTGTATTTCAAGACAAGGATGATACTGGCAGCCAAGAAAGCCAAATCTCACTCAGAAGGACTTCAAAGAGAGCAAGCCTAAGTTCTATGGAGAAAATGTGATTTCCTTTCAAACAGCACATTGTTTTACAGTGTGAAGTAGAGTTTTACTTTAGCAGTTTTACATAATGTGAGCAGACCAAGAACTGGTTTTATTTAATATATGGTACTGGAACTTCAAGGCAGCCATGCAATGGATTGACAAAGGACAATTATTTAAAAAACAAAAAAAAGGAACCTACTATTTTGACAAGGTCTTGGATGTCAGATTACATCTGGCACACTTCCATTTTGATTCTTCATCAGAGTGGGTTTTTTTGAGGGGTTTTTTTACATTTAAGCAAAAGTTTTATTTAGACTTTTTTCATTGCAATTAAGTTTATCTGGATATAATGCTTAGTAGTATTGTATAAATGTAGAAAGTTGCAACTTGTGCATACAAACGATGTTAACTTTAAAAATGTTAGCTACACTGTCTTCAACTTTTTGTACGTTTTAGTAGCAAGCTCTGCAGTGATGTACATAGGCAGAAAAATATCAACCTTTAAGCATCTCAATGATACTTTTATATTTATTTCTTGTAATATAAATTTAAATATACCTATGTATAGAAAAATAATTGGTGTTTTGTTTGTAACTTTTATTGTAAGTTTGCGTTTTTCTTTAGTTAATTAACATAGAATGATACATAAGTTAATTTGTCCAGTAAGTGGATCACTTACAGTGGTTTGAATATATTCACTAGGTACAGAACTGTAAATAACAAACACAATTGGTCTTGAACCCTTAGGTACCTTTTAGTATCCCATAGAGGCATAGAAACTGGGTATAATGAATGGAGTGCTAAATAAAGTAGTCAGTAGGTTGTTCAAGACAACTAAGTTGTGTTGGTGGCTTGAGTAAATTTTTCAGTTTTTGCCATTGATTTCACCAGGGTCAGTATTTATCTTGAATGGTGAGATTAAACACTCTACCATTTCTCATTTGCAATGAGAAAGTAGATGAAATGATGGAAGTGCAGAATTTTTTTTTTGGGGGGGGGTGGAGCTGAAGAAAAACTAGAAATAATAAATGGCAGCTGCTATATTTAGTAGCTGAGAAATTGTTTGTTTCATTGCATAGCTGTTTTTTAAGGGGCAGCTCTTGAACTGTTCCAAGGAGTATTTCTGCTTGTGCTTTGGCTCTTGGTTGCCAAACCAAGTACTGAAGCACTACCTCAATAATTGCTGAAGTAAAATTTCATTCCACTTGTGATATTTACCTGAAAAAAAATGGATTTTAGCTCTTCATGTATAACAGCTGGAAGTCCATACAACATTGTGAAGATTCCTCCTGAACAGAAATTGGCCTAAGCCCTGGTTTTACCTCTTCTTCCTCACACACATTGCAGCTGTGGCCACTGCTTTTTCAATTTGCGTTCTCAGGCCAAGGTTGGATGCTCCCAGAGCAAACTGGGACAAACTGGTGCCATACTGCAGAGTACCAGGCCCTGTAAAGGGGGCTGCATGAAGCAGGTGCATGGTGAAGGGGAGCAGGGGCTTTGCTTTCCCGGTGGGGACAGCTCAGTGGGGCACCCTAAAAACACTCTCCTCAACAAAAAGCATGAGTTACATGGCTCTTAGGTGGGGCTCTGTTGTAGTTAGCAATTGAACCTCTTCAGTACTCAAACCCTATTGTGGTTCTGTGGGTAACACATAGGTTACTTCAGGTCTTTCAGTCACTTACATCCAAGATTACTCTGACTATGCTTTTAAGGTGAGAATTGAAAGTATTTGTTGTATTTACCCACAGGGTTTTAGCTGCATGTTGTTAAAAGCCCATATTGGAATGCGAATAGCTGGAATACATTTCTGTGAATGCTTTAACTATTTGACTAATTGCCTTTGCAGTGTTTCTTGTAACTTTATTTAATGTTCTTATATTTATATTTTCAACCATAAAAAAAGTAATAAATTTGCAGCAAGTACAACACAAAATATATAAACTTGGTCTTTTAGATAAATGTGTCATTAATACTGGTCTGTGTTATAGTTCTTCAGATTACAGGATCTACAGTACATAACGTCTTGGAGAAAAAGCTGACCCAGCTTTTGCATTTATTGTCAGCTACATATTTTACTTTGCATGGTTCTAGCAGATCTGGATATTAGTAGAGAAAACCCTGACATAAGTCTGTCCAGTCAATACCTGCCCTCAAGTCCACAGAGGCTCTCCCACAGGAATGCTAGAAGCAAAAGCACATAGCTGAGTTTGGCTTCGGTAATTAAATTCCCTATGAATACACATATTCCACTGCCACTGACCTGCTTGGAGTCTTCCTTTTGATTTTATTTTTGCACACTAAAGTATGTTAGGATTCTTGAAATAATTTTTATTCTATATTCCTAGGGTTGGGGAGCCCTTTCTGACTTTGCCACTTAACAGCACACACTTATTGTAGTAAAATTTTGCACTTACACCAGCATATTATTTTAGCTTAGTAGCTGAAACTAGCTGAAAATGTGTTTTTCCATTGGGTGTTACAGTATTGTTTTGGTACTTGGTCACTCTCAGACATTGTTTAGCCAGGACACCCAGAGCTTGGGGAAAGCTGCAACACCTGCCCAGAGCACAAAGTAAAATTCTAAGCACTAGTTTGGCTGCAAAGCAAACTCGGGGCATCTGTAAAGAGGTTTTAAGCTTAGTCAAAGATAAGCAGCAACCTGCCGTGTGCAGCTGGCACCACCCTGCTCAGCAAACCTGGTCCCTAAGCGCAGTGTCTCTAAAAAGCAGTGCCCTGAAGGAGGAAGCTGGTGCGGAGTTCAGGGGAAGAGTGAACTGGTCCATGTTTTGGCACGGCACAATTTCACCGCACCGCTCTGGCAGATGGAGATGATGAACCTCCGAGCTCCGTCCTCGCTACTGATGTGCAGAACCTACAGAGGTGCTGTCCGACGGCCACCAAAGGAACGAAGACGTCTCTGAACGCTGCTTTCTCAACCACGGCTGTCAGTCACACAGTCAATGAAGGAAGCACAGCAAGGAAAAGTTATAATAGTAACTCTGTTAATGCTACAATTTCACATGAAGATAAAGAAAAAAGACATCGGAAAAAAATCCTTTCCTAATTCGGAGTGAATCCCACACCTCCCAGCAACTCTGCAACATCTGCTCCGTTCTTCAGCACCCACCCGTACTTAACACTGTTTGTCTTCCAGTTGCCAGCAGCACTGAGAGAATGTGAAGGGATTGCAACTGTATCTAACACGTTTGTTGGTTTGTGGTTTTTTTAAGTATTTTAAGTATTCTAGATCTGGGTTCTGTTTGCCCGTCATCCTTTATTCCTGCTCGCTCCTGTTGGGGGATTGCAGCCTGCANCTGGGTACCGCCGGCCCGAGCGCGGCTGGGCCGGGCTGCGGGACCGGCTGTGGGGCCATGAGGAGCCGCAGCAACTCGGGTGTGCGCCTGGACGGCTACGCCCGTCTGGTCCAGCGGACCATTCTCTGCCACCAGGTGAGGAGCAGCCGCCGGCCCGGGACGCCTGCTCAGGGCTGAGGGCGCGGTNCTGGTGCGGAGTTCAGGGGAAGAGTGAACTGGTCCATGTTTTGGCACGGCACAATTTCACCGCACCGCTCTGGCAGATGGAGATGATGAACCTCCGAGCTCCGTCCTCGCTACTGATGTGCAGAACCTACAGAGGTGCTGTCCGACGGCCACCAAAGGAACGAAGACGTCTCTGAACGCTGCTTTCTCAACCACGGCTGTCAGTCACACAGTCAATGAAGGAAGCACAGCAAGGAAAAGTTATAATAGTAACTCTGTTAATGCTACAATTTCACATGAAGATAAAGAAAAAAGACATCGGAAAAAAATCCTTTCCTAATTCGGAGTGAATCCCACACCTCCCAGCAACTCTGCAACATCTGCTCCGTTCTTCAGCACCCACCCGTACTTAACACTGTTTGTCTTCCAGTTGCCAGCAGCACTGAGAGAATGTGAAGGGATTGCAACTGTATCTAACACGTTTGTTGGTTTGTGGTTTTTTTAAGTATTTTAAGTATTCTAGATCTGGGTTCTGTTTGCCCGTCATCCTTTATTCCTGCTCGCTCCTGTTGGGGGATTGCAGCCTGCAGTCAGGCAAGGGCAAATGGAGCCAGAAGCCTGCCTTGCTCGGTGCCTCTGGGGACTGCCTGTGGGACTGCCAGGTTCATTTCCCTTGGAAATCTCCAAGTCTTGGTTCTTTGCTGAGTGGGAAAGCCAAGGGGTGTAAAAACATGATAAAGTCTTGCTGCTTTTTTTCCCCTTTCATTCGATCAGACGTCAAAACGGTAGGGTTTTTTAGGGATGGGGGAAAGAAAAGCTTCCAACAAGAATTCTGGCCTTCTCAGCTTTATTTTACGAGCTTACGAAGAGGTTGTATAAAATCGACACTATTTTTCACAAAGNTGTGCCGGGGCTGTGCCGGGGCCGAGCCGGGGTATGGGGCGGCTGCCGGAGCCGGGGGCTGCAGGAGGGACACGAACATCCCTTCTGCGGCCGGCGCACGGCCTCCTGCCCGCATCTCCCGCCCCCACCTCGGAGCAACGCGGGGAATGCTGCGGATCCCGGGGGTGCTTCTGTAAGTGCACCGCGGAAAGCGTGCGGAAAACATAGCGAGTCTGAGCTTGTAAATAATAATAATTGTATTGTGTGTGCAGTGTGTTCATGGCCATATGATATACATCCACCCTCTGTGCACACTATATATATGTGTGCATATACATATGTACGCGCGCATAGTAACAGCAGCATTACGCCCCGGTGGCATAAGAGCTCCGGGCAGGACTTTGTGCCCTGCCTGTCAGCACAGCGCGGTGCGGATCGCTGTGTGCTCCCCGGCATGTGTGTGCGGCGGGGCACGTCCCAGAGATTCCAGTCTATTCTCCCGCTGTCCGCACTGCTGAGGCTCTGGAGCGCCAGGCGGGGCTGCCTGCACTGGCGGGCAGTGAAACAACGAAGATAGCGGGGGTGGTTGGGGAAAGCCAAACTGTTTTTTGGTCAGCGCTCTGCTTAGTGCGCTCCCTTCGCCCAGGTGGGCACTGAGGATTCAGAAGGTGTTTGGCAGTGTCGTACTTTGGTTAAACAATCCAGTACGTAAAGATGAATAACAGGGGTTTGTGCACACACCAGTTAGCAAATATGCTTTGTTGATGAGAGTTGCAAGAAACCGGGAAGCAGTGAAAGAAGAGGCTGAGACCCAAATGTACTTTGGTCAGTAAGATTTTTGTCACCAACAGTGTTTTAAGCACAGGGTCAAAACACCTGTGAATTGAAGTTTGCGTACTAATTATTGTAAAGTCAGTAGAAACAAATCCAAGAGCTGGTGTATGTGGTGTGGGAAGCTAATTTTTCACTCTTGCTGTGCTGGGGTGCAGGAGATGCTTTGAGTTGTGTTCCCATCTCTGCCTTTTGTCAGCAGGCTGACCTTGGGCAAGTCTTTGGCTTCCAGTGCCTGCACTGATTTCCTTGTTTATAAGATGAGGATGCTGATAACAGCTTCCATTATGGGAGGCATGGAGCCTCAGAGATTCAGAGCTCAAACATGCCCCATGAAAGCTGTGCCTTGATAATATTTAATATTTAACAATAGTAAAAAGAGTAAGTAAATGGTAATACAGATGCTCATATTGGTGCCCCAGAATTTTGTAATTGCTGTTTACAGTTCTAGGATGTATTCTTGTGTTCCTGACTGTATACTGCCTTTTCCACTAAGGGCTCAATGTCTGGGAGAATTCAGAGGTCGGGAAAGGAGATAAGTAAGTTTTCTTCTTTGTGTGGAAAGCAAGTCACACTAGCAGAAAGGCAGAGAATCAGTGGTATCTCAAGAGGGCCCAGAGAGATGCTCAAGGCATGTTTTTAGATTTTTTTTCCCCTGTATTTATAATCTTTCTGGTTTTTTCACTGCAGTAGATTATGTTCAGCCAGGTGAAGGGATGCAGTGCTTACTTGGGCAAGTTAGGATGGTTGTCTTTGGGCCATATGCAAATGTGTCTTCCTTGGGAGCAGAATAGTCTGTGGCTGGCTGGGCTGGGCTGCTGCTTCACTGCTGCTGATGCCTTCTTTGTGCCTTCTCTCAGGAAGAAGCCAGGAAGATGAGTTTTGGCCATGGGTTTGCCCAGGAGCAGTCTGGCAGAAGAACCAGGTGTTTAAAATGGTTCTGAGGTGCTGCTGCTCAGCAGGGCAGTGATGTGTGACTGTGACCCTGCACCTCACATCTACAGCTGCTGGAATGCAGCCTTGGCACATCAGCTGCTGTGCTCTGAGGGAGGGCAGTGACACACTCACCTCTGTGAGGTGCAGCAAGGGCAACACAGAGTGTGCACAGAACACTGGGCTTTGATCAGGTGTTTAAAACACCAGGAGCCAGGTTTCTCAGTAGCTGCAATTGATCTTGTGCTCATTCCAATTACTCTAAATCAATGTGATTTTAGGGGCAGTTTTTAATGCAGGATATCTGTGCTACCAGACAGATGTGTTCCAAGGACAGGTTCAACCACACCAGGGCTGGCAGTTTTCTCTGTGTGTCACCTTGCAGGATCAGGTCAGTAGCAAACTTCTTCCTGTTTTGCAGATATTGCATTGTGCTAGTCAGTCCCTGCAGCATGCACAGTGATAGTTACAATCCTGTTAAAGGTTGTAACCAGACTACTGACTCTTGTCTGTGGGGGGCCTGCCATCTGTTGCATATACCCCCAGGGACAGGGGTCAGAGGGATGCTTTAGTGCTGAAGCAGAGTAGATACTGAAAAGCACCACCAGAAGGATGTTCTTCTTATTTGCTGCTTCTTACACCTCTTAAATTGAATCAAATAAGAAAAAATTGTGAGTCTTAAGATTAGGAAGTAGTAAAACTTAACATCTATGTACATGGACCTGATAAGGAAAGCTCAAACCTTTATGGGTAACCCCAATAGTACTATAGAATCATAGAATATGCTGTGTTGGAAGGGACTCACAAGGATCATCAAGTCCAACTCCTGGCCCTGCAGGAGTTTTGGAGTTCCCAAAATTCACCTCATGTTACATCAGGTTTCACAAGCAAATCTGCAAGCTTTGCTAGAGCTTGCCTCAGTTTTCACCTGACAGATCAATGAGACAATCTGTTTAATTTGCACCTTTCAGCAAGATGCTAAATGTGGGCTTTGCTGCTCTGGTTAGAACCCCACTGGTTTTGTGCCTGTGCTGCTGAAGTTCTTATTAACACCTGCTGCCATGTAGGAACTAGTGTGTTTTGTGGTTTGGGTTGTTGGGGATGCTTTTTGTCTCCAGATTGACAGATAGATTTAAAAATAGGATTGTGCATGATACAGCAGTTTAAAGTCTTAGTCCAGCAATCAGCTTTCTGTTGCAGTGCTCTCAGCTGGCAGCCCATGGTGCTGATAAAATTCTTTGCTCTGTGGATCTTATGTACAGTGTGATTTGCAGGATGAGACCTGCTAGTCTAATTAGCCACCACTGCATAGATGTAATGCTTGAAGTACTAGTTAAGCTAAAATCCGTTTGACATCAGTGGGATTAAGTGCACTCAGTGTTTCTGTGGATTCTTTAGCACCTTATAAGGGTTGTAGTTTTCATATGGTATCAGCAGGTAACGGAAGAAAATAATTTAAGAGTAAACACTTCTAAAAAAGCTGAAACAAAACCACTTAAAATATTAATTAGTATATTAATGTTGTTCTGCAACCATTCTGAATGTTCCAACCCCAGTGCACCCCAAAAGCTGGGACCAACTTGTACAGGAATCAAAGGTGATGAAATGGTGACAGCTGCCCTTGGATGTGTTTAATACAACCTCTTGAGGTAGGCAAGTCCTTCCCTGAGAGCTGAATAGGCTTTTAAAGTCTTGGATGGGCCATTTCTCTGGGATTTCCATTTTGGTACCCAGAAACATTTTTATTTTTCAACTGACAGCCAGCCCAGTGTGGAGAGTAGGGAAAAATAAACAGAAATGGTCATTTCTCAGACAGCAGAGTGATCTCTATCAAGCCAGGGCTGCAGGTGAGTAGACATTTGTTGTCCTGCATAGGAGAGAAGGAAACAAAGTGTCCTGTACAAAAGTTGGGAATATGCAGTCTGTCTTTTGAGACCCTGGGTTTTATCATGTGGGCACAGTGCTGAAATGGGACTTCTGTTGCTCCTTGTTCGAGTTTTCAAGATCATAAAAAAGTTTTTTAAGCTGTTTGCATTCATATGTGCCACTTGCCCTGTCAAACAGGTAAGTAGGGGTCCTTCAGCTGTTACGTGATTTTTGAAGACCTTGCTGAGGTGGGGCTATTGCAGCAGAACTTCATTTCTACTCTGAGTGAGGCACTAAGCATTGCTGTATTAAACCATAACAATGGCGCTGACTGTGCTGGATCATGTCTGTCAGGCTGTCACCCCTGTGGTGCTCAGTGGTCACATGCAAAGCCCAGGAAGTTGTAACTAAAGCCCCTCCCACTCTAACCAGCTTTCTTAAAAATAATAAGTTGGGTGAACCAGTGTGTGGGAGAAATGAAAAATTGGTGGGTGTATCCTTTTAAATTTTACTTTTGTAAAGGTACTGTTCACTATTGTAATCTTTGCCCCTTGTCACACCAGCCCCACCAACTGATCTTCATTCACTGAAATTTTCCGTAAAGGCTTGATTTGGTTGAAAGTCCTATTGACCTTTTGCCTCTTTGTCTCATTTTTTTGTGGGTCAAGAATGTACAGCCAAGAAAGATGGTAAGGATTGTGAAGTGATGGGAATTAATGATGCAATGAAAAATTTAATGGAGTATTTGGGATGCAGGAGAATACTCAGTGTACTGCTTTTCAGGCAGTGCTACTTTTCAACACCTTCAGAATTTTTTTCTGTACATTTTCCAAAAGAGGCTATAAAAAAGGTTTTGCATTCATTTAGCTGTCATAAACTCAGTGGGCAGATGTATAGAAATACTTTCTTAATCTCCTAGAAGATCACTAGTGGTTTCTTGCTTTCTCAAGATTATGCCACAAGCCAGTTGTGTAGAGAAGCATATACCCCACACTCAATTTCTACCGTTAACTCAGGAACTTCTTTTCCTCATAAATATGTAAAATTTAAATTTCCATTTTCTCTGAATTTCACTCAGTGACTTAGCTACTAATTCTGTGTGGATGAAGATGTCCAGCTGGATGGTGTAAACTTTACAAGCTGAAGTGTTCAAATAAATTTTGCATTTCACTTGTGTGAGTTTGGGAAAGAGGGATGGGATCTCACTTCCGTTGTGAAATCACAAGCAGCTGCTGCGTGCACTTAGCATGAAATCGTCTCTAGTTTGTTACTCTTTGACACAGAAAGAAGTGATGCTTCTTAGCAGATGGGACTCAAGGTGGTAATGTTTGTTCTTTATTCCTTCTGCTGTGGCTAGAACCCAGTGACGGGGCTGCTTTCAGCTGGGACGGACCATAAGGATGCCTGGGTACGGGACAACATCTACAGCATCCTGGCTGTGTGGGGGCTGGGAATGGCGTATCGGAAGAACGCAGACCGGGATGAGGATAAAGCCAAAGCCTATGAGCTCGAGCAGGTGTGTCAAGGCTCAGCACAAATCAGTGCCACTGTTTGGGTTTTCTTACTGTAGTGTTTTCGGAGAGTGCATTCACACTGCTGCCATGTCTGGGATCTGGCAGAGTTTTCCCAGCTTGGAGTATGTGTCTTGTTCTGAAAACAGCAATATCCATGCAGTGTGTGGTGTGCAGTATCCTTGGTAACCTTCTGGCAAGGAGGATTTGAAGAACTGGATGGTAGAGAGGCTAACCTGAATTAAACTACAAATGAAACAGAGATATAGGAGTCAAATTTCCATCAGTTGGCTGATTGTTGAAAATTAGACTTCTGAGAGATTTTATGCCCAGATTTACAAGCCTCTCTCTGATTAAACCATGAGGTCCCTCATGAGATGTATTATGAAACAGAAAATTAGGCCTAGGCTGCTTGGATCTTGCAAAACTTTATCTGCTAGACCATTCTTCCCTGTAAATAGAAGCATGCCATTTAAAGTAGCAGTCTTTGGATTGTGCACAGAGGTTGTACATGGTGTGTGGGTGTGTTTGATCAAAGCAGAGAAGGTAGTGATCTCCAGACTGATAAGAAACACTGGAGAATTGGAAGGGGACATAACTCACACAGTTAAATATTAAAATCTGCAGCTAGGTAAGTGAGTATCAGAAGTGAGAGTGTAGACAGAGGTGGCTTAAATGGTAAGTGAGGGACTGTTGGTGTCCTGCTGTTTTGGAGTCACTGGGTAAAATTTTTGTTGGTAACAGGGAGCCAGAGAGATCCATGGTGACAGAATAACCCTGACTCAGTTTGCATAATCATATTTTGAGGCTATATTTTTGGAGTAAAAAGGTGGGGTTGATGTCTTTATTTAATATGCAATCTTGCACTTCTCTACATTCACAATTAAGGCCCTTTCTAATCACTTGCTTTTTGTTGTACTGTGTAAAGAGTGGAAGAAGCTTCACAGGTCATGCAGTCATGTCAATGTCTTGCAGTCACCTACCAGTGTTCCCTAGATCTGTCACTCAAAAAACTGTTATTAGTATTTTAGTATTTTTACAAGACATAGTATTCCTCTTACTTCATTTAGCTAGAAAGAAGGACCACAGAGACATGTTCCACTGTTTAGAGAGGACTTTGGGTAAAGATTTCTTCTCCTAGATAGGGATGAAAGATTAAAATCTGATTAGTTTATTAAAAAAAAACCCAAAAACATGCTAAACATTTTGGGCAAATACATCTTCAGAGAAATCCTTTTTTACCTTTGGCAGGACATTAATAGAGAGTGTGAACTTTTCCACTTTTGAATATTGTTTGTAAGAGCTGATGAGGCTGAAAGTGTCACTGGTGTGTTTTGTTCCTGCAGAATGTTGTGAAGCTGATGCGAGGACTCTTGCAGTGCATGATGAGACAGGTAATGCCGTAAGATTGAGTTGAATTAGTAGATGTATTTACAATGCATTTCATTGAAGTGTGTGGTTCTTGTGTCTTCTGGGGAGTGACTTACTTTGCATGTGTGCAGATGATGGTGTGGGGAGTCTTAAAACTTTTGAGCAAAACTCTGACCTTGCTTCCAAATGTTACTTGTCCAAGTAACATTTTGAGATTGTGCTTGTAGCAAATCAGCGTTTTGCCTTTGGAAACTGATTTTCAACGATGCATGCCTGTAGTTTAGATCTGAACTCAACAAGGTGATTTAATAGTATTCTTTCCTGTAGAGATGTGGATTTAACTGGAGTCTAAAGTCAGAGTTGTGTTAAAGCCCTCTGATCAATCAAAACACGCTGAAGTGAGATAATAGGAATTAAGACCTCAAGTTTCTCCTCACCTAAGAAAAGTTGTTAATTTTGAAATAGTTTGGAGAATTTTTTTCCAAAATGTTTCAGATTTGAGATTTGTGATTTTTTTAGGTAGATAAGGTAGAGAAGTTCAAACGCACCCAGAGCACCAAAGACTGCCTCCATGCCAAGTATAACTCTGCAACTTGTGCCACAGTGGTTGGGGACGACCAGTGGGGGCATCTACAGGTGGATGCAACTTCCCTCTACCTGCTCTTCTTGGCACAGATGACTGCATCAGGTAAGCAGAAGATATTTTTGCCTTTTGTTGCAGCCATTTCTCTTCCAGCTTTAATTTAAAAAGGGAAAAAAAAGTAGTAACTGGCTTCAAAGATCTTTACATAATTATTACTCAGAAGCAAGTCATGTTTCTCTAGAAAAGAGATATGACTTACTTGGAATTTCATGTTTATATAGTAAGTGGCAGTGTCCACTCCCTTGACGTTTATTGGCATCAAATACATGAGATATTTAGAGTCATGTCAGAGAAGGTTCATGTTTAAAGACTTCGTAGGGGACAACCATGTTTCTTCAGAGAGTGACAACAAAGGTGCCACTTGGACCATCGGTGTTTCTTCCCTTACTGGTGCTGTTCTATCTTGTGTTCTTAATCATACTCCTCCTGTGAGGATATGGATTTGGTTCCTTACATGTTTCTCTGTCCTTGGAGTTCCTTGCAGTTGAGCCCTGCAGAGTAGGCACCTTGTCATCCTGAAGGTTCCTAGACAGAGCACTAAGCTGACAGAGGGCTGGGAAGCTGCAGGAATTGGTGTGCACTGCTCTGGAGAGCCAGAGCTGGCTCAGATGTCTCTGCTTTAGACCCATGGTCTGAATGTCACCCTCACAGTGGTGGTTTTTGGTTGGTCTTTGAAACAGTCTGTATAGGTGGGGTTTGAAGTATTTTGTCACTAGCAAGTATTTGAGGCTTGCTGACTGACCTTTGGAAATCAGTATGAGTTTTTCCTTTGATTTCAGTGGGCAGGGGTTGGTAGCAAATAAACAAAAGCATGAAACTCACTGAAGAGTAGCTATTGCAGTTCTCATACAGTGTAATTATTCTCTTCCCTTCTTTTGATCAGGGCTACGTATTATCTTCACCCTTGATGAAGTTACCTTTATCCAGAATCTTGTTTTTTACATAGAAGCTGCCTACAAAGTTGCTGTAAGTAGTTATTTATATGTAAATCATCTGAACACTGCTCAAGTGTGGGTGGAAAATTATTTATTGCTGGAAAAGTAAAATAGGGACTTGTTATTTCCACAAGAAGATATCAGAAGCCGTCAGTACTTTACATTGTGAGCAGCATCTTTGGAGAAACTGGGAGGGCTGTGGGGGATTTACTGCTGCCTGGGTGAGGTGTACTTGTTCTATCATAATAATTAATAGTATTTCCTGATGTCTAATTAAAAGTTGTGTGGGCCTTTCTAAAAAGGGCAGGTTGTTAGCAAATCAAGTTGAAGGGACATGGGGAGAAACATGCACAGGGGGAGGGATAAAGGGCTTTGTGTGTTCTGTGAAGGCAGTGATTCATGACTGTATTCCTCATCCTGCTGGGGTATATTTTTATGTACTTCTTTTCAAACATGAGAAGGGTAAATAATAAACTAATTTCATGTAGGGGTGTGGATTTGTTGTGGGACAAGGGGGGAAAACACTGCTTTTGTGTATTATCATGCTATTTTTTTCTTGCTGGTGTTGTTGCAGGATTATGGAATTTGGGAACGTGGTGATAAGACAAACCAAGGAATCCCTGAACTGAACGCGAGCTCCGTAGGGATGGCCAAAGTGAGAATGTCTTCCTGACACCTCCTTCGTGGCTGCTGTGTTATGCTTAAGGGCTCTGACAAACCTGGTGGCTTCCTTTGTATGGTCTTCTTGGCCACTGCAATAGTTAGCTGACTGTATAAGAATTTTTGTTTAGGTGTGAGTATTTTTTACTGTAAAATCTTTGAGATAAAGGCTCTCATTGAAGGACCTCAGGGCAGTTGTTCCAGGGATTGCCAGAAGGGTGCCAGATTAACTGAACCATGAATCTGACAGATTCAGTAAGATGCAGTCTCATAAAGTGACCTCTGGTTTTCTTTTCCTCTTCCTTAATTCTCCAGCCTCAGTGTCATATGTGATGTTGTCATGGTAAGATTAAGTCAGATGTAAATTTTAAAAAAACAGCAGAATATCAGTTTAAGAAATTTTCTACAAGTAGTTTAGAGAGAAAAATAAATGAAGATATACTTGAAAGACAGTGGATATTTCTGGTTCCTTCATAGCACAAGGTCACAAACATACTAAATGAAGCTCAGAAGGCCATAAATGTAAATGTGTAATTGACATTACATGGTGTCTGAGGGACAGACAGAAGACAAATATCATTAAGGTCAAAGGTGTATCTGCCTTTCAGCAGGATTTGTTAGATCTTTTGTGCACTGCAAGAGGGAGAGACTGCTGGTCTTGACCCACATTGATATAGGAGGCTATTTTGGAATATAGGATAGGAGAAGGATTTTTTACTCAGTACTTCACTATTTAGATGATCTCAGTGGAAACACAGCTCCTGATTTTTTGCATTGCCTTTAAATTGTAGGGAGGACCACCAGCACAGCAGTCCTGTATCCCACTAGTTGAAAACCAGAAATAGTTACTTTTTATAAAATACTGCCAAACTTCCCTTTAAAGATGTAAAAAGTCTGTGGAGCAAACTTCTGTCTTATGTAATTTCCTTTAGGGGTTAAGTATAGGTAGTAGGGTGTATTCTGGGTTTAAAATGTGTTTATTGATTTTGGGTTTTGGTTTGGTTTTCTTTGAAGGCTGCTTTGGAAGCAATTGATGAACTAGATCTTTTTGGAGCTCATGGAGGACACAAATCAGTGATTCATGTTCTTCCTGATGAAGTGGAACACTGTCAGGTAAAAATTAGTCTGCTCTTTACTAAGGGAAAACCTTTCACTCTCTCCCTTTAGTTTTTAAATGCAATGTTGATTAACTAAGCCAAGAACATAATGTAATAACGATGACTTCAGACTATGCTGCTAACCCTCTTTCCAGTAGGTCATGTGCAACTGAGTAGTGTGAAGCATTCTCATTCTAACTCAGTTAAAAATAACTGCAGTTTACTGTCAGTTTGTGAATAGTGTAGTCTCATTTGCACTTAACATAGTTTTTTCAAGTAGGCAAATTGTTTTACATCCCTCTCTTCTGTTCTTGTTTTGTTCAGTCTATTCTGTACTCCATGTTGCCAAGGGCATCCACATCAAAGGAGATAGATGCTGGCCTTCTCTCTATTATTTCTTACCCAGCTTTTGCAGTGGAGGATGTAAACCTTGTTAATGTAACCAAGAGTGAAATCATATCCAAATTGCAGGTAAGAATTTACTTTATTTTTGCTTTCAAAAGAGAGAAGCAGAACCTCTTTCTAAACCAAAAATCCTCATTAAACAAGGGCTGCCAGACATGGCTCATCTGTGCATGAAGAGAGGGAGGAAGATCCTTAAGTGACCCCTAAAACTCAGCACATACCTTTATGCTGATATTAGTCTGTGAGGAAGAAGAGTATGTGAAATTTTCAATAACGTCTGTTTTTACAGGGCCGCTATGGCTGCTGTCGCTTTCTCCGAGATGGTTACAAGACACCCAGAGAGGTACTTCTGATGTATATTTTCAGTAGGCACATAGGAAGAATTTTATCTCTTCTTTATAGACATATTTTGTTTTATTTACATGAAGGGGTGAAGTTCTCCATCACTGCTAAGACATCATAGTGGGTTTGGAGCTAATCCAGATATCCACCCTGGAAAGGACATATACTTGAGGGAAGCTAAGGGTTTGAAAACCAGTTATTAAGGACAGAATTTAATTCATAGTTCTGTAAGAAATTAACCCTTAAATATGCTTATGTTGTCTAAGATGAAGTGGTGTCTCTGAAACATCCCAAAATATCCTTGAACTGAGGCAGAGCCAAAATAATTTGAGAGACACTTAGATCCTGAGTCTAGGAAGGATCAGTTTATCTACAGAACCATTAAATGAGTTTGAGAGTGAATGTGACAAAGAAGCCAAGAGACTGCATGGAAACTATTTCTGGTGGGTTTACTGGTTTCTGTGTTTTAATTTGTATAAAATAGGCTGCCATTTCAATTGGAATATAGGTGATTAATTTAGCACTGTGACTAAATGAGTGTGGTTTAATTTTTTAGGATCCAAGCAGGCTGCACTATGATCCTGCTGAGCTCAAGCTCTTTGAGAATATTGAATGTGAGTGGCCAGTATTCTGGACATACTTCCTAATTGATGGAATATTTAATGAGGACAAAATCCAGGTGAGGAAAGAAGAAATTGCTTTTGAATTGCAAAACCACTTACGCACAGTATTTTGTAACTTTATTCTTTGTTTGTTTTGGGTATCATTTGAATGCCTCATTAGCATTAACAGAGTGGAATAATCTTCAGCCAATTTCACCTTACTGAGAGTTCATGACATGGTAGAGACAACGGGGTTGTGCACACTGGGACCAGATTGAATGGCTCTGTTAGCTGGGTTGGTAAAACTGGGCTGAACAGGGTTTATTTGCCTGGTTTTGTCTCACCACCAACCTTGATGTCCTTTTCATAATTACTTCAGAATGAGACAAGCTTCTTTTTCCCCAACCTCTCTGGCTTTGCTGCTAAGAACAAGATTCATAGTACTTTCGGTCTTTTTGTACATTCAGAGAGATTTGCTTATGTGGAGCAATTTCATTTTCACTATTTCCCTAGGTCACTTCATACCATTTCTGTGCCAGACATCCAGTGGTCAGGGGAACTAAATTGATTGTAGCCGTCCAAAGGTTATGGTGGCACCTGGGGTGTATTGGTGAGTTAAGGGGCAGCAAGTAGCCAGGACTAAATGCATTCATACCAGAATTTCTGCAGATTGGTAGCTTGAAAGAAATAAAAAAATATATGATTTAAAATTGCCTAGTATGCAGAGGGATAGGAGATCGCTAAACTACTTTAAAAATTGAGATGTCATCAGAAACAATTCAGAGAATTTCAGACCAAAAAGCCCTCTTTCTGTATCAGATGTTGCAGATTAGGTGGAATTCTTACTGACACTAGACACATAAAATGTTTTCCTGAGCACAATAAAAGTAGTCTGGTGAAGAGAGAAATGGCATTTCATGAGGGGGAAGATCAGAAAGTTTACTGAAACTGCAGTCCTGCCGATAAAAAACCACTTCATGAAGCAGTGTCTAGACCTTAGCTGGATTATCTGGGACAGTATGTACCTGGTTGTTCTTTTCTGGTGTGCAGATGGACTGTTCTAGGGCATGACCAGGGCAAATGCTCTCAGTTTCCACTGATTTAACATAGCTGAATGAGTCACTGAGACACTCGGGTGAGTGTCTAGCCCCAGTGACTGCTGCAAAAAAATGGTTTTGCTAGAAAAATGAGCAACCTTTCCTTGTGACAAAATTTTAATCGAATCAGTTAAGAGAAACTGATTTCCCAATCCTGCAAAGCAGAATTCAGTAAGCCACAGACAAATGTGCATGGCATACAGCTAACAATTTATATACCTTACACTTTGACAGTCATGGCAGTCTGAAGTCTATGTCACTGCACTGTCATCCCTTGAAAATTCCATGTAGGATCTGTTCCAGTGATTTCTCAGTAGGAATATATTAGAATTTTTGTACTGCAGCAGTGTGTTACAAATTGAAGACAAGTGTCCGTGTTTCTGATAACACTGAGATGCTGGAACAGTCTCTGATAATTTCAGCCCTGTTCTTCCATCAGCAAGTCATGATTCCTCCACCCCTTTTTGTCTTTTTTAAATATATGAACTTTCAGCAGAAAAGTACTGTTCGAAAGTACTTTATTGTTTCAGTTTTGCTGACTGTAATGTGAATTCTCACTCATTTTTAAAAATAATTCCAGGTACAAGAGTACAGAGAGGCTCTGGAAGGAATACTTATTAGAGAGAAGAATGGATTGGTGCTAATGCCTGAACTGTACGCAGTCCCTCCAGAAAAGGTATTGTGGAAATGCGGCAGCCGTGTCAGTATGCAAAGTAGAGAGACCAAGAGGAATGTCAGTCTTACAGTTTTCTTGTGTCTGATGAATCTAAACCAACAATAAAAAAAAGACTATTGCACATTGTTTTTAAAAGCAGGAGGCCTCTCACAGATCCTGCTGAGAAGTTATATACTTTAGACTTCCAAACGGTCAGATTTTTTACTTGTAAATTTGAGTGTCTATAGAAACATTATGGCAGGTCTAAAATTTTACATCCTTAGAGCAAGACATATATTTAAGAAGTGTTGATACTGACTTAGGAACTGCAACTCAAAGAAGAAATAAAGCACAGACTGTCCTGCCTGTCTAGTCTATTGATTGATTGTGCTGCCCTTTTCCAGAGCATGTATGGGAAACAGCTTCCAAATGAATTAGGGCTTGCGCTGGGATTTTTGTTTGTTTTGTTAGGGTATTTTCTTTTCCCCCTCCTTTGCTGTTACTGTTTATCTCATTCTCCTATTGTGACAGAGAAATTCAGATGAGCTTATGTGCCCTTCCATGCTATTTGCCTTTGTATCCCTCCCTGCCAACTTCTTCTCCCACTCCAGACTTCTCAGCCCTCACTCACTAAGGGTGTGGAGCCTCCTGGGTTGGTCTGAGTTGCTCAGCCGACAGCTGATGCCTTGCTCGCAGATCTGAGGTGGAAACTGAATTGCCTTCCTAGTGGGAACAAGCGTGTAAGAGTCCAGAGCCTTCTTGTGAATTTTGATATGATAATAATGATCTGACAAACATACCACATAAACAGGGTAGATTTTGTCTATCTATAAAAAAAATATGGAGTGGCTGCCAGAAGATATAATCTGGGAGGGTTTTTGCCCTGCCCTCAATAGATCTGTATACTGCAAAACTAAGGCAGTTTTTCTAAATTAGTAAGCCTACTCTTAATTTTTCTGTTGACCTTCCTTGCTAACACAGGAAAGGTGGAATAGTCTTAATACTGGAAAGCACCTTTGCTTCAGA
The DNA here is from genome assembly GCA_013400955.1 of Drymodes brunneopygia. Taxonomy (NCBI): domain Eukaryota; kingdom Metazoa; phylum Chordata; class Aves; order Passeriformes; family Petroicidae; genus Drymodes; species Drymodes brunneopygia. The sequence continues at coordinate 525,334 of VZTZ01007235.1, read as the reverse complement.
GAGCTGAGTAGACATCAGTGAAGTTGAAGTGTCATCTTGGAAGGGGTTGGAAAGCAGACACTCAGTTACCTATGAGCAGCCCAGAGGGAAGGCAGCAAAGGCATGGTGAGAAGAAAGTGGAAGAGCTAATGCCAAATACAATTGCATGCAGAGCCCCCATTCATCCTCCAGCTTGGAAGGGTGGGAAGAGTACAGTTCTTGTCCCAGAAAATGTGTAGCCTTACAAGTGAAACCAAGACATGTCTATGTCAGGCTAGAAAGGGCTGATGTTAGACTGTACGTCTGCAAGTACTCACATGGTATTGTTCTTCACAACTGTAGGGTAATTTTTTTGCTTATGTATTTGTTTTCAGGTGGATGAGGAGTATGAAAATCCTCACTCAGTGGATCGTATTCCAGTGGGAAAGTTGCCACATCTTTGGGGCCAGTCATTGTATGTACTGAGCTGCCTGTTAGCAGAGGTAATAATTTCTTGCGTAGTAGATAAACTTGTATTTCATTTTGTTTGAGATGGCTTGGGCTTTAAGTACAGTTTGGTTGACAGGTAGAAGACTGTGTTTTTCAATAGAAACATATACATGAACCATGTAAGGCAACTGTGAGCTTTCAGGACTTTGTTTTTGTTTTTTTAATACAGCTATGCAATTGTCTGTTTTGAATCAAGCTGAGTAAATTGTCAGATGGTCTGGATATATGGTTAGAATGGAGGAGCATGCCCAGGCTGACTTGGCTGTTCCAGAGCCAGGGGTTTGTGCCATTTCAGCTTTACTAGGCTATTCCTTGCTCTATGGCATGATGTGTCTACTAGTCAGACACATTGAAGTCACAGGGGTTAAAAGAAGCACAAATATCTCTGTGGAGCTACAAAAAAAATCACTTTCCTGATGAAATTATGTCAGTTGCTGTAACTCTGAAATAGGAATTCTGAATGTGCAGATTGTGTCAGTCAGAACCATTTCCTTGTTGTTCTAAAAAATATTGCAGCCATTGTTTGTATTGAATGTACTACTCAGTGGACAGGGTAGGTAAACCAGGCTTTAAGTCTTGCTGTGCTGAAAAAATATGAAAATTGGTTAGGATTTATTCTATGTGTCAGAAGCTTTTTGCCTAAATTCTGTTTGTTTCCTTACTTTTTTCTTTGTTTTGCATTTGTTCTAGGGATTTCTTGCTGCAGGTGAAATTGATCCCTTAAACAGGAGATTTTCCACTGGATTTAAACCTGATGTTGTGGTACAAGGTGAGGGAATTTTGTGAACCTTCTGTGTGAATTGAATCGTGGTGGTAAAGTCCCTGTGTACAGGAGGCATGAAAGATGTGTTTTAAAATAATGTGGATTTTAATGGGACATAGATGTTTTGATGACACTGTAAGAAGGAGAAAGGGATTGTTTGCCTAGCTGCCTTTTATCCAGGAGGGAAGATCAGATTTAAGACATTTTTTTAAAAAAATGTTAAAATATTAAGACTTGTCACAGATTAGAGAGTGGCAAACTTAATCTTGTAGTGAAAAGGAAAATCATGGCAGCTTCTAGAAAGTAAAAGCAGGACTGACAGGAGATGGATCAGCTTAATCAGGTTTCATGTAGCCACTTTTCAGAGGAACCCAAGAGCACTGAGTGAGGAGAATCCCTGTACACAGAGGTGAGGCAGCCAGATTTACCAGCTTTTGGCTGCTGCGGGGAGTGGCCTTTTTAGTTTGTGCAAGAACAGTCAAAACCAGAAAATTAAGTAGAGAGTAAACACCAACAGATCAGGTCTTAAAGACTTTTCCAGAGCCAGAACTGCTCTGAAAGAGCAACCAGCTCATTTATCAAGAGCAGCCTTTGTCAAGGACCCTGTGACCTGGGCTGGTGCTTGTTTACCCCCTGTTGGTGTCTCACGGGAGTAGCATTTCATTATTCTGAAGTGCTCTATTTCCAATAGAAATAGAAGTGCTTGCTTATTTTTAGGTTTCTTTGGCAAGTATTCACAATACAAAGAAGAATACTGCATTATTAGTCCCAAATCAGTAAGCTGCTTATTATGGGCAAAACCTCAAGTGGGACAAGAGATGGGTTCTGGGCCTGGATTGTAAATTCCTCTGATTAGGTAATTTTTTTCTCCCTACCTCTGCCATTTTGTGTCCTCTGAAACATTTATTGTTGTACAAGAGACAGGACCTGCTCCCCAGTGACTTGTCTGCATTGTTATAGTGTCCTGAGTTAAAATAAAAAAGATTTTCAAGTCATGAAACTTCTTCTATGGGGGAAAAGCCCTAAAAGAGACTCTCTTATAAAACAGATTGTATGATTCAAACTAGTGGTACTCAAAGAAATCAGAAGACACTGATTAAGTTCCCAAGAACCTGCTTTAACCTCAGCAGGTCTGACCCTGCTTTGAGCAGGAGGTTTGATAGAGACCTCAGAGGACCCTTCTGACCACCACTGTGGTCCAAAGTGGACAGGAATGGCAAGAAATACTGAGAAGCAGAGATTCAAAATCTGTCAGATGCCCTCTTGCAATCCCTTTTAATTTCATGAATCCATAAAATAAGAAAAAAGTGAGGCCTCTGTGCCTTTTTAGTTAGCTAAACGCATTTGTCGAGAGGTGACTTTAGACACAATCAGTTAAAAAGAGTAGAACATTGGTTTTTACTTGTGTTTTTTTTTTCTGTTATGCAGTAACTGTTTTGGCAGAATCTAATCAAATTAAGAATCTCTTGCAAGACCGTGGAATCAATGTTCAGAGCATTGCTGATATCCATCCACTCAGAGTGCAGCCAGCTCGCATCCTCAGCAACCTCTACACCATGCTGGGTAAGTATTTCAACATGGAAGCCTCTCTACTGCCAGGCAAGGTATTTTTTTAGGAAGCTTAACCAACTTAGAACTTCTGCCTTAAATTAGGGAGTCAAACAGGGGGAAAAAACTACCTTGTTAGAAATGATGGCAAAAATATGAGTTTCCCTGTGCCCTTGGAGTTAGACAAAAACTGACTCTTCTTTTGTCCTCCAGAAACTACTTCCACAGAGAGACTGTTTTTTTAAAAAAACGCCTGGAAAAACACAGAAGAAAAAAATCAAATATTTTTCCTGTGAGAAGTTAGAGTGTCGCCCTGGTTTTACAGGGCCCCATAAGTTGTAACACTGTAACTGTAGTTTCCCATGTTTTTTCTGTAAACATGGTCCTTGTTTTTCTTAACCGGCTGGGATTGTTTCGCACTTGTAGAATTGTTTTTCATTCCTTTCCCTGGGGTGGAGAAAGATGATTGACCATGTCTTTGTCCTGTAAACCTTCAGGGGTGTTGACCCTTTTCACCAATCCTTGATTGTCTTTAGAAACATATAAAAATAGGTAAATAAAGAAGGGCAGGGGCTTTTGGTCGGTCTTGCGTGGAGATGCAACTGCTGCTCTGAGACCCGCGTGTTTCTTCTGTTGCCAGCTGTGCAACAGTTAGAGTATTTCTCTTTTAAGTCTGGAAACTGGGCAGTATGATTTTTATTTTTCCCAGCAGGCAGTCTGGGAAATTTTCTGCTCCAAATCAGGGAAGCTGTGCTGCTATCAGAGCGTCTTTGAGCTGTCAGGTGCTTGCTAAAGTTCCTTCCAACCCTGAGCTGAGTTGAACTGCTGAAGCTCTCTGTCTCTGTTACAGACCCAGAAGCCTTTAGGGCTTTCCTAAACACAGGGCTTTAAATACATTCCAGTGCTTCAGCAGTGGTGCTCAAGTCCTGTTTTCTTCAGAGCCTGAATTCACTTAAATAAATTCCCCAATGCTCTAACTGGTTCTAGTTGTTAATTCTTTTTATAACTGGTTCTTGATAATCCTTGCTGGAATCATTTTGATCTCAGAGGAAATTTTGTTACACGTATTCCTAATTTAACTTAGTTTTACTTCTTCAATCATGCCAGCAGCTCATGACTCAAAATTGTGGATACTGCTATAAAGTAAAATTGAGGTGGGGTGACTCAGCACTGGGAGATTCCTTTGGTGTGTGGACAAGGGGAGCTGCATCCTGCTGCTCTGTCAGTCTGGAGCATGTTCCCATGGCAATTTGGTAACAGATAGTGCTGAGGCTGCTCATGGGTGAACATTTTTTTTGTTGTGGTGGTTTTTTGTAGGGTTTGGTGTTTTGTTTTAACAGGGAGCTTTTTTTGGAATCATTCCAAGTAATGCGGCCTTCAGATGAACTTTAGAAAGTATGCCCTTTGTACAGAGAAAGGAAATTGTATATGTTGCTTTCGGGAAAGAATCTGGCTCTTCATCTCCAAGTTCTTTAAAAAAATGAAACATTCGCAGGGCTTTGCTGAAGCTGACATTTATTTTATTATAATTCATAATAGCTTTCTTTCACTAGTGGGGGGGTGTGAATAGGATGATCTATCACATTGATACATTGTTTTTACCAGTGGCTTCTTTGGGAATGTTTGCAGTAGTATTTTTTCAGGCACATGTTGGTTTGGTTCATATTTTTTGTCAGAAAGACTCAAGTGAGCTCCTGGCTGCTGGTGCAAAGGTTGTAGTGTGGATCATTTGCTAATAAGCTCTACTGAGAAAAGTGAAGCTTATTAAAGCCTGATGAAAATCTGTTGTTGTAGTTGGATGTACTTTGTGTCTTGATTTAGCCTGCAGGCATGAGTTTTTAAGGTCCTGTATTCAACAACACTGGAATTTCTGGGTTATGTTGATGGCCTTGTTTTTATAATATCACATCTCCTACCCGTCTTGGTGGGGAAGCTTTGGATGCTGAGCAATTACTATAATTATAATACCAAATCCATGGTCAGTGAAGCCAATATTTTAACTTTTAATCAGGCTTTTGAAGGACTTTGGCTATTATATTGGTGCTTCTGCAAAACCAACCATTTTGTAGCCTTGCACTCTGTTACTCGTTTTCTGCCTTACTTGTATTAGTGGAGTAGATTTTTCTGTCTAAAGTAGTTCTTTTGGAAAACAATGCAGAAAATGTTAGCTGAGATTCTTTTCTTTCTCTTTCCTTTCCAGGCCGGAACAAGAACATGAAATTAAGTGGCCGGCCTCACCGACACATTGGAGTGTTGGGCACCTCCAAGCTCTATGTGATAAGAAATCAAATATTTGCTTTTACCCCTCAGGTAAGCATGTAAAGCTGGCAGGAACATCACTCCTTTCTTAATGGTGAATGATTAGTGAAGCACTTTGCTTTTCCTGCTGTGATTGTACTTTAGGTAGAACAAGGCTGACACAGCAGATGTGCTTTACTTTGTAGGGTTTTTAAGAGCATGGGATGATCAGCATGGTAGAACTGCTGATAAATCTCTTTTTTGTTATACAGAGTCTGGTTTATTTGGCTTCTGGTTAGGAGAACACAGCAAATCAATAGTACAAAGTTGTTACTGATCTCTGCCTGCACCAACATTTAGTACCACATCAGTGTGCCAAATACTGTAACCCCTAGGAGGTGAAGGTGTGATCTTTTCATTGTATTGTTGAAAGGGTCAGTAGTGCTGAGAAATGGATGCTCTGTCTTTTTTTTCTCTTTAGTATGTTTTTTCAATGTTGCTGGAAGTTTGGATCTTCATAGAATCAATGGTTCTTATTTATACATTTAATGAAATGCAACATACTTATTCCAATAGAATTATTCCAGCAGTTGGTGCTAGGATGGCCAAGGAGTCACCTGCTCCAAGCATGGACAACTGATGCAGGATAAAGAATGCATCCACCCTTCTAAACAGATGTTTGACTAATGAGGTCTTTAAACTCCAGCTGAAGGCATTCAGTGGACTATGTAGAAGGCTTCTGTACTGCTACATAATGCCCAAACAAATCAGATTTACTGCAAAAAATGCAAATCCCTTCACATTCTTTACCATGTCAGTTGATCTCAAGCAGCTTTATAAAATGTTATTTTTTGTGTAACTCCCCTATACCAATTTTCACTTTTGCAAATAAGGGAAAAATTCCTTAGAGATGTGCTTTTTTTTTTTCAAAATACCACTTAGCTCACATCTTACTATATAAGTGGGACCCAGTATTCCAGCTAAAATCTTGTCATGTATCTAATAAGGACATACTTACTGGTATATTCCAAAATGGCATTTATCTTTACATTAGCAACATAGTGACAGTTCCTGCTTATTCCATGTTTAACTAAAACCTCCATAACATTTTTCATTGTACTTTGAAGCCAGACACCTCCACTGACTCTTTTTTCAAGTTGGATGGAGTTAATGTTTAATGTCACCTTCCTAAGGTTAGCAGTTAAATCATCTTGTTGATCTTGACTAGTGTCCACAAGTTTTGTGATTTTGTCATTTGTATTTCATTCTCTTTTCTAGTGAAAACATTGATTATGTGTGGGGCAAAGGCTGACTTCATCCAGACACAGTCATTCTGAAAAAATGGTTAATAACTACCTTTTGAGAACAATTTTAAAAGTAGTTCTGCTTCCTGGGATGTTTTTGTTCAGCTCACTAGTGTGAAAATTTGCAGAAGTTGGCAGGTGTCAGCCATTTTCTTATACTTACCATCTGATTGCTCCAAAGAAGGGAATTGGACTAATCTGCTGAGATTGGTTTTTGACCATCCTGTTTTATCATTTTGTAATTATCTTGGCTGTCTCAAATTGGCTTTTTTTTCCTTTGCTTTCAGGCACTGGAATTGGCCTGAGTTTTTAAATGGCTCTTCCTTTTTAAAGATGGGCAGTGTTTCCTTCTCTCTAGATTTCTGGGACTTGTTCTTCTTGAATTACTAAAGCTAACTGAGAGTGGCTCGAAGGTTGTTTTGGCTACTTCCTGACTCCTTCTGTCAAGAAATTTCTCTAGATTTTGTCAGCTTGAACTTATAGGTTCTTTATGCACTTACCCCTTCCCAAGGCTTATGGGCTTCCTTAACTTTAGTTGTGGCTGCTTTGATATACTTTCCATTATTTATCCAGCTTCTTTGGTTCCTGCTCCTGAAGTAGCCATAATGGTATCTTACTGTGGCTCTTGGCTTCCAGCTACAGTGGGAGCAGCACTTTGCCATTGCACGTTTCATGTACCTTTTTTCCTCGGTAACTGCCAGCTTTTCTGTATTCTGCTTGACATTCGAGTGGTTCCCAAGAGACATACAGTTATGGCTCCCAGTCCCCAGTGTGCCCTTAAGCCTTTTTATTATTTCTATTGCTATTGTTAGCTTTGTTTTCCACATTTAGAGTACTTCCATCTGCCAGATCATAGGTCAGTGTAATTGGTCATTGGGAAGATTCTACTTCATGGCTGTGATTGCCTAGGTTTTGTTTGTATGGCTTACTTTGATGGTCAGTCTACAGGTGTAAGAAAATGGACTCTTGGACAAGTATGGATTTATTTTTCACAGTCTGAGGCCCTGTTAGGTTAATTCAGGTGGTTTGTGTTGTGGTCAGGAGTAGCTCATATGGCTTTTGTGAATGATTTAAGGGAAGAGATTAAAAAAAATAAGGAAAGCACTGACAACTACCCCTATGTTGTATTTTTCTCTTCTCTAGTTTACTGACCAGCATCACTTCTATCTGGCTCTAGACAATCAGATGATTGTGGAGATGCTCAAGACAGAGCTGGCTTACCTCACATCTTGCTGGAGGATGACAGGGAGACCAACCTTGACATTTCCCATCACCCACACAATGCTTGGTAAACTTAATTTTCTCTGTTTCAAGCAGAGTAGATTACTGCAGAATAGAATGGACATTGATTTGAGAGGAGGCAGGTAGCAGGACTTCTAACACCAGAAGTACAGTTAATTTTCTCATGTGTATGCTGAATTTGGATGACATGGTAGTCATTTTGGTTTTACTCCCCCTTTATATGCTTCCATCACCTCCATAATCTCCATGCTATTTCTGTTTAAACAAATTTCACAGAAATCCCTATGGAACTTATCTTGACTGGGTTAGTGTTTGTCTTTAGAACTTGTCTAGGGGTTGTGTTTTGTTTGCTTGTTTGTCTGGGATTTTTGAATAAGCTAGTATTGATAGCACTTGTGGGTTCTCTTTTAAATTAGTCTGATTCACATTGTAGACAACACCTAGTAGTTCACTGTATTTGGGCATGATAATTTAAGAATGTGCTGGTGAGCTTCAACTCTTCCATTTTTCTTTTTTAGTTGATGACGGTACTGACATTCATCCAGCAGTTCTTGCCACAATAAGAAAATTAGAGGATGGTTATTTTGGTGGTGCAAGGTAATGTCAGATTCATAAATTATTATCTCCATGATTTTTTAAATTAAATCCTATAAAAGTCTCAGTTTTGAACTTGTGATAGGGCACAGACATTATACTAGAACTCTGCAGAGAAGGAAGTTTCAGCTTTAATTATTATGTGGCAATCAAATGTTAGCTGGACCTCAGATGCAATGGAAAAGATCTGTCTTCCAAAAAGTGTACCATCTCTGACTGCCATTAATGGATAAAGAAAACAAATGTCAAGTCTTCAGAAATATGAAATCTTTACTCTGGCTGGGCTTCTGTTACTAAAAATTAAATTACTTTCACAGTTACTGGACATGATTTAAACATTAATTGCATGTAGTACTTGTAAGCTGGTGTGTTTTATTCATCTATGTGTAAAATATGATGCCACAGTACCACCCTATTCTTTTTCTACTTGCCCTCTCAGTCAGTATCTTCCTCTGATAATCAAATATTGTCGTGGTTTAACTCCAGTCAACAACTCAGCCCCACGTGGCCACTCACCCACCCTCCTCTTGGTGGAATTGTGGAGAGAATTGGAAAAATACAAGTGAGAAAACTTGTGGGTTGAGATAAAGAGAGTTTAGTAAGTAGAACAAAAACCACACATGCAGGTAAAGCAAAACAGGAAATTCATTTGCCACTTTCCATGGTCAGGCAGTTGTTCAGCCATCTTCAGGAAAGCTGAGTTTCATCAAATGTAACTGTGGCTTGGGAAGACAAACGCCTGTATCCCTGAACATCCTGCCCTTCATCCTTCTTCCCCCGGCTTTATATGCTGAACACAACACCCTATGGTATGGAATGTCGCTGCGGTCAGCAGGGGTCAGCTGTCCAGCTGTATCCCCTCCCAGCTCTGAGTGCACCCCCAGCCTATGCTAGTGAGGTGATAAGCAGAAAAGGCTGGGATGCTGTGTAAGCCCTGCTCAGCAGTGACTGAACCATTCCTGTGTTATCAGCACTGTTTCCAGCACAAATCCAAAGCATAGCCCCATAATTAACTCTTATCCCAACCAAACCCAGCACAGATGGTTTAGCAGCCTCCAGTTCTGTGAAAAGACTCTGCCATTCATGGGGCCTTCTCAGTCCCAGTTTCTCATGCATTATCCTTGGAGCTCAGGTCTTTGTTCAGGGTGTCTCTTCATATGAACATAGAGCACCCTGCATAATTAGGCTTTGAATTAGGCCTGTTACCATAACGCAGTTAAAATCAATTAGTACCTAGAGCAGGAAGTACCCAGCAGGATCTGCAACTGTTGCTTTCCTTTTTTATTTTTCAGTGTCAGTTTCTGTGACTTTGTAGTTACCAAAGGTGGATTGAACAGTAGGTTTCATAAATTTTGAAGGAGTTGTTGAAAGCTCAGTGAGCATTAATCAGTTTCAGAACAGTGGATGTTAATGCTCTTTGGCATGTGTCCCCTTTTGCAGGGTGAAGATAGGCAAGCTATCAGAATTTCTTACCACCTCTTTTCATACGTATCTGAGCTTCCTGGATCCAGACTGTGACCTAAAACTGTTTGATGACCGTAATGAAGACTGTAATAGTCCTGACAGTGAATATGGAGACTACTCAGCAGATTTCTGTGAAAAAGGTAGTGGTGTTTTTTCACTTGGTATTTTTCTCTCTGTCAAGTCTATCAGCAGAGCCTGGATTTGCCTACAGCACAGAGTCTGTTCTGTGCACAGCTGATGGTCATTTGGGTTTCCTGTGCATCCACCTGGGGACAGGACCTGCATGACTCAGTTTGGAGAATGAATTCATGTGTGTTCTTCCTGCATTTGTAGTAAGGCTTTGACTGGCAACTGCTACAGCAAAGCTGAGTCTGGGGAGTCATCAGGTGGGGAGGTGTGGAAGCGGTTAGAGGGAAGAAGACTGTGAGGAGTCATGGACAAGAGCTTGTGTGCAAGAGATGATAGAGTCTAAGAATCACAAGTTGGAAGAGACTTTTACTATCATCAAGTCCAGCTGTGTTCTGTGATCTCCCAGCAAGATAAAACCCCTTTTGATTCCTTTCAAAGGCAAAGCTAGCTTCTTAATCTAACTGCTTTCAGTGTTAAAAAATTATTTTTTTTCTTTAGTTTCCAGTTTCTTTGGCTTAAAAATCTCTTCCTTACACTATTATTTCACATCTGAGTCCCCTTCTAAATAAGCAAGAATAGAGTGGTGTGTTTGAATAAGAAAGTGATGATGATAAATAGTGATTTTTACCTTTAAGAAACCTTTTTTTTTTAATGTATGTTACACTAGATAGCCAGGATGAGCTGGATCAGTATATAAATGATGTCCTGCAGAGCACAGCACTGAAGTCATACCTGCCTCCAACTTCAAAGACAACAAGTCAGCCACCTGTGTTCAGTGCAAACCATTCCACAGAAGAGATACTGTCAATAATGGCCAAGACAAAGGGCTTGGAAGTTCCAGGTATTCCTCCCTATTGTTTAGTTAGTGGTAATAATAGAAAAACTGGTTTGGATGCTGCGAGGAGTAGGTTCAAGTATTTAAAAATTATACCTTTTGACATACTTGTGCCACTAGTTCTTTCTGCATAGAAAAGAAATAAGAAATTCCTTCAGAAATAAGAATGACTGAAGCTGTTGCTGTCATGTTCCCATAGTATCCCATGCCATACTGTATACACAGAAAACCTGCAATGAAATGCAACATTTAATCAAAGCTAATGTTATGGAAGCTGCTACAGCTTCTTAGTTGGATAGAATTTTAGAACCCAAATCAGTTAATTAATTCTTTTGTCTATGATCATATAAAGGCAGACAAAATGTACTTTTTTATTTTAATAAAGTTGCTGTGAAATTAAATGCTTCAATACAAGAAAAACATAAATATTCACATGTACTTTCCAAATTTGTAGAAATAAATGGAGAGGGAACACAGTCTTTCTAATTATGCTACATTTCTAATAGCCTGGTTGGAGGATATACACCAAAATAACACATTGGCTGAATTCGTAAATAGATTCCAACATACACATTGTTTATATGTACATATTCAATGTATTCAATGCCCTAGTCAATGGAAGACTTCCCTTAACTTCAGTGTAAATTAGTAACTTCCAAGCTTTTCTGTTAGTCTTTCCTGCCATCTTTCATGGCAATGTCATCTGATCCTCCATTGAATTCAGCATATGAAGTTAGCAGAGCATTAACCTGCATTTAGCATTATAATTTTAATTATGAAATCTTACCAGTTAGGCCATTTTGTCTACTTATTTCCTGTTGAAATATTTAAAACACTTGGCAGGGTCAGGTCATTGGGCTGCAGGATTTTGGAGTCATGGGCCAAATAAGAGGTGTCAGTTGTGTCTGTAGCCCCTGAGCCTTTGACATGCTGATCTCAGAAACTGTCGGAGCAAACCTGCAAGGTCAGAACATGAGCTTGTCTCAGAGTTCCATGCACTGCCTCTGTATTTTGACTCTTGGAGGTATTTCTGTTGTTTTTACCTAGTCAAGCTGCTTCATGTAAGTGTTTTTGATTTTCATGCTACTGAAACAAACTTTCTTTTCTTTCTGTTCTGGTGCCTTTGCTTTCCAGCTGTGCCTATGTCTCTTCCCACTAAAGTTCTGAACACACACCGAAAGTCTCTGAATCTTGTTGATAATCCTCATTTCTTTGAGACAAAGGTAAGGTGTGGGATTTTTTATGCTCTTTGAGATTTTAGGATGTGATGCTGTAGCCTTTCCTCATGTTTTCCTTCCAAACCCTATGCCAGGTCTCATTTTTCTTCACAGACAAGCCATTCTGTCCAAGGCACTCCCTTGTTTTGGAAATTTTTTTTTGGCTGGATGAAAGTTTTTTAGTCAAATAGACACTATCAAGGGGAAAGTTTTTAATTGCATGTGCAAAACAGAAAATAACATAATAGTGGCTTTATTTTTAAAAGCCAAAACTTAAGTCATCATATTTAGTTCTAGCTGAGCACAACGGGAAGGACAGGATGTTCGGAGCCTGTAGAGATATTTTCCAGGAAATGCTACGTGTGGTAACATCTGGGCAAGAGGGAATGTGTGAATGTCCTTAAAGCACCAGCCAAATCCCACCTCAAGGCATGAAGATGGAGTTGTGCTGGGCACTTGTTTTATCTTGATATATGTGACCAGCTGCTGAGAATGGCTAAAAGAGGTTGTATGCAGCCTCCTGAAGGATTCTGCTCTGCACAAGGCTCTGTTTGTGGAATTGGTATTTTAGGACTATATAAATTGCTGAACAGCTTGTTAAACAAAACTTCTTTTCATCCAATAATTCACCATAGGGTTGCATCATCTGATTAGTTAATGTTTTACTTTTGTAAGCCTAGAAAATTTATAATGGCAATATTTGCATTCATAAAGCACCACTTACATGGTAGAGATGGAACTCAAAAAGCACTAAATTGTTTCAAGAAAAAAAGGATTGTATCTCTCTGCTTTTCTCTTTACATAAGTAACATAAGATGACAGGAAAAGCATGCAGATAATTCCATTTCTTTGTTTTGTCAAAAAAAAAAAATAGATGCAAGGTTCCATTCTGGGGGCTGTGTTTCTTGGGATTAGTCTCCTTTCTGTGCCTGCAGTACCCTGTCAAGAACTATGTGATGTGTCTGTATTTCAAGTGCAGAGCTTTGTTGCAAGTCTGTTGCAATTTTTTAATGGGAAGTTTGAAGTTACAGGAAGTTACTTTTTTCAAGGTTTCAAGGCCATGTCTTTTGATTTTTCATCCGTCTTTGTTATCAGGAACGTGAAAATGTTTTGCACTTACCTAAAGATGCTCATGGTGATTTGGATTGCAGGAAGCTCGTTGATCAGCTGAAGGAATGTCCAACACTCCATGATCAAGCAGATATCCTGTATATCTTACATATACTCAAGTAAGTTGCCTGAGTATGAACTTCAGTATCTTTAAGTTTGGTCACAACTCTCTGATTATTCTTGTGCAAAAGGTTTCCACTGTTCAGGTTGTGTTTTGAGGGGACAACGGAAATATTTTGTGCTTTAACAAGATTATTTTTCGTTCGTTTAGTAACAGGAATTATTTGGATACAGAAGAACACTTGTGCAAACTTTAGAGTTGATTGGCACACAGTTGCAAATACATAAAATCTCCAGAGCTCACAAAATTAGATGCACAAATCCTTTCCATGAATGAGAACACATCCTGCTGTATTTGTGGCCCTCTATTTAAAGTTCACAAAGATTTGCTGTGATTTTTATACACAAGAATGAAAGTGGAAGGAAAATTCATCTTGTCCTTTTCTAACTAAAGCAAAATGCAATTTTAATGAGTGTTCATTATTTTTCCTCTAATCCCTTGGCATATTTAAGTACACAACTGGATAAAATTTAGTACTTTTTATAACATTCTTGGACACAGTCTAGACCCATCTGCTATGGTTAGTAAACACCTGCTATTTAAGTTGGTTTGATGGGAACAAAATGCAAATACAAACAACAGAATCATCTTCTGAAGTGTGTTTATTGAGCTTTTTTTTCCTGTGCAGGAGAATACTGCTGGAACCTGTCAGGCAGTTAGCTTTTGTGCAAAGACAAGTATGTGTTAATCACAGATGGTCTTCCCTACTGCTACAAAGACTGCATTTTTGTTTATTTTAGTCTGTCTCCTGTGAGGACCTCTTCTTTGATCTCTTTGATTTCCTAAGCAAAATGCTTAGCATCCTCTCTTAAAGAGTAAAGGAAATCCTATTAAAAAAATGTTTTGATGTTTAACTGCATCTAACACCAGTAATTTCACCAAGGGAGTCTCTGTTGGGCAGGCAGATGGACCTCTGGTGGACTCTGTCAGCAGGAGTTAAAAAGTCATTCTGTGACACTTCAAAACATTACCAGAGAACCCATAATGCAGTGAATTTCAAAACCAGGAGAGGAACAGAAATCTCCTTTGCTTTTTCAGTAATGGCATAAGCAAGACAGAAGTTTAGTTAATAGCTAAGAAAGAGGCAAGGCTAAAAAATTCTCCTGAAGGATCTGAAAAATGATTGTAGTCTTCACCACTACTGAAGATATTGTTGCATTCTGCTCTGAAAAAGCACTACATGGAGTGCTCCTTCAGCAAACTGTCCATGTGAATGCTCAGTTTAGAATCTAGTGGGAAATCCTTCAGGTTGGTCCTTTTCAAGTCACTGGGTCACAGCTGAGTGAGTGCTCAAATTAGTGTGAAAGTTCCTGGTATCAAGAGGATTTTGTCCACATGTAATCAGTCTGTGGCGAAGGCACAGATGTCCCATTTGGTATTTAATTCTGTCACCAATGTGAGCAAGGCAGTCAAAATCCGGCTGTGTGGTAAAGTTTAGCATCTTGCCTGATGACAATTACCTCCTGTTTCTTCTGTGCAGAGGTGCTGACTGGGACACAGAGCTGGATGGACAGTATGGTGTCACTGTTCACTGCCTCCTCAACGAGCTCTACAGAAAGGCAGGCCTCAATCAAGAATGGGGCTTAATCCGTTACATTTCTGGCATACTCAAAAAGAGAGTTGAAGTCCTGGCTGAGGTATGAAATACAAATAATCCTGGTTCAGCTTCCTGCCTGGGAACAGAGATAAAACTACCAGTTTGCTGTTGGGGGTTTGCCCTTCTTCTTGTTTTACTTTACAACATACATGGTGCAGAATTTTTAATTGAATATTGGTTGCTTTTCTGATCTAAAGTCTTACTGCATCTTTATCTTTGGTTTGTACTGCAAACTGTGCTAATGTTGGCATGCACTGAGAATGTCACACTGTAAATAGTTGTGAAGGCTTCATTTCATCTCTGTTAATTGGAGAAACTTAATTGTGTGCTCTGAAAGCTTCAGTTGTCACTGGTAATTGTCTATTGCTTTTGTGATGGTATGAACCCTTTTGGAGCACTGCTATGTCAGGGTGCCAGTGATGACACAGAAACACGTTCTGCCCATTTCCATCCCCTTGGGTGGCAGTCTGCCATGTGAATGGATATTTGGAACCATTTAAATATCTGTGACTATTAAGTGGCAACAAGAAAAATCCACTGTAAAAGTACAGATATGGTTTGGAACATTACAAAAAAGTTTCCTCTCAAGTAGTCTGTATTTGTTTAAATTTCTAGGAATCACCTGCATATTTCTGAGGAGCTCTTTCTGTAATTTTAGTCAACTTTCAAGGCTCTGACTGTCACATCTAGGATGGCCTATTCTAGTGACAGTCCTGTCTGTGGGGAGCAGTTTGTGATAATCACTGTGCATGGTACTTCATTAAGCACAGAACTTTTTCCCTTCTCAAGACACAAGCAGTACAGACTTGCTCACAAAAAGCCATGGATGTTAACTTGAGAGGGTATTGACAAAGAATTGGGGAGGAGGAGAATAGAGATGATCTGTTTCCTTCCATGTTAAGGGAGTGAAAATAGACTTTTCAAAATCAGAGGAACACTACTCTGTGATGTTTTTGATTCAGGATACTAAAACAGGTAAACTGAACACCCAGTTTTAAAGGAGGTCAATATAAAAGAGCAAACACTGTGGTACTGGTAAACACTGGTACTGTTTCAGAATGTATCAGGAATGGGATGCAGTATGCTGGGTGTTTGTTTTAGGAGATGTATTAGTACACAGGATTTTTTTTTTTGCTAATGCTGCCAAACCTTTGATTGATTAAAAATATGGTTGTCTTAAATAAAGAACAAAAGTTTATCGTATGATAGAGGATGAAAGCCTTTATTGATCTGCCAGCCTCACTAGAGTTCCTGATCTAATCATTATTTCACTCAGCAGGGAAACAGGCCACTTTCAGCCTGGGCAGACTCTCATAGCCCTGTTGACCTCAGGAGATCTTTGGAAACTGTTTAACAGCATTCTGCTGGATTTGCATGTCTGGTAATTTATAGAAATGCATTTAAAAATTGCTAAAGAAATTGATTTAATTTGGTGAATTAAAAGCTATATCACTTCCACATGACTCAGGGAAAGGTCTCTTGCTTTTTTTCCCCTTATGATAGGCATGCACAGACCTTCTGTCACACCACAAGCAACTTACAGTGGGCCTGCCACCAGAACCCCGTGAGAAAATCATTACCACGTAAGTTGGAGCTGTGCCTCAGGTACAGCTTGCCCTTCATCTTCCTGCTGCTACCATTCTGCTGCTATTATCTTCTTTTAAACCTTACTCCTTGCCCTTCAAAAGGATTTGCAGCCACCCAGGTAGACCCGTAGACACCTTTGTTCTGGGTGATTCGATTCCAGTGCTTGTTCAAGAATTTAATAGCTGAGTCACTGCCACCTGTGGTTTGTCTTCTTGCAGCCCACTGCCACCTGAGGAGCTCACAGATCTCATTTACGAAGCCAGTGGCCAAGACATCAGTATTGCAGTCCTGACACAGGTATGCAACCTGTGCAAAAAGGCTTCTTTGGCTGTGCCTAGTGCTGTGCCAGTGTTTGCTCTGAGACTGGGAAAGCCATGAAGAACCCCTCTGATGGGTGCCTTTATGGATTTGTCCTTACAGGAGATAATCATGTACTTGGCGATGTACGTCCGGTCACAGCCCAGTCTTTTTGTGGAGATGCTCAGGCTCCGCATTGGTCTGATAATCCAGGTGATGGCCACTGAGCTGGCACGAAGTCTGAAATGCTCAGGTAGGAAGCAGTTTCATTGTAAGGGCACTTATGGTGTCATTTTTGCTTCACCCTTTGTGGTTGATCTTTTCATTTATATGTGTTAAATCTTTTTATTAACCTCTTAGTTCATATGTGCAGTTACAAACTTTGAAAATCACTTTTTTTTTTTTTTTTTTTTACTTAATTAAAGATTTCTCTACCCCCAGCACCCAATTATTCAAAGAATATCAGGGAATATTTTTTATGGAATAACTCTGGCTCTGTAATTTAGATCCACATGTCCTCTGGTGTTGGGAGATGGCTGTAATGCCTTTCCAAGTGGTCTTGTTCTACAAGGGAGCAACTGCTTTCTTATCATGAACTTTAGTGAAATTTTGCACAAGCTATGACATAATAAAAATTAATGCAAATAGTGTTATTTCCATGCAGTGTTTGTTGTTTAGTCTTGAAATGTATTTTCTTTGAAATGTCTCTACATCTTAATTTTTTTAAAGGAAGGTCTAGCCAAAGAGTTAAATGTGATTGGTCTTCATTCACAGTTTCCTTAGCTGGCTTTATAGCTTATTGTCTTCCCAGTGACATTTGTAATTTTGTTTTATTTTGTTTAACTAGGTGAAGAAGCTTCAGAGAGCTTGATGAATCTAAGCCCCTTTGATATGAAAAGTCTCCTACATCATATTCTCAGTGGGAAAGAGTTTGGAGTGGAAAGAAGCTGTAAGTTGTTCACTTTTATATGTTAAGTTAAATTGTGGAATAAGTAGGGATCTAGTCTTTCTGCATGTAAAATAAAGCTATAGGTAATGTATTAATCATGGGTGACCAGTATGTGTGTATGTCTGCTGTGGAACAAACAAAACGTATGATAGAAGCTATCCTGCACTGAAATAAGATTGTATCAAGTTTTCAGTGATATGAAGACAAACTTTTAAAATGAAGAAATTTTATGGAATCATAACAAAAGCCATTAAAAGATCATATCTAACTTCCCTTCAAGAAGCATGTCTTTGATGCCCACATATTCCTGACTGGAACATTAGCTGTCTCCTGGGCTCCTCTGTAGACCCTCAGACACTCCTTGCAATTCTGACAAAAGTTACAATTGCTCACTCTCTTGGAAAATCAGTTTCTGATATCCAAGAATAGATTTAGGCCCCTTACTTGATACAATCAGGTTTGAACTCTTGATATGATTTGAAAGGATGTTGTCACCAAGAGCATTGTACATTTCTGAAACAATTTGTATTTAAATTCTTGGATACAATTTCATTTATTTTTCTACCCCTAGAATGTTAAAAATGTCCATTTGCTTCTTTAGTGCGACCTGTAGATTCTTCTTCATCCAGCCCTGCAATTTCTATTCATGAGATGGGGCATTCTGGAGCAACCAAAACAGAAAGAAGTGGTATTACTAAATTGAAGAGTGAGATGAAGCAGGTGAGGGTTTTCTGTCAATGCTCATCAGAAAGTACAACTGTTCTTGAATGGTGCTATGTTAGGTTTTATTCTTGCTAAATGCCAGAAATTTCCACAGTTGCTTTGATTTTAAAACTGATCACTAAATAGAAGGCACTTAAGGGATGTTTCCTCCAAAAACATTCTTCCTCCTTTGTTCTTGTTTCACAAGATGAGTGATGGAAGAGTATGCTGATGGTGTGAATAAAGAGTTGTGAAAACAGCTCTTTTATCATGTTCAGCTAAGGAAAAGTCAGATGTACAAACAGAAGCTTCTATGCAGTGTTCATTCTTGTACTTGGCCCAAGCTGCAAAAGTAGACCACATGCCTTTTGGAAAAGATACATGTGGAAAAGGAATCTTGGTTTGTTTTCTTCTGGATTTGTTTCTTCAGGAATGGAGGATAATTACTGCTAAAATTAATACATAAATATTCAATACTTTACACTTCAACTGAGTATATGGAGAGATCACAGAAACACAACCAAAATACTCTGAATGAATGTGACTGATGATTTTGTTACAAGTGGTTTGAGTTCTCTATTTTGTGTCTCTATTAGTAATTTTCTTTTGCTTTAAATGAATAGGAAGGTAGTGGTCAAATAAAATACATTTGTAAGAATGGGTCTGTTTTTCCTCATGAGTTATTCAAACTAGAGAGAGAAGGCTCCGAGAGACCTTATTGCAGGCTCGCAATATATAAAGGAGGCTTACAAGAAAGATGAAGAGATGCTTTTTGCCAAGGCCTGTAGTGACAGGACAAGGGGCAACAGTTTTAAACTGAAAGGATGGGTTTAGATTAGATACAAGGACTACTTTTTTACCATGAAGGGGGAGAGGCAGTGGAACAGGTTGCCCAGTGAAGTGGATGCCCTGTCTCTGGAAATGTATAAGGTCAGATTGGATGGGGCTTTTGAGTGGCCTCATCTAAGGAAGTATTTGACATTTTCCTTTAATTGTATGAAACAGATTGAATAAGCCTTCAGAAAGGAGTGGCATTTTTACATGGTCTTAACATGAAGCATTTGCTGGTGGCAGTAAAGATCAGTTAATGATTCTTCTTGGGACATGGTCCAGCAGGGAAGCAGAGACCCTTGAGGAGCACATGGTGTCTCTTGTGAGACCTGATTGCTGTGTTTGAGCCGTGCCACTGCTGGAGCATCATTGTGAATGAGGCTGGGGGTGGCTGTGAAGGTGCTGCTGACTGTTCTGCACCAGTCCTGAGGTGACCTTTGGGGTCAGTCTGAGCAGGGCTCTCAGTCAAACAGGGGTGTCTGGATTCAGGGCCTTTCCAGGAAGGAGGAGGGACAAGGCACTAGATGGCAGCATTATTTTGTTTGAAATACAGAGGTGGGCCTGAACTGACCTCTCTTGACGTTAGAAACATTGTTCCTTTGTTGCTTTCACATTCCAAGGAAACTTGGTATTTTGCGCAGAGGAGGAGTTGGCTGGGTTTATTTTTTTACCACCCCCCCCCCCCCCCCCCCACTTTGCCTTTCCTGCTGCTTCCTGCCACATCTCACTGCATTCTTTGAATAATTGCCTAGCAGCTAATGTAGTGTCATTTTGGCAGGGGGTTGGGTGGGGTGGTGCAGGATACACTTTGTTGATATAAGGGATATTTCAAGTACTTGTACCAACATCGCTGGACGTGTTGAGCAACTGCAGCTCCCTCTTTTGTGGCTGTTCTTTCTTGAGTTTGAGTCTGAACATCAAGCCTTTGCCTGAGCCATTAACACTGAATGTGAAGGCATGGCTTGGAGTGGGCAGTTAGAGAAAAGTGCTTAAAATCTGAGGTGCGGCATCCACATTTCAGCAAAAATTTGGCCTTGCAGCTGTTTTTTTAGTGCTGCCCATCCAGTTGGCAGCCTCCTGCCTCTCCAGCAAGATGACCTCATGCAAACAGAAGCTGGTGACATTGCAATACATGGGGAATGGAAGTGGAGAGCTTGGTTTTTATCCCAGCCCCGAGTCACAGGGAAGCTTTCACTTGCATCTTAAACTGGTGGTTTGTGCTGGCCATGCTGGGAGCTCCATGGATGGCATGGGCACCTTGTGGCTGCTGAACAGGCTTCTGGCATGGCGGGCTCTGCTGCATGGTGACCCAGCAGCATAGGAATCAGCAGCAGCTGCCCTGGTATCAGCTGAAGTGCAACACTGCAAGAGGCCAGGGGTTGCTGCAGTTTTTCCCTGAGTACCTGAGGTTATTCTGTATTTCTTGTCTTTGCATGGATGGGTTACCGAACCTTGTCTGTGTTGTGTTCTCCTGGCTGTCTGTCTGACATGTTGGTGTCTGGTTTTGTTTTGTAGTTCTTTCATGAGGGGCACTCCATGTCCAGCAGCATGTTTGCTTCCATGGTAAAACTCTGTCTTTGGCTCTGCACCTGCTTTTCACCCTGCGTGTGTTTGTGTGCAAGGGTCTTGGCTCTAGACACCTCCTCTGTTTTATCTCTGCCTAAAACCTTGTTTTCAAACCCTACCTCTTTGTCTTGTCTCCATTGGGAACCAATTCTCATTAGTAATCTTTTAATAGAAGCTGAGTCTCACATTTAGATCCACTTAGTTCTTCTGAAGCTTAAGCAATTGTAGCAGATAAAGTACTATAGCAGATTTAGCTACTTGATAGTGGATTATCTTACAGGTGTCTTCAGTATTTAAAAGTAATGTGGTGTTGATAAATGCTGACAACCTCTGGACAGTGAGGAACCCAGAATAGCTTCAAGTTGCTGAGACAGGGGTTGCATGGGTATCACTTCAAGGAGTCATCTTCTTTCAAGGCAGAGAACTGTAGCCCTTTTTAAGTTCCCACTGTTAAGAAGGAAGATAATTGCTTAAATATTTTACCAGCAGAGACCTCAACAATTCAAAGTAAGTCTGAAGCTCCAAATGTGTCATGGAGAGACAGGAAGCTTCCAGCTACACATGCCCTTTGAACTGGTGGCTGTGATTCATGATTCTCTGCATCTTCAGACTTATTGTCAAAGGTACACCTCCCCAGTGCCCTAAAAACACAGCTAGAGCAGGAAGTTCTGTCTGTCTTGGTCACTGCACAGTGGAAAGGAACAGCAAGCATTGGAACATTGAAGGAATACAACCTGTGCTTCATGGATGCCAGTAGCAGTGGAAATGGACTGTTTGCTGGGGATTTTTTTGCAGAGTTCGGCTATGTAGTCTATGAGCCTGCGCTTTTCAAACATGCAGTTTGCAGTCATTTTCCCCCTTCCCCATTACATTGCTGAGGTGGCTTCTTACTTGGAGGTAAGAGGATTTAAGATGGCACTTTCAGTGAAGTCCTTTCTGGGCTGAAAGTAACAGGTAGCAAAAAGGAAGGAGAAGACAGAAGAGCACAGTCTCTGGGAGTGCAAGGATTGGACAGACTGCGTGTGTGGAAATCACAACAGCAATTTGGTGGTATTGCCACAATTTTGAAAATGGTTTGCTGCCTAATTTAGTGTCCAGACCTGGTAGGGTAAAACAATAGAGCAACAAGGGTAATAAAAGAAATGAGACTAATACTTACAGAGAGGCAGGCATGATGATTTCATGGCTTCATTAAGTCAATTTTGAATCTACTTACTTTAATGGAGCTTTTGCATGAGGGCCTCTCTTGCTGGAATTATGAACCCTTTGATACTTTTGCAAGACCGAGCCCCACCTCCAAGTGAATCAGACCTACCTACAGGTCCCCCACCTTGCACAGCAGTGACACTGCCCTGGAAGCAGCTGGTGCTTGTTAAATTAGTCAGGTGTTGCATTAAACTAAGCAGTGCAGTTCACTGGGTTATGCCATGTTGAAGTGCTTGCCTGTTTTGTTGAGAAATGATGGAAGTACTTGAGAAATGAAGCTTGTTAAGGGGAGAGATGGGGATCAAAGACCAATCCCACCCCATCATCCTGTATGACACCAAGGCCTCTATTTTTTCTCTGGTTCTGAGGTAGCATTATAACAGAAATGTACTGGCCAGGAGTGGCACTTGGGGTGGTAGAAAGCAACTGACCAAAGCTTTAATGTCCTTACAGAGGAGCAGCACTCCATCATCTCCCACCAGTACTTCTCCGACTGGCTCCAGCGGAGACATGAGCTGGGGTGACAGAAAAGGGCAGTGGCTGCGCAGGAGGAGGCTTGATGGTGCTATCAACAGAGTTCCTGTTGGCTTTTATGAGAAAGTGTGGAAAATCCTTCAGAAGGTAAGCTGACTCCTGTGGAGGAAGCAAACAAGCTGTACAGTAACTCGGGAAGGTGGTGGTCCAGGGGTGGCATCTTGCTAGGAGTGGAAGTTGGTTGACACATGGAAACCAGAGTCACTGGTAGAAGTGTGTCTCTTGAACATGAAAGGGCTCCATTAACACAAGTCCTCATGTTTCTTTGAAAGTGTGTTTTTCTCTGAAACCACCAACACTGAATTTTGGCTGCATGATTCTGTTCCACCACTGCCTGTTGTGCATCCCCTGGCCTAATGCACATTGTCAGTGCAGCTAAAGGGCACTACAATGCAATGCAGTTCTGTGCTCCAGGTCAGAAAGGCTGTAAGGAATGAAGCAGGAAACTGCTCTAACTCTTCCAGAATGCGTTGAGACCACTTGCTGGCTCTTCTGAGCTGTATGGCATTCTTAACCCTTTTTGTTTGTTAGTTAGTTTGGTTTTAAGTGAAAAGTAAGTCCTTGCCAGCACCTTGGATATTGGGGGTATGGAAATGTGTGAAGCAACTCTCCAGGAAGAAGGAGAGGGGAATTACAAATTTTAACTTATTTCCAAGTGATAATGCACCTGTTTTTCTGCTTTGTTGGATACAGGCCAGCATTTGGCACCTTGCAGCACTGAGCTGCTCATGCTTGCTTAGTTGGGAAGAGTGCATTACCAGTTTATGCTGGTTTGTCCTTCTAAAATCCCTTACACTGAAGCTGTTAGTGATGATGTCAGCCAAGATAAATCATATCTGACCTCTTGGCTATTTACTAATAGGATCTTTCAGTAGAGTGAGCATCACTTCTGACCTAATGTAATAGCTGGGAGTAATTGTATGTTTTTTCTGGCTGTTAAAATGAATTGTGCTTGTCTTCAGTATTTCATTCTTAAAATCTCTTTGGACTATTCATAAAATCTGTCTCCTCTTCTTAGTGTGTTTCTGTTCTATACCTCAGGCACCCAGATGTGTCCCTCCTTAACCTGCCTTTTCACCATTTAGGTTTTGTCACTGTTTTCTTTATACCACTTGTTATTTCTCTCTCTCAGTGGTTGACATCCTGAGGTTTGGTGTCCTGGATCTGAAACACCTAACTAAATGTTGTTCTAGCGAAAATGAAAAAGGATTCTTGCTTTTGTGGTCTGTTGTCTTGTTTTTGTGTTATCTTTTATTTCCAAATCCTTTCCAGCAGAATGCTCTCATCGATTTGTTTCCCTCCTTTCTGTGTCTTTGCCGTGGTGGCTCCTGAAGTGCTTTGCTTCATTAGCTGGGCTGGAGCACAGCATGCTCTGGTGTGTCATGTCAGGCTATTTCTAATCTTTGCCAGTTACATAATAACTTCAGGAAGGATAAAATAATATGTTTGAATAGGGCTTTTTGTGTCATTTGGGGGTTTTTGCTTTGCTTTTTTTTTGTCCTAACTGAAAGTTGTTAAATATTGGCTTAGAACTGAGAACCCTCAGATTGACTTGCAAGGACTGTAATTTCTGTTCACTCTTGAAATGTTTCAGTGCCATGGTCTGTCCATTGATGGGTATGTCCTTCCTTCTTCAACCACCAGAGAGGTACAGTAAAATGCCAATTATTTTCTTGCCACATGTCTGAATGTTTGGTTTGACAGTGTAAGATGCAGCAGGGCTTCTGTTTCTGATCCTTGGTTTTACGTTAGAACATCTGGACCTTCCCCCAGCACCTCTGCCAGCTTCCCTGGGTCTGTACAGGTGAATTCCTGCCAGGCAAGCCTGGGAGGAGGCTTGTGACAGGTTTTCCCTTTGCTGAGCCTGCCCTCTGCACACCTTCACTGTCCCCCTGTGCCCAGAGAAAGGCTCCAGAGAGGGTAGCTGCCCGCAGCTTTGGGGGGAACGTGAGGCAGCACAGACTTGTTGGAATAAAGCAGACACGTTGCTTGCCCCTTATTTTTTTTAAAAAATGCTGCAACAGGAGGCAGTGTATTTTGGCTTCACAGTCTCAAAAGTAAATACCAGTTAAGGATGACTGTTTCTAACCAAAGCTTTGTCTCTTTAAATCCATAATATTTTCTTGCTTTTTTTCTTAGCTGGATTCTGTCTTTAGGTGCTCTGGCAAATTTTGAATTCACATCTATAAAACAAACTCTTGTGAATAGTAACCCATCAGTGCAAGTGTGGTGCTTGCATGCCCAAGACTGTTTTCCTGACTGTTTCCCTCAGATTTATCTCTGGCTTCCTTATTTTCTGAGGGACTGTGGTAAGAGCTGAAGAGAGGAGCTGGAATTTTCTGCCAAATTTAAATGTTGGGATTTGTGGGTTTTTTTTCAGAAAGGAGACCTTTATTTATCCCTATTGTGTAGATAAAGAGACTTTGTTTTTAGCCTGTCAGACCTGGACAGTATCTAATTTTGCTGTTTAAAGCAATTGAATAAAATAAGCACGAACTTCCTATTGCAGCATAACATCCACAGAGCTATACCAGTGCAAATTAAGCTGCTCTGCAAACAGAAGAGTGATATTCCTGCACGGCAAAGCTCAGGGGTTATTTCTCCAAGCAGGTAGTTGTTTTTAAAACTCAGCAGTAAGTTTGGCTTTGCAACTAACCTGCAATGCCAGAAAGATATGTACAAGGCAGAGTATGCAAGAGCACAGCCTGAGGAGCAAAGAGTTAATGTGCCAGCTAAGCATCAGCAGCACTATGTAAGTGAGACGTGTGTGTGATGGGTTGCAGGCTGGAGCAGGCTTCTGGACGTTGTGTAACTGTTTGCAGAATCAGGGTCTAGCAACAAGAAAACTTTCTGTAAGTGCTAAAGCTGCACAAACATTTTGTTCGCTTCAGTCAGTCTGCCCCCACGTGTGGAGAGGAGCATATGTTTCAGTGCTTACAGGATGTGAGGAGCTAGTCTTTTGGGTTTGTCAGTTTGTCTTTCCATTTCTACTCAAACTTGCCAGATGACCCCGTGTGAAATCAAGTTTGCAGTGCACGTGGAGTCGGTGCTGAACCACGTCCCCCAGCCCGAGTACAGGCAGCTCCTGGTGGAAGCTATTCTGGTCCTCACGTTCCTCTCCGATATCGAGGTGAACAGCATTGGGGGCATCATCCACGTGGACAGAATCGTCCACATGGCCAATGACCTGTTTCTGCAGGAGCTGGTGAGCTCAAAGGGCAGTGAGGGGAAGGCTCCTCCTTTCAAAATTATCCCCTGCTCTTTGTAATATGTGTGATGAACTTGATTTTGTCTTGGCTCTTTCTCCTACAAAGACACACCAAATCACTTAAGTATTTTCTTTGGGAAATATATTTGGGAAAACTAATGTGAGAATCATGGGAGATTTAAAGGGAATAAAACTGTAGTGGCTACTAAGCTCTGAAATACAAGGGTAGATTGAAGTGAAGTTCTGCTTTATCAAGGCATCAATATTACCAATAATTGAGTAATCCCACCCATTCTCCCAAAGGAGAGAATGTAAAGTTATATGTCCTTCATTTACTTGCACTGATCCAACTAAGTCATGTGGGCCCTATAGTAATCCTGATTAAGGTTTTCATGAGGGGAAAGAGAATTGCTTTCAGTATTCAGCACAAATAGAAAATCATAATGTGGTGGATTTTTTCCAATAAATAAGCATGCATGCCTAACTTGCCCTACTTCTTTGCTTGTGTCTTTACAGAAATCGTTTGGAGCTACTGGTAGTATCTTGGAGAAGGACGTAGCCACAGGAATTTGCCACTTTTTTTATGACAGTGCTCCCAGCGGAGCCTATGGCACCATGACTTACCTAACAAAAGCCATAATTATTTATTTACACGATTTCCTGCCCAGCACAGGCTGTGCAATGCAGTAAGTGATGCCTCACGCGGGAGGGAAGGCTCAGAGGCTTCCTCCCTGTCACAAACCCCTTGGTTGGTTGCTGCCTGTGTGTGTGCCATGCACTCTCGCAGCATTTGGCACTGCTGGGGATGCTCTGTGCGCATCTACTGCTGGGGACAGGGAGCTGGAATTTGGCCTGGTTTTAGGAGAGTGTGTGAGAAATAACAAATAATGAGGCTTATTCTGCCCAAAGTGTATAAATGTAATTCGTATTAAATTAGCAAGAATTATACAGTTCTGCCAAGGGGAAAACAGATTACTCTGTGGAGATCAAAAGGCATAATGAAATGAGGGAGCTACATCTTGGGCATAGAGTCTCACAAATAAGGGAGGTGATGGAAATCATTAATTTTTCTCCTGCTGTGTGTAAATGTCCATCATTGTGAATCACTAATGCACAGTGTGAAACATCCAGGGAAATGTAAATTAGAGAAGTAAGAATAACTTGAAATAACGTGGTGATATTTCTAATACACTTTTATCCTGATTCTCTTCTCATTTGCACCTAGTCAGTGCATGGCTAATGCCAGTAGGGACAAACTTCCTACAATATCCACTAATTTGAGAGGATAGCCTCTGTCAGGAAACTGCATCTGTCTTTAATCTGAACATAGTAGCTTCCTTCCTTGCATCCCCAAGACTTTGGAGGCAAAATCTCAAGACTCCAGCCTCTCCAATGTGACAGACAGTTTTATGCCTGTAATCCTTTCCTCTGAATGGAGCATGATGAACCTCTTCCACTTGAGCACCCTTTCCAAGTCTCCTGATCATTTCCCTCGCAAACAGCCTCAGAGTTAAGAATGGCATAATTGTGGCCCTTCCAGTGTAGCGTGAGTTTATGGAAGGCTTTGATGTTTCTCTTTGGGTTTTTTGGGTTTTTTTTTCTTTTCTTTATTTTTCCGTTTTTTCTTCTTTTTAGTTTGAAGTGACGCTGGTTTCATGTTGTTAGGGATTGGGCTGCCTGGAAGTCTCCCTGCAGACAGTTCCCAGGTTAATGCTGTTGATTGGAAGCTCTGAGATGCTGCAGGGAGTAGGTGCATCCTGCATGGAAATGACTCCATGGTCATTTAAACTGAAAACAGAAGTAGGCAGCCTCTGGAGAGGAGAACCCTGCCTTACCCTAGGCACTGGCTGTGGTTTTTCTTGTGCCTGTGCTGCTGGCTTTGCCACCAGCCACATGTCAGCATCTGGCTGACAGCTTAGGAAAGTGGCAGGAGCTTCAGCCTCTCCATGGCCACAGATAGGCTCCCTCAGTAGCACTGCTGCCATGAGAGGAGAAAGAATCAGAGCAATTCTGTCTTGTCAGATAGAGGGGAAAAGAGCAGATAGGCCGGTAAAAATAAGTACTTTCTGAGCTATATAAGCCTGATAAGCTATTTCTGTGAGCCTCCCCTCCACTCTTTCAAAACAGAGCTGTGACATTTTTTGTATAGGATTTGAGGTTGGTTTGTTTTGTTGGTAACAATAGTGAGTGGTGTTTCGAGAGTGAGGTTTTTGTTTCCAGTAGAAATAATGTCCTGTCTCACTTGCCAGTTGCCAGCCCTCATGGTCTCAGGAGGTCTGAGCTCCAAAGGCCATGACACCCTGCCTGCTGTCCTTCTACACAGTCACTGCTGCTGTAGCAGTATCTGGGAACTAGCTCAAGAGAGTGAAGGTGTGGGAGGCCTTGGTGTGAGGTGATTTCATGTTTTTTCAGAGACCAGAGGAGTTTGGTACTTCAGAGGACCAGGAGCCCTGTGTTAACCACCATGGGAACTGTGGGCCTGTGCAGGGGCTAGTATAAAGTGACAGTTCAGGTACAATTAGCACTTGAGTGTGGAAGTCACTTTATTGGTGTGGTGCCTATTTTGTAAGGGTTTGCCTTTGTTATTGTTTGGTTTGGGTTTTTTAACTTTTCATATGTATTGTGAGAGCTCTCTTGGCTTGATTTCCAGTAAAAGGAAGTAAAATCCTTTGTCTAGTTTAGGCAGATGTGACAGTGCAGAGCATGAGCACACAACAACAAGGTTTTCTATGTTTTTTATTCTACCCAGTATCATACAAAAAGTAGTAGCAGTTATTTTTGCTTTTCTTCTTGAATTCTGGATTATGAGAGATGCAAGATGACTTTTTGCTCAGACTTCTAATTTTTTCTTTTTAACCTACTGCGTGAATTTGTTTTCAGAAATAAAAGGCTGATGTTGGTTTTCCATGCAGCTGTATTGAAGTCTAAAGCAATGAAATATATGGCCTAACAAAGCTGGACACCCCTTAACATTTCTTTTTTTTAATGGGACTGTCATTGGTATTTTTAATATCAAATTCATGGTATGACCTGGTTTATGATATATTCATGATGATCATAATGAATTACCATGTAGAATGCAGGCAACTGGGAAGTACTTACGTGGTAATTTGAAGAGTTTAGGTAGCTGGTGGTGAAGGGTGGGACTCAAACACAAGACCAGTGGAAGGCAAACTTCTGTTACTTGCAGGGTCAGTCACAGCTGCAGCTTGCTGCTGTTATTGCTCAGAGCGAAGAACCATTGCGCCTGGAGAGTTGGCTTGCAGTGCAAACCCAATTACGCAAATAAGGTTTTACACAGACCCCCGGCTTTGCTGAGAATCCCCTGTGGGTGTGAGGCTGCTGCAGAGCAGAGCTGGCACTGGCAGCGGCCAGGGTGTGCTCCCATATAAAATACAGGACGACTTTGCAGTTTGTGCAGGGCTGAGCTAATTGGCAGAGGCTCTCCTTGGCTGTGCAGCCTCCCTGGGGAGCCAGCAGAGGATGACACTGCCAGCTCCCACTCCCTGGAAACTCATTTATGGAAAGAAGGCAAAGGTGAACAGACACATACTGTGCCTCAGAAACAAGGGCATTAGTGAACTAAAATAGGCTCACCTGAGAGCTGCTCATGCCAGCCTGACGCGCACTGCTGCCCCAAGCAGTTTGCAGCTGTGGGGTCAGGAGCACCTACACAGTGCTGGGGGCAGCAGGGTCTGCCTGGAGACAGGCACGGGGCTGGGGGGCAGGAACTGGCAGAGTAAGGATCTGTGTCCAGCTCGGAGCTCGTACCACATGCTGGCCCCAGCCCTGCTCACGGCTGGTGCCTTCTCCCTGCTGCCTACAGGGACACGGCATTGTCAAACTAGACAGATCAAAAGCACCACTGATCTAGTCCCACAGGTAACTGTTAACACTGAATCAGTGGATTACAAAGTTTGTCTGGCTTCTCTCCTGCTAACTGTAGTCTCCTTTCTCAGAGAAGAGTCCTGTTTGCTCCTTAAAGGTGCAGGTGAGCCACACATCCTTAGCTGCCCTGCAAAGGGGCAGCCCCTTTCTGTGGGGTAGTGAAACACCCATCTGGGCACAGGACACTGCAGGATGTGTCACCCCTGTGGCATTAGCCAGAGCCTTGAGTGAAGCAGGAGCTTGAGTCAGTCCAGGTCTGACCTTGGGCACCTTCTGGAGTGGTCTGCAGGTAGAGTTGTCCAGAAAGCAGAAGAGAGATGCTACCATGAGTAGCGTGTGTAGCTGTAGGGTGAGTTTGGGCACTCATCTGCAGGCTGATTCAGGTGCTGCTCAACGGGCCACTCACATCTGGAATATTAAGTAGCTGCTGCTTAGAATCACAACTGACAAAGAGGGATTGAGGATAGGGGTTGTAGAAGAAGAGCTTCAGCTCAAACAGTTCAGATTTAAGTACAAGCAGCAGGGCTTCTTCCCGCTCCCAGTTCCAGTCTCAAGTGGCATTTATTCCTGGTGTTAGATGTTTCAGTTACTCCCCCTGCCACCCTGCTTCTGTCAGGGCTAAGGGGGCTCTTCGTGCACCAGCAGTTGACAGGACAGTGCTTTCTTTTTTGGCTCAGTGATTCAGCTCCTCTCATACCTCAGTCCTGCATCTCCAAAAGGCTCTCACTGCCTGCTAAGTGAAGCTGTGTTGCGACTGTACCTTGGCATCTCCTCTCGGGAAGTGATCCCTCAAGGCCTGTCCCCTTCATGCCGGGTTCAGAGATGTGTCCTTAGTGGGGGACATCTGCACTGGAGGCTGCTAGCCATCCTTCAGAGCTCCTGTGTCTCATTGCACAGCCTGGCTTTGTCCTCTTTACCGGGCCAGGTGGCAGAGGAGGGCTCCAGAGCTGCAGTGTCCAGTTCCACCTTCACACCTACCAGATGGAAGCCAATAGTGGGAGCAAGATCCCACCACATACAGTGGTGTTTGGCCATCATAAGTGGAGCCTTTTTGTCACTCCACTGGGATAAGGTGGGGCTGATCAGCACAGTGCATTAGATCAGAATAACTGCATGCTAAAAATAATGTGTATGACCAATGCCATTGACATTTTACTGTAAATTTTGTTTGCACTATTAAAGATTTTTCTTTCCCCTCACCCAAGGCAGTAGAAATAGTTGTGTGCATGTTTGTTCATTCATCTGTCAAGTTACAAAATACTTCTGGAAAAGTGTTCTATATTTAATTGTAGAAAATAAGATTTAAGAGAGACAGCAGTGCCTTAAGCTTGGGCTGCTGTTAAATTCTGGGATGATAAACTTGGAAGGATGCTTTTTTTGTACTTTCAGCATTCCTATTAAATGAAACTGAGCTGCTTTACTTAGCTCATCTTTAGCTATTAAAATTTAAAGAGGGACTAGGTTGGAACTTTTTCCTACCCAAGAAGCACTTTATGTGCATTGGATTTACTGAGGCTGAATGAGGTAAGACAGTTACCAAACAGCTCTTGACCTGATCTTGCTTTCAGATGTAAAGATGCAAGAGAATTAGGTCCAGATCTCCTGACTTCTCCCCCTTGGGAACTGACAGGGTGGTACTGGCAGGAATGGGAATATTGGCTTGCAGTCAGGGAAAGGAGACACGAATGTGAGTGCAAGAATCTTCCATCTTGCTGCCTCCCAAAAACTCAATTTCAGAATTTCTCAGTTTCCTTTTCTTGGTAAAGAATTTATATTTAACTATACGCAAGAATATTTAGGTTCGGTAGCACCAAAATATGTTTACTATTGTGTTCTTACTCATCTCTGTTTTTAAGAAACCCAGTTCGTCTTCAGGAAGAGTATTCTATGGTGATTGGGGCAGGGTACCAAAACACAGGCAAAGAGACATCCCACTTGGGCATTGCTCAGAAAGCTAAAGCTTTATTCTGTGATCTGTCATGTGTTGCATTAACAGGCTGTGGATTTAGCCTTCATTAAGGTGACGAGTTATCATGGAATCACCAAATCCCAGAATGGGGCATGTTGGAAGAGACCACAAAGGATAATCTGGTCCAACCTCCCTGCTCAGACAGGGTCACCCCATGACACATAGCACAGGACTACATCCAGATGGTTGAGTATCTCCAGTCAGGGAGACTCCACACCCTCTCTGGGCATTTTGTTCCAGTGCTTTGTCACTGCACAGTGAAGAAGTTCTTCCTCATGTTCAGGTGCACCTTCCTGTGCATCAGTTTCTGCCCATTGCCTCTTGTCCTATCACTTGGCACCACTGAGAAGAGCCTGGCTCTATCTCAGAAACACTTATGATTATTTCATAGCTTCAAATACCAACAAATGTGGGAAAAGTAACCAGTGGCAAGGGGAAATCTAGTGCAAGTGTAAACACCTTTCAACCAAGATATCCTGTAAGCTGTGCCTGTCAACTTTTGGAAGGATGAGAGATTGACCTGGAATGATTTAATTCCTCTGCATCATGCAAAGAGCAAGATTAAATGCAGAACTACCCATTTTAACTAGATGCTTCTACCCTGTTTTCCTCTCCTGCAATGGACAACCCATAGCCAGCCTCTCTTGTGCCTGTTCCATCACCAGGGAGGGTCAGATATGTTCCTTGTGGTCATCAATGCTCTCAGCTGTCACTAAGGACTGCTGACAGACACATACCAAAGTCTCTCTTCCCACACAGCTGTAGGCATGACCTTGGCAATGTTCAGGGATTAGATTGATGGAAGAGATACCACCAAGAGGAGGGGGTGAATTGTAAGGTCCTGGCAGTGTGTGGCAGTGACACAGTAATATTGTAAGTGTGGGTTTTCATCTCTGTCCCATTATTAGCAGGTACAGATCATCCAGGAAGGGCCAAATAAAGGCCCTGTTGAGCAGCCCTTTTATGACTAATGACAGCAAGCTGAGCTTCCAAGACAACCCACAAGAAGTTCTGCCTTTTCATGAGGTTGCCTTTTTCTCAAGTCTGTGAACAACGTGAAAGGCCTCTAAAAATTCATTGAAGTCAATGTGGCCGTCTTTGTTGTAGTCTATGCTGAGGACTAACTTGCCAATGGAGTCATCCTGTACATCAATGCCCAGGTGAGAGGCGAAGAGTCTCCATGTCTGACTGAATTCCTCAAGAGAAATCAAACCTAAAGGAGACAGACAGTAGATTGCTTTTTGCAGTGTTGTTACCCCTTCCTGCACAAACACACACGTGCACACTCCTTCAGTGCAAGAAAGTTACCTGCCTAGCATAGCGTGGTTAGCGCTTTCATGATTGAAGCACATTTTTACTTTAGGTAGTGACTGAATGCTTTTGACAGTGGAATTGAGAAAGCAGTAAAGAGAGACAGAGTGGAAGGGAGAAAAAGCCCCCAAAAGAGTGAAGCCAATATTGGAGCTGGGGTATGTGAGAATCTTCTTGTAAGCTCTGTGCACTGTCCCTTATATGGTTGCAGTCTGACTGCTTAAAATAGTTTCCACTAAAGTGGAGAAATTACATCACCTCTGGTTCCTCTATATTTAGAAGCTTTAAGGAGGAAACACAGTGGAGAAAAGATAACTGGTATAGGCTCCCTAGAGCTGACACAGTGAAGTTACCTGGACTTACCTGAGTGATCTTTGTCAATGATGTTAAAGATGATCTCCAGATCCTTTCTGTATCTGCACAGTGTTTCCGCCAAAGCTGGCTGAGCCTGGGTTTGAAATCACATACAAGAAGCTATTCAGGCCTTGGTTTGAGTTAGTTTAACCCACAGAATATCAACTATCTAATTTCCATTTTCCCAGTTTAACTTGTCACAGGTTAAAAAAAATCTTTAGGCTCGAGTTCTCTGGAATGACACTTCTGTGTCTTGCCCTGAGGAATAATCAGATAAAACCCATCACTTTCAGATGGCAGGGCAAGGGGAAAAGGAGCCCTTCACACCTCCTACCTTCAGTAATTATTTGTGGAAATAATCTTGGATAATCTAGGGAAGATGGCGTAGGCCATGCACTCATACAAAGCATTCACTGTACAGATGTGAATGGATCCTGCTGTTTAGGAAAATTACGGCAATACCTCAGTACCAAAGCACTGTGCAGCCATTTGGTAACAACTGGGCTCTGTAGAAGTGACCTCAGATACATCTAAAGTCCATCTACAGATGTGACTTCCTCCCACAGGGGCCTGAACTGCTTCTGGAGCTCATTTGAAAAGCTCGTTTCAAAGAGTAAGGGTTGAGTGCTCTGGGCAGGATTTGTCACATCTCCTCAGCTCCGTTATCTAAACGCCCTCAAGAGCCAACAGAAAGTAAGAAGCAGTTCTAGCATGTGATTCATCCAACCTATTTTAAGCATCTACCTTAGCAGGGAATGATGATTCGTACCCTAGCAGTGCTCATTTCCCTCCAGTGACTATAAAAGGAAGCTCAGCAACTAGTTCAGATGTAGATGTCTACTTGATGAGCCAAACCACTGTCTTCTGCTTCAATTTGCACCAAAAGTTGTTCCTCCAAGAATTGCAAGGAGGTGTTTTCCTCTTTACCTCTTTTATAGGTTGACCCATTTTCAAATCATAAAAGCATGACATGAAGTCAACTTCTCCATCTGGGTTCATCTGTGCTAACTGAGACCGCAGCATCCTCCAGGGCAGTTCCAGCTGTAGGACAGACTCCATCGCTGCAGCCCAGTCGTTGACAGAAATCCCGCCTGCCAGAAGGGGTCAGGGCATGGTTACAAGTCCAGGGCACAGCACACATCAGTCACCAGCACAAAGGGTTACAAACATGAGGATCTTCTCTGAACCCTGGGATAAAAGCCCTCATAACAAAGGAGCAGTGGGGTTGGACTAGGAATTTCCACAGGTCCCTTCCAGCCACAAAGGTATAATGCTCTTATGATGCTCAGCATGTTTTAACACCTTTTGAGAAAGCCAGATTATGCCATGAAGAGTACTTCAGGTTTCAGCTGAGCTGCAATTAAGAGTGACATGTGGCTGAAAACTCAACCTGACAGAAATATGTGAAACAGCTGTTCAGTGGCCAAAGAAACAACTACATCATGTTATTGAGTGCCCTTGTAAGGGCACAGTCAAGTGAGAAGCCATCACAAGGAAAAGTTGTATTTGTGGTAGAAATCAACTTCTTGTTTATACACAAAGGTTCATCTATTAACTTAGCACTGACTTGTCTTCAGCTGAGGGGTGAGTGTGTGTCTGCTGGAGGCAGAGGCAGGCAATTGTCCTCAGATACCTCCCAGAGTCAGGAGACCTGTTCCCCACCTGAGACCCCAGTTTCCTGTCTGACACCTTCTGAAGACACTCCTACATGAAGGTGGTGGTGACCTTTGAGCTTCTGGAACTGGATTTGCCTGCCCAAACTCTACCTCACAGCAAACACCATTTCTTTATTTGCCTATGTCTTTCAGTTTTCTTTTTCCTACTTCAAGCTTCATCTCCTCAAGTTGTTTGGGGCTAAGTCCTTCCCAACACCTATCCTCCTCTGTTGTCAGAAGAACAAGGTCAACCAGCTTCTGCTGCCCTGAGCCTGACACTGGCAGGCCTTCTCTCCATGGGGTTTGTCCCCTCTGCCCCACACACACATAGAAGCTGTTTTCCCCCATGGTGGCAACCATGGACAGAGAGGGAGTAGTACCTGTGCCATTGATGTCGTATTGTGCAAAAGCACTGGTGAGTTCAGACCTGTGGGCATAAATCTTCTCTCGTAAGGACTTTAAGGCAGATGATTCAATTGTACCTACCCTAGGAGGAAAAAAATTCAGCAGATTATTAAAGGATTAAAATCCTCTAGCATTTTATGCTTTTCAACATTCATTATCAAATTTTTATGTCCCTTAACATGTAGTATGTTTAGGGTCTAGTATGTTTAAGTAGGATGACCCAAAACATACTAGAACACTGGAGGGGCAGGGGAAGACAACATTCATTCAGGGGATAAAAAAAACCCCAGACCAAACCAACAATGTTCCATAAGAATAGTCTGAGTTTATGAGATAATTGAGTTTATGCAGGCAATACTAAGCTGCTTTCCTTTAGTAATCTGACCACAGTACTAGGCTTGGCAAAGCTGCCATGATAAACTTTTGAGACTCAATTTATAACAGGATTTGTCCAGATTAACACTGCAGCCTTAAAGCAGACAGGTGCAGGCCATTTATGCATCCCTGACAATTGCCTGTTCTAACTGCTTACCTCATCTAATTACCTTTGGGAGTTTCTCAGGAAACCAAGTCAGACCACTTAGAACATGTTTTGTCTACTGTATTAATTTTTAAATTGTAAAATAGAAAACCAACGAGAATCAAGGAAAATTGATGCCTATTGAGCTATTCAATCAAGCCCTAGATTTGTGGCAGGTACACTCACATGTGAGGTGAGTCCCTGCTCACTGCATGCAAACACAGCTTTACCTCTCCTGGAGATTCTTCCTGCGCGTGAACTTGCTGACTTGGTACTGCACAAAGCGAGGGGTCAGTTCGGGATTCAGCTTGATGTAAGCGCCCCGGTTACTGCCCTCTTCGTAATAGTTAGAGGCAGAGAATATGGTGATAACCTGACAGGGAACAAACAAACTGGGTTGGCTAGAACAGCTCTTCTTGACACTGATTTCTGAAACTGATCTGAGAAAAAATTTCAGGTTACAAATTATGTGTCTACATATAAAACTGTGTCATTCACCAAATTGCTCTTGCTTTTTCAGTCAGAGCTCTGGGCCTTTATTTTTGACCTGTCAGACTTCAGAGGGCAGTGAGATGTAACATGCTGTTTAACAGAAACCTCTTTCAAAGAGAGACCTGGTTTTCAGGATTCTTGTTGGCCTCCCAATACAGCATGTTAGAAAGCAGGGCCAGAAGAGAAATTGGTACGTTAAAGGCTTCTAGAGCCTCAGAGCAACTCTTGAAGTGTATTAACACACAACTCTTGTTGAAGATTTTGTTGATGTACATTTGTTTTCATGGGAGTAATAAGCTGGCCCACTCCCCAAAGCTGTAAAGAATTGTGTTATTCAGAATTCAGTAATTTGTTGTAACATCTATCTAGGACAAAGTTTCCCCAAACCCAGTCAAACAAAGTCACTCTCTTTTTTAAAAATAAATTTTGCAGACAAATCTACTGTGGATGTTCCTGTGAAATTCACAGGAGAATTCTACTTTACATGGAAGCATCTTACCTTCCCATCATGACTGATCTCATAACCTTCTGGCTTAAATTCATGAGACCTGATGAGCATCTTCAGATTATACCTCTCAAACAGCTTGGCAGTGACATCAGGACCAAAGTAACAGCCTCCTCCTCGACACTTGTTTGGTGTACAGCCATTTTGGCTTCTTGGATCACTCCACAGAATGTCAAGGATCTATAAATAGCAAACTCAAGCAAATGAGGACTGATAGTAGGGGAAGACTGGCAGGCTATGGCTGTCTAAAGTCCTGAGCACAGCAAAAGCCCCACAGTAGAGGAAGAAAACACATCCAAGCTGACATGGAGGTCTTGGGTTTTTTCTTTCCTTTCAGGAGCATATTCTTTTGGACTGAGACTTTTGTTCTATTTTTTAAGAAACATTATCTAGGTTTTGGATGAACTTTTTTGTTTCAGAAGAAATATCATTTCAGCAATGTACCTTCTTTCACTGATGAGGTTTTCAGACTTGGGCAGGTGCATCAGGAACAGCACCAGGGCTATTTCAAAGAGAACAAAAACTGTCTTCTCCACATGTAGGTAGGAGAGGCAATTTCTATTTCCCAGCACAGACTGGATAACCACATAGGTAGTAATTTTACCTAAGCTTGGGAGTGCCTGCTCTAAATATGAAAAGAGTGGCCTTTGGCTTTATTGTCTTCAGTTAGCTCATGTTTCAAACCAACATTTTACATATTAGCATTTTAGCAGGGATCAGACATGAAGATGAATTATCATGGTTTAATTCTAGTCAATAGCAAACATTAGTCAAAATGTGTTTGTTTAAACCCTGCTGGGCAAGGTGTGCACTAACACATTCCACTTGATGTTTGTGAGCATGGCTTAGTTGATGCTTGATGAGCTGGGGGAGTGTCAGATCTGGGGGGAAAGGGGGTCTTGCTTGCATCCATTATGTTTGTTTGTAGGTCAGATAGGTATCTTGGGAAATCAGATTTTCAGAGAAATTAAGCTTTTCAAATTGTCACAATTTATTAAATCACAGTTTAACAAAAGCTCCATATTGGCTCTAACAGTCAAGAGGAAATGAACAGCCAGAGGATAAAAACTTCCCACTTCTGAGTAATCTGCCTGTAGGTCTCAGGAGCTGGGTGGCTTTTTTGAGCTATATCAGCATTCAGCTGCCAAAAGCACTGCCAAAAAAGGTGCTTTATCTCACCAACAACTGCAAAGTCTGACCTGTTTAAACCGACAACCATATATGTACGAACAGATCCAACCACATGAGGGCAGGCAAACCCATTTCGTGCTGAGCAGTTTTCTCCTCCTAACGGCTAAGAAAAGAAAACACTGACTGAATTTTACTTCTGCGGTATAAAATCCCATGCCTTTATTACCAGGCCTAAAAAAAGCACCCAAAAAACTCATAGGTGTCTGATATACTCCTTAGAATGACTGTTTCTTATTAAGAGGCAGTTCCTTCAGACTCATGAACACTCTGCCTGAACAGAACGCCTGCTGAGGTTGTGCGGGAGGGGTTTGGTATCAGTGTGTCTTTGGTTTCACCTACTTGTTTCCATTCCTTCAGGGCGGGGTCTGGAGGCAAACTTGAGCCTGAAGTCTCAGTGGAAGGGATGGGTTGTGTCTTCCCTGCAACATGCTGGTTGGCAATGTGTTTACTGGGTTTGGTCATGGGAATTTTCTTCTTCGTTTGGTCCTGTCTGTCTCTCACTGACTTTGGTGGCCGCATCAAAGATTTCAACTTTAAAAAAAAAAAACAACAACTTACCACCACCACAGCAAAAGATGATACAGAGATGTTGGCTGAAAGGCACATCAGCTCGTGTTTCCTGTACTCAGGAAAACCCACTGTGAGTTCAACTAATGTTAACTCTCATAATGTCCTGAATTCACAGATTTGGAAGAAGCTGCAGCTGTTCGGCACTTGCAGAAATTTTGCTCTATACCTATCAGTAACCAGGCTCTTCAGAGCTGCTTTCATATTCCTATCCAGACACAGACTCATTCCAAACACAGTCAATCTTAAGGTCTCACTATAAAGCAAGTAGTGCCTGGGCTCAGGGAAGATGCTTCAGTGCCCAGCTTCCGTGGAAACAAAATATATACATTCATATTGTACTGAAGGTGAAACTCCATTAACTTCTGCTCTGACACAGTACCATGCTGTTAGATTAATTTGGCTAAATTAAATGGAGTAATCAGGAAGACAGTAGTGAAACTGATGAAATATTACATCAGGCGTTGTACTGTTAAATCAAACTCCTCCAACATGTGTGGGCATTTGCTTTTTTGGAGTGTTGTGCTATGGTTCCATGAATGACCATTAACATGCATTCTTCTCTAGAGAGTGTCTTCTCATTTAAAATTCTCTCTTACTAGCTTATTTCCAGAACAAAGCCAAAATAAACCCCGAAACCAAACCAACCAACCAACTCAAGAAACCCAAAGCAAAACAAAAAACCCCAAACCAAAAACACACCCACCAATAGCACATACACAGTCCACAGACCTCCAAATTTTACTCTTTAACAAAGAAAAGGACTAACTTAAAACAAAAATCACAACACTGGGTTATTCACCAGTGCACTGACCAGTATTTGAGACCTGTCAGCTGCCAGCTGTACCAATTAAAATACATCACTTGGCCTTGAGTGACACTGCCCTGGGTTGTGGCCCACATATGTCTCATTAGCAACGCTCTCCTGTGGCAGCAACCTTGACCTGTTAATTCTGCATTTCACAGGTACTGCATCAGAAACATGCCGAGCTGAGCCCTGGTGAAAGCATGGGCAGAACTCAGCTCACAGTTAGGACACCTCTATCTGCAGTTAAGCACTCATTTTTAGTGCACAGTGGTACAGCCAACAGAGCCTAGACTCCAACGACCAGAAGTATTCGTGCCCTTTTTCATATCTTTGGAAAAGAGACACAACCAACTGTCCTGAAAAGCATTTATTTCTGCTTTAGAAAACATAAGGATGACAAAAATAGCTCTAGATTCCACAGACATTGAAGACAGGGTACACTAAGTTGCTCAAACATTGGTCTCCTATGTCATATGAGATGCTCCACTATGTCTGTGAATTAGTGTAAGGGGAGCAGACACAAATCTGGCCTAAAGGGGACGGATGGAGGAGACCTACACAGAAGACTTTCTTCAGAGGTAGGCAAAGGCCAGAGGGGACATCCCTAGCCAGTGGGGCTTCCTTGAACAGCACTGGAGACATGTGGCTAAGCAATGAAGTCCACCAGATCTCCTGGATCTTCACTGACTGTAAGGAATCTCAGCACCCTGATCACAAGCAGACATCTTGATTTAGTTGTCTAAATTGAGACCAAATCCCACACCATTTTCCACTGATTTGAAAGATCTGTTTTTGCTCACCATTTCAGAAAAAAAACCATGAACATTTCTGTCTTCTAAATCCCTGAAAAGCAGTAGATTCTATTTTATCAAGGCCAGTTCTTGAATTTTGATCCTTCTGGAAAGGCTCTCCCACATGTACAACGTTCAGCTGCTGCCAAGGGAGCACCTCATAGGTGGAGAACTTCCCCCACACAACAGATGGCAGAAGCACAGCCCCAGGAAAAAAGGCAGTGCTAGAAATATGTGGCTAGATTGGTTTCTAAAGTGTTTGGAAATGCCCAAGAATCAAGTAGTTTTCATACTTTCTGGCTAATGTGTTATCACTGCAGGAGGAGGCATCTAAAGTGGCTTTAGCTATTTTAAGGTCAAAAGACCCATGTTATGCAGCGAGCCAGACAATTGGCTTTCAACACCTAAGGCAACCTTCCTTCCTAAGCCCTGATTTTGAAGAAAAATTGGACTATTATTTTTCTTGTATGCCATATACTGCTGCCATTTCCTTTCCTAATGCAAGCAACTTGATCCTAGCATTTGAATTGCAAAATTTTAAAAAGAAAACAAAATTACCCTCACATGAATATGATCTCTTACCTTATTTCTCTCAAGTGCATTCAGGAAATCCAAGTCTGTGGTGTCTGAAATCCCCCCATGGAGGATAAGAACTTTGCTATCAATTATAGTGGCAAGGGGAAGCCAGCTAAAGACATCTCGCAGAAGACACAAAATCTGTTTCCAATGGTCCTGTAAAATATACCCTTACATTAGATCCTATTTCTGGCAGATTCTGTTGCTTCCAAGTTCAAGATTTTGCTGAAGTGTCTGCTACAGTTTATATGAACAGTGTTGTCCAGGTGATATCCTGAACTGCAACCCTGACAAACATGTTCTGACATTTACTTCAGGGCCATTTAATTGTCTCTGTAGTGTTTAGTTTTTCTTTCATGTTCACTTCTTTTTGTGTTCTTGATTGATCTTATGGATGTTACTCATTTCATCCCATAGATCTCTGGGCATAAGAGACTAGCATTTCAGATTTTTTTGCCAGTTATTCCACTGACAGGCCAAAATAATTTCAATTACATAACTAAAGTAATTCTCTGCTACACCTAAATAAACTGCTTGGAAGTTTCCTTGTTTACACAGGTTTAATTTCACATATGCAAGACTACAAAAAATAGGGGAAGGAGGAGGAATCTTACCTTGTACTTCTTTGAA
This sequence comes from Drymodes brunneopygia, assembly GCA_013400955.1. Taxonomy (NCBI): domain Eukaryota; kingdom Metazoa; phylum Chordata; class Aves; order Passeriformes; family Petroicidae; genus Drymodes; species Drymodes brunneopygia. The sequence goes on along the minus strand of VZTZ01007235.1, from coordinate 484,162 downwards.
ACTTCTTTTGTGAAGCCATATCTGAAAACAGGACAGCATCATGAACTGGTTTTCAGTATGCCCCCTCTGCATGGTTTCCTGTGCTATGGTGTTTCCCAGGAGTTTTCTAGCCCCCTTTTTCACCTGCCATTCTGTCTCACCTCAGCTGAAATGTGCTTTCCTCCCATCTGTCTTGAGAACTGAGTTAAACTGATTTCTTGTACCTAACAGAGGTCAGGAACAGAATCCAGCCCAGTAATCATTAAGAGGCCTTTTTGCCAGTTCAACCTTTTAGATACCAGAGAGAAATTCCAAAGGAACTTGATGGGCAAAAATTCCCACAAAACCTTCACAGAGTTTTTGTCTTAAATATCATATAGTCATGGAATCATATCATATAATGGTTTGGGTTGGAAGGGACCTTAAAGATTATCTCGTTCCAACCCCCTGCCGAGGGCAGGGACACCTTTCACTAGATCAGGTTGCTCAGAGCTTCATCCAACCTGGCCTTGAACATATACCTATCTTAGACAGTGTCATCTGTCATGTCTTTTCCCCCACAAGGGACAAGGATTTTGATACCTCATTCTTTTAACACCAAGATATCCTTCATCAAGGGGAATTTTCACAACACTCAGCTTTCAAATTTACCAATGTGCAGCACTGCTAATCAAAATGCACAGTCAAGAGTGATACACAGGAATGCATCTGTGCACTCCATACCATCATACAGATTTACAGACATACAGATTTAGTTAATATTTTCTGCTATTTTGGGGAGGAATTTTTCTACCTTGTAGATGAAGTAACAGATTTTGGTTTATGTTTGTTGTTTTTTGGGGTGTTTTTAATTAAGTGCTGAAAAAATAACTATCATGTGAAACTTGACTATGGGCCTCTGACCCAGGTGCAGGAGAGGACCGAGTCTTAAGCTACACCAGGGGAAATACAGGTTGGATATTAGGAAGAAGTTTTTTACTGAAAGAGTGGTTAAATATTGGAATTGTCTGCCTGGGGAGGTGGTGGAGTCACCATCCCTGGATGTGTTTAAAAAAAGATTGGATGTGGCACTTGGTGCCATGGTTTAGTGGAGGTGTTAGGGCATGGGTTGGACTCCATGATCTTGAAGGTCTCTTCCAACCCAGTGATTCTGTGCTAACACAGAGGCCTGTGTTAAAACAGCAGTACATCCTGTGTGCACACATCAAATGATCCAAGGGGTACAGCAGGTCACCCACCAGTCAGTCACCCAAAGACTTTATGGGACAGTTTAGAATAGTAGGGAGTAGGACTGAGGAATTCTCACATCTGTGAGATGATTTTGTCTCCAAGTCACACTTTGACTACAGCTGGAGCCACTGGCTGTGCTCACTCCCTTGGCAGCACTGCACAGCTGAGTGCAAATGTCTGTGCTAGAAAACAGGGTGCCCGCTTTCCTGCACTGACACCTCCAACTAATGAAGCTCCTCTGAGTAGAAGGTAGGATATTTACCTGCCCCTTGTGTTTGAGAAGTGACATCTTAGTTCAAAGTTAACTGAAATATCAGATTTCGCTAAATTTGTGCTTTAACTAAAATATCATCCTTCCATCTGTTCTTCCCCAATTTTGATACTCTGGAAGCTGCACTAGGCCCTCTGACTTCAATGGATTATGATTAGCTCAAAGACAAGACATGATTACCATTCAAATGTCTGTGTGTAGTGAGAATGTTCCTTCCCCATATACATGTTGAAAAGGCAAAGCTACACCTATTTAATAAAACATTATTTCTGTTTTAGGGTGTCACAGTAAGGCTAAAGTAGCATTCAAAAGCTCAAATATTTATTTCTAGTGATAGGCCAGATAGTACCTGCCCCACCCCCAAAATCTACCTCAGGTTCATGATGTAGTCTTCATGGTTTCCTCTATTCAAGTGTAAATCATTGGGGTAGATAAGAAGAAATGCAAATAGGATTATAAGTATTTCCATTGAATTTTTCCCTCTGTCGACAAAATCACCATTAAAGACATAGCGGTTTTGTTCTGAAGGCAGACCATTCTGCAGAAAGAAAAAAAAAGAGGGGCATTTCGGGAGGCTGCTATGCTACTGCAATAAAGGAAACAGCATTTAAATGAGATCCCATTGCTAGAAATTCTGAAAAAAAATCCTGTATAATACAGAGATCTAAAATGCAGCATTTTTTTTATTTCCACTGCTTAGAATAAAAACCCCCATATCAGACAACCTGAGCCATTAGAGAAGAGAGAACCTCTCTGGCTGTTCTTACAATGCCATCTCTAATGCTTTCCTCGACCTATTAAATTAAATTGAAAGGGACTAAAAGGAACATCAGTCTTGTAGTAAAATATACGGTTTTGTTACTACAACTGTTGCCAGGAAATTATGCACTTTCAAACAGAAGGGAGTCATTCAGTTTGAATGGAAGATAAGAAATGCATGAAAAATTACCTTCTGATGTAAGTTTGAATGGATTTCATATATTTACATTGTTTGCAGTATATGCTTCCAAAACTCCTGAGAAGGACTGTAGTCCAGAGGATATAAAATCTTAAGACAGAACTTTGAAGAGTTTGATTTCAGTTGCTTTAATCTTGAAAGCACTACTTGAATTTTACTCATGAGGGCCAAGATATAGTTGAAAGCTCACAAACCTGAGAGGCTGTATATACAGGTATTTCTTACCTTATTTTTTTTTTCTGAAGACACAGAGAAATGCTTTATTAAAAATGGTGACTTATTAAAAATAAGTATTTTGAGCTGATGGTATGTTTTATTAGACTCATTACCAACACATAAATGGGTGCCATCAGCTTACAGAAAATATAGCACTACCTATATGTAGCTTCATAATTTCCAGTAATGAGTATCAGAAATAGTATTTCAACTTTGACTTGCCAGAAAAGAGAAACCTCTGTTTTCTCAATTGTTATGTGCAAGAAATATCAACAGAACATCTATAAAATCACATTTTAACTGTGGAAGCCACTCTTAACAGGTTTGGCAGCATTGCAAGACATCCCACTTCTTGAATATATCTACTGTGTCAGTCCAAGCCTTTCTTGTGTTCCTATGGCATTGCTGGTATTCTGCCTTAGCATGTTTATTGCAGGATGTGTGATTTGGCCAGGGACTCAATGAAACATGTAATTTGAATCCTTATGAGAGTATCTTTTTTTTTGTCCCAATCAGTGTCCTGTGCTTTCAGGATGCAGTAGTGAACCCTGGTCTCTCTGGCCTGGCTGCTGTAAATTCAGCTCCTTGGGCTTTGCTATAGCCTGTCCTGAGCCCTTTCCAAGTTAACTTAGAACATGCCTGTGCTTGCTCTGTGCTCACAGGAGCGGCAGTGTATGAGACTCTGATAATGCAGTGGGTTGAAGTGATTTTAAAAAGGAGAAGATGGATTTCAGGAGTGGAGCAGACAGCAGAAACTCAGCAGCAGTTTCTGGAAAGATAAAAAAATAAAAGCTTTACCTTAAAACCAATAGGCATGTGAATTCACCAGCAGATTGTGGGTGTACACATAACCACTCTTAACTGCAGTCCTCATGGAAAGACAGATCTACTGGAGTCCACTCCAAACTCTAACACCCTTCTTTTGGTAAAGGTTACACACAATTTGAGTTCTAAACAAGTCTGGTTTGGATTTCCAATTTCAATGTGACATTTTAGTTTTGTTCCACACTCATGCAATTTCCTTTTCTGTGGTTTTGACCAATGATGAGAGCAAAACTAAATTAAAGGCTGTTGCAGCCTCTGACATGTCAGAGAAGCAAACGAGACCCTCTAATGATTAGCAACTTGCTGCTGGGCATCATTACTGTATCTCCTGGGTTAGTGATTAATTAACTTCCGTTTGTTGTTGGCATTTTCTACTGCTTCAGGCTATTTCTATCTATAGCATCTCTTTAACAATCTAACTTAGCAATACATAATTTAAAATTCAAGTGTTTCAAGGAATATCAGGAAACGCTGGAATTTAATAAAGATTAATGGAGGGACTGAATGAACCTGGTTATTGAGGGGAAAAAAGTAACTGTCTTAGCTTTAGCGAAACCAGGTGTAAGGGTTATACAAAATCTGCAGCATTGTATCAGTTTGCTGTAGATTGCCAGCTCTGTGTGTTTGCTGGGGGTGGTTTGTGGAAGTGCTGACAAGCCTGGTCTGCATGCAGGCCTCCAGAATCCACTTCAGCTCTGCACAGCCCTGTGCAGACCGAGATCACTCCCATGGCACTGTGTAGGATTGCACCCTCTTTTTTGAGGTAGTTGATACCAAGTCAGAGGTTGAAATCCCTTCCAACTGAAACAAAGTTTGGGAAGGAGAAAAAAAATGGATCCCAGAAGATGGCTGGGTTTGCTGCTCATCTGAGTAAACTGCTCAGAAGGGACAGAAAATAGTGCAATTCAATTTGCTTCTAGATCACTAATCAGCTCTATCATACTCTCTATATTCTCAACTACTTTGAAATTACAAAATATTTGCCCATTTTTTTTTGTTTGGTGGAAGGGACTCCCCTAGAAATTTAACAGAGAACAACTGGGTGTTATCTCTAGTCTGAAGTCAGTGGGAGTTTTGGCTCTGAATCTACTGAAGCCAGGATTAGAGCTTTTTTTTTCTCTTTATAGCATCCATTAGGGGGTGGGTGAAGAAACGGCATCTGTTTACTCCAAAAAAATAAAATGCAGGCTGATTGCAGTTGTAAGTATAATTATATCTGAGCATTTATCTTCAAAATAGTTCTATTTCCCATTCCAGGTTCTGTGTATGAAACCAACATGTATCATACTCTTTTTCCAGTTTCAAAAAGAGAACTAAACAACTAAAAGACTGCAAGCCAAGGATGAGCTAAAGATGGTTGATTAGTAAGAAAAGCAGAACTCTATAAAAAGGTCTGATTATACTTTAACTATATTTCAACAGACTTCAGGTATGCAGTTGGGCAAAACAGCCACATTTACATTCAACAAGTGCCAGATAAAGTGTAACAAAGCTGGAAGCAGGGGGAGAATTGCATCATTTAAACACCTGGTTTAACTCACTTCAGCCTCCATGCAGTGAAGATGAATGTGTAAGGATCTGACACAAACTCTTTCCCCCTCGGAAAGCTCAAATCAAAGAGAGTACCTGCTCAATCAAAGGTGGTGATTCATGCTGAAGATTAATGTGAAACTAAATACACAACATTTCCTGCATCTTCAGTTAAACATAAAACTGTGGAAAAGCTAGCCTGGAGCCTAATTTGTTTTACACATCAGTAAAACAGAACTATGCTTTTTTTGTATGATAAAAAAGGATATGCAAGGGTGCCCAAAATAGTTCTATTTTGTGCAGACCATGTGATTGCTTCCAAGGCTTAAAAAGCTTTTAAACACCACTTTTGCTTGTGTTAAAAGAAAAACATTAAAAGAAACAACAAGAAAAAAACTCTACCAAAAAAAAAAAAACCAAACAAACCCCCCCCCCCCCCCCCCCCCCAAAAAAAAGCCCAAAACAAACAACAAAAAAACCCAACCCAACCCAAAAGCAAACCAAAAAACCTGCAGGTATCAGTGGAAAGCCTAAATGAAAGCTTCTGCACTTTTTCTTGAGAGTCAAAATTATCAATGGCGTAGTGTTACATTACGAACTAAGTTTGATTTTAGCAGACTTCAGTCAATATGGAATTTTAAAGAGTGGCAGAATGTCGGGGATTTTGCAAGGAGTTTTGGCTCATGCTGCAGTGCAGCATTCATGAAAATAGTCATCTCCTCAATCTCCTTCACAGCGAGCAGGAGGATATGAGGAAGGAAAAGCTCTGACAATGACACCAAATTGTTCCAGGATTTGTGTGTGTGGTGTATGCACATCACATGAACAGTTCTAAGGGTGATAAATCTATCACACATAGATATGTGTTCTTAATAACAAGTCATAAAGTGAAAATGCTACATCTCAGAGTATCTACTTACCTTATAGAATATCAGCAAAAGATCATCCAGGTTTCCATGCAAATCTCCTACAGGAGACAAAAGCATTTTTTAAAAATTTTCTCACAGAGGAAGAAACTGGAATTATAAAACTGGAATTCGTTAGACCTAATAAGTTTTCCCTCATGTTTTCCTTATGTATATAAACCCAGAACATGTCACTAAAAAACATTTTGAAATACAACAGACTTCTACATACTAATGGGTTTAAATTTACCAAGTAGCCCTCTTCATACTGCAGAACTGAATGTGTTTCAGGGACAGGTTTTGATTACTACCAGCAGGAAGTGATGGAGAGTGTCGAGAGCTGTCCATGCCTGAGTGCCTCAATGCTATGGCCACAGGAATGAGATTGGGCCCTTTTTGAGAGGTTTGTTTGGAACAGGCAGGAGGATTTCATCCCAACACAAAGGATCACTGCAGCACAGATCCCCAGTGCATCTGACTGCATGTCATGCTCACAGAGCCAACCTTCTCATGTCCGTGACTCACCACCACAAAGCTGCAGAACAGTTTCAAAACCTATCTTGTGATAATATGCTTTTACCACCATTGATTAGGAAAACAGAAGTGACATTTTTACCCTGTGTATATGTTTTCTGTGCAATTTTTGTTTAATTATGAGACTGTTGAATTTATTCTAAGGAGTCTTTCAAGCTATGATAGATGTTTATCACATATGTGGATGCAAACATTTCAGGTATATATTTAATCTGCATTATTAATTTGAAATTATAAGAAATGGAGAGTGATACCTTAAGGAAATCAACATTTTGGACTGATTATGCTTAAAAATTAGTTATCTGTCTTCTGCAGAGGCTCTTTCTGGTCACAAAAGCTTTTAGTTTCATTACAGGAGAGGGATCCCTTTAGATGCTGCTTACACAGTGCAAATGCAATGCAAACATGAAGAGGAATGTTTGTTTAACAAGAACATGTTGTGTTGTGAACAAGCATGAATGTGTGTTTCCCTGGTTTGGAAAGGGGTCTTGTTGGTTTGGTTTACAAATTATTGTTTATACAAAACCTCATTTAAACAAACCCTTTCCTGGCAATCAAAGTAGGTCAAAGTAGGTCCATAACCACATCTTAAAAAACATTATTTATTTTGCATGTCTCACAGTACCTCCCTTACACCACTTTACTATTACACACAGCACACACTGATAGATGTCAAGAGTTATGTCACCATTATTGTTCTATTTTGCATTCTGTGTCAACTCAGGATACTGCATCCCATTATCCATAATTTACAAAAGTGTTACAAAATAGATGGGCAGAGAGCTCTTAGTTCTTTACTGTGTGACACATCATTCTGTGAGACTAATTTGCTGGTTGTATAAAGACTTACACATCCTCTTGGGTCTCCTTAGAAATGAGGGGTTATTATCATTTCAATTTATTCTAGATAGTCATGCTGTCAATGAAAGGTCTTTTTTGCCACCCATATTAAGCCCTCATTAAAATCATTACCGAGTAAATTATTATTAAAATCATTAAAATCATCACTGACTAAGGTCTTTTTCTCAGTGAGAGGAGAAAGAGGCGAGACTTACAGCCAGTGATCAAAATACTTGGTGGCATTTTAGAGGTGGAAGTGAAGGAGTATTTAAGCTGCACTGCAGTGTTAGCTGAATTAATACTGACTCATCCAGAAATGTTAAACAAGACCAGGAAAGAGGAGGTGAGGGAATTTCTTAAAATATACTTACTATGACTCAGGAACTTTATTTTTTTTTTTGTTGGTTTGCTCCAATTTATGCATTTGTAGGGGGAAAATAAATATAAATAAATGAATTATTTTTAAAAAGGCATTGAGAACTTTCTTCTAGTGGCAAAATTTGGAAATGTCAGTATCGTTCTCTAACCACTTAGAATACCAACCCATAGCCCAAAGCAATTATCTGCTCTGGCACCTTACCACAGACAGTTATCTCCTTGGAGTAGGAAGTGGAAAGATGGGTTATATTTGGCATCTCCTTGAGAACCCTCCTAGTTTCACTTAGCAGCTGCAGTACATAGCGGGCATGAAGCAGCTGTGAGGGAAGAAAAAGCAGGTAGAAAAGGAAGACTTCTTCGAATTAGCAGTAGGTTTGTCTGCTTTATTAATATCAGACATGTACTGCCAAGGTTATTTATGGTGCATATCTCCAGACACAAGTACAGGCTGTATGGCCTAGTGCTGGGAATTAGGAGTGTTCATAGCTTTGCATTTGCTTCCTAGCGAACGGATACAGAGCCCTTACTGGACTTGCTTTACAGATTTTCCCACTTTATTGATACCATACTATTTCTACTCTTCCCATTTTTTGGAAAAGTTAAGACTTATAGAGCACTCAGAATCATTGAATAAGGCCATCTCTTTAAAGTAACGGGGAAAAAAATAAAAAGGATGTCATTCTAAGTGTGAGTAAAAAACAAACAAATAAACAAAAAGTCCCACAACCTCCAAAACATAAGCCAACAAAAAAACCCGCAAAGGCCATAAGTGATATTTCAGCAAACTGCAAAAACAATGACAAGGAAACTCCAGCAAGGGCTGCCTTGGTAAGGATTATCTTCCTGTTGACAGTGAAGAAGTTGTAACAATGCAACATTGAAGCTTCTGGTCTTCTCTCCTTATGTTTTTAATGAAAATTTTGTCAGTCAGTGATTTTTAAAGCTTTTAATTCCAACAGAGATCTGAGGAATTTAGGTAGAGAAGACAGATGAGCTCCAGAATAACTTTGCAAGATTAATGTTTTTAAGCAAATAAAAAGGCCAGCTACATATGACCATTTCCTTAATAAAATGCCAGCCATAGCAAGAGAAGGGAGAGTGGACAGTAAGATGAAGTCTGGGTTGGCTCATTTATCATGTGCTTTATATTTGGTACTTTTACAATCAGCCTCCACTGAAAATTACTGGAGAAAAAGTATTCTTATTTAGTAAATTGAAAAGCATTATAGACCCTTGCCCCTTCTATACAGCATATTGTTAAGCACAAACAATTACAAGTTCAAACAAAACTGGGCCATGTAATGCCTCCCTGCTCCACCCTCATCTTGTGGGCAACAAAAGGGCTTGCTCAGGCATAAGAGAATGAGGAACAGCCTCTTCAGTGCCTTGGAAGCTGCAGCCTGAGCGCCAGAGATTTTTGCTATCACTCTGTTCTGCTACATTAGCAATGCTTTATAGTCACTCCGCTGTTATGGTGGAGTCTTGCACCCTGAAATGAGGTGCTTAACCCTAACACCTCAACTCCCGTAAAAGAATGAGGTAGGGGACAAAAGACAGAGGACCAAACAACGAGCACTTTTAACCTCGAAAAAGATTATAATTATTTTCTATTTTAGCTTAGCATGCCTTCCCCAGTCCTGCACTCTGAGAACTCCTGCCTTGCAGCTGCTAAGGGTTCCCATTTCATTTCACTAGTCCCTGCCTCCTCCCAGTGCCAGGCCTGGTGGTCATGCAGTAAAGTAGTGAATCAAATCTGGGAACTCGTCTGTCTGAGAACTGTCTGCTTTTGATTTTATTGTGTTAGCTTCCAGCCAGATCAATTTCCCAAGGCAGCTCACCATGCACATTTATGATCATACTGGGCTAGCAGGAAAAAGTAATGAGATGTAAAAGAAGCATGAAATATCTCTTTGGGCCCGAGTTTAGCCTTACATTGGATTGTGGAACTACAACTTGACAGATGTAAAGTAAGTGATAAAAAAAAACCAAACAAAAACAACCTGGTTGCAAATTACCTGTTCATTCCTGAAAGCATGAAGGAGAGCATTGGCATCTTCAACAGTAAGGGGGAATGAGAGTCGTGGTCCATAATAGGAGTCTGGAACATCAATCTTCTTTTCAAATTCTTTTAAACACAGGCCTTCATCCACCACCTGAGGAGCACTAGGGCTGGTGAAAATTTGAGAAACTGGAACAAGATGGAAGGAAAACAAAAATGTAGAAACTCCACCAGTCCCCCACGGAGCTGTAACAGCATGGCCAGAACTGGCTGAATGTAACTGCTTTAACTGCTGCAGTATTACAGTGGCTGACTCCTGCCTCCTTTAGTGGAAAAGATCCAGGTCTCCCCAGAGTGTTTCACAATACTAAAACCAACCAACCAATCAATCAAAACAAGGGAAAAAAAGATCAAACCAAAATTAAAAACAGGCAAAAACTCATTTCCAGCTGCTGGTAGCTGTGGTAAGGGTGAAAAACCTCTTGCACCGAAATTGTGGAGTAGTCTGCTCACAGGTAAGGAGAGTCATCACCTGGTACAAATTTCCTTCTCCTTCCCCCTGATGCAAGGAGACACAAAAGCCACAGCTGATCATTTAATGACCATCATCTGTTTAAAGTTCAATATTAAACTTTTAATACAGGTTTTGAAGATTCACTTCTATTGTTTTTATTTTCTACTTAAAATTTTTTGGCTAAATACCAGCAGGTCAGTGATTATTTTAAAAGTCACCAACAAAATTCTATTTATTCATAGTGAATTGCACATCACTTCTTTCTGATACAGCTAGGAAACAATGCCAGCTTTTGGTTGGCTGCCATAAAACTATTGGATGAAATAAAGTAAACAAAAACAGAGTGGTGAAAGTAGAGCATAGCTTCTAATTTCCCTAGAACACTGAGAAAGCAGGAACACTGCTAATTGCTTCAGTCCAATATTTTTCTTGACATAACCTTGACTGATCAGCAGATTTCAGTGTTTTCTTCTTGCAGATCATCTTGATCATATATTATTCTAAAAGACAGATTCAGGCCTTAAACAAAAGTGTTCTAGCAGATGCTGTTGCAGAGTTGCTCTTGTGAGATGGTTGTTGTAAACACTTTCAGCTGGGCTATGGGTAAGTTTTCTGTAACCCTGATTTCCTGCAACTAAAAATGCATTATTTACAGCTGTGTAGCTGTATTATTTATTGCTGATTTACAGCTGACCTGTAGCTGTGACTCAAAACTCCCAGTAGCCAAAACCAGAATGTGGCCTCATAAATTATGAGATTCATAAAGGCAAACTTGTCTTGCAACTGGATAAAATCCATATTAAAGAAATAAACAGATAAAAATGTAGTCTGGATTTTAAAAAGTTCCCTTTTGCTATCAGCGCTTCAGCTGTGAGCTGATTAGCACATTCAGTGCTAAGGCAATGTTATACTCAGCCATGTAAATGGATTAAGGCATCAAGTAACAGCAAGGTGCTCAGGGTTCACTGTTTCCACCAAATACAGTTTGATTTGCAGTCTTCCACCACAGTTACAGCTTTGTCTGGCTGGACACCAGAATGTCACCATGGACTGAAATTGCCAGTTCCCACACAGTGATCAGCCAAGCACACCAGCACCAATTCTTGTTCCAGCTCTAGCAGCAGGCCTCTGAATGGTATCTCCCTCTGCACCCCACTCCCCAGGAAGTGGGCAACTGCAGAACCAGCTCCTCTGACCACCCAAATGCCTCATTTGTTGTCTTTTCTAACCAACTGTCCTCATCTGACATGACTCATTCAGAGTCAGTGATCTTCTCAGCGTTTCAAGCCAGGCAGACACCTGCCCATGCCTGCTCCTACTTCTGCCTTCTCTTCCTGCACACAGTAGGCCATCCATCCATCACTTTACCTCTGAACATGAACTTGCCTTCCTCACAGACTCACTTCCATTTTGGCACATGCTCAGGCTGGGAAATCCAATCCTTCCCTGTAGGGCATATCTCTGCAAAGCACACCCCATGTTCCACTTCTGGATGAGTTGTCAAAAGCCAGTCATGGTCATTACCCTTAGAGTGTGCTTATGGCTCCTCAGGCAGTCTTTCAGCTGGATTCATCCTACACAGCATGACTGTCCCATCTCTGAACAGTCAGTAATGGATGACCTAATACAGCCTGGGGAATCGCCACGCTGGCCAGCGAGTACCCCAGCTCACCACATGCCCCATGCAGAACTAGTTCTGAAGATTCAGCACCCCTCACATTTTGTGGTTCTAGTCGAAGCTGTCAAGGCTCTTTCAGTTCATACTGAAAGCCATGGATGAAAAGTTTTGGCATGCCTGGTTCGGGCACATGTGTCAAGACAGAATGAAATGTCCTCTGCCAGCCTCTGCATCTCTCCACTGACTAGAGGGAGCACAGGCAGTGACCTGCTTTGTACTCTGACAACAAATGTCTAGCCCAGGCTCTGGAATTTGAGCCTTCATTATTAGCAAAGCCCAAACAATTACCCTACAGCCATATTCTGTGTTAAACACAAAGGCCCAGAGCTAAGAGGAACCAATTTGGCCACAGAAAGCCCAAGGATCTGATTCTCCTGACAAGATCACCCTGCCAGGGGAATTGTTTGAGGCAAGTCAAAGCTGCCACTGCCAAGGATGTACTCACTATTGGGGTAACCAGGAATCGGCTACTTCTGAAACTCTGAAATCAGTTCTCTGTTCTGCCACCATCTGTGTGCCTTCAGCCTGACCATTGGGCTACCTCTGACTCCTGAGAAGGTACTCAGAGAAGTACCTCTGACATATGCCAGACACTGATCCACAGCCCTCAGGCCAAAGCCAAATGGACACTGAGCCTACTAAGAGGAAGGAGGTTTCTAAAATGCCTCAAACTTTTCTTCCTTCATGCCATTCCTGGTGCTACAAACTGCAAGCAGCTATAACTTATTCCCCACTGCAAGAGTCACTCTGTGCAAAACATCTTGGAAGGATGTTAAAGCTGTAAAGGAGGCATCACGAGGAGTGAAACTGCAGAAAACAACACTTTTTTTTTTGGTTCCCCTTTGAAGGAAGGCTCCAGGAGATGCCCTGGTGACCTTGAGAGGAACAGGCTTAGATTTCCAGTCTCACCATTTTTCTCAGGATGTGTTTACAGTCTTCTCACCCTCAATGTGCCCATAAAAGAGTGAGTAAATGGGTCACCTTTTGCTGGAAAGGCAGTTTCCAGCTTTCTCTGACCAGAGAACTTTCCCATTGAAAGCTGAGAAGGTAGGAAGATTTTTTCAGGAAATGAGGGAGAAAAATGCAAGGTAGAAAAGGTTTTTATTCTTATTTTCCATAAAGCCTTGCAAAATAGCCTTTAATAAGAAGCAGAACAAGACACTCAGCTATATAATATCCCAATCACAAACTACACTGACATCTTAAGGAGAATGAGAGGATGAAAAAAGCTTTAGGGTATAACAGATAAACAATCACATCAAAAGCTCTACTGTGTTAATGAGATGGCAGCTGTTTTCTTTCTTTGAAAAACATAATCTAAAAAAACAGATTAAAAAGAGGAAAGTAACAAGATTAATGGTGGAGGCTGAGTGGTTTATAATGTAAGGAAAACCACAGATCACAAAATTTTCAGGTAACTTTCTTATCACATACTGAGAAGAACAGGCAACCTATTCTTTGGTAAGATTGTTATATACTGTCTTCTTGAAAGACAGCTTTTGAACCATATGCTGTCACTCTAAGTGAGCACACACTGATTAAAAAAAAAGCCAAAGAATTACAGGTTTGAGAAAATGCATGAGAATAGCAAAGTCAATTTGAAGCTGCTTTTGTTGTTATGTTTACATTCACTGTGGTTCACATCTTAAGATGGTGATTCAGCAGAAGTGGAAGCACTTCTTTAAGAATCCAGCACTGATTTTGCTTACATCACTGGGGCTAGCATGGGTGCTGCAAAGGTCACTCCCAGTGGCAAGCAATCAAGAGCTTAAAGCAAAGAATGCACACAGCCAGTAGTTGAACAAAATAACCACAACCCACACAATACACATTTGATATGCAATTCCTCAAAAAAAAAATCGCAGTCAGCTCCTTTACACAGGCAGCCTTGCCCACCTCTTTATTGAACATACACCAGGATTTTTCTGGGTCTTTTAGGGTTCTGGTATCTGTAACACATGCTGTCAAAAAGGGGGAACAAACCAAGACAAAAATAAAGCCTTTGGAGCAATTATCAAGTCCTAAAAATGTCAGTCCTAAAAGATGGAAGTTTTAAGCCAGGAAGACAAAGGGACACTTTACCATAAACCAGGTACACTTTATCATGTGTTTCAGCCATAACAACATCTTCCAGTATCTACAAGACCAAGAAACAGATCACTTGTGCAGTGGTGATCTCTCCCTGTGCATAAGTGAGGCTTGGATCTCCACCTGCACATGAACAGCCTGTGCATGTAGCAGTGTGCTCTACAATGTCCTGAGCCCTAGCAAGTCACCTGAGACACCTCACCTTTATTCCTTCTGTCAGCAGACACAGTTAATAAAGGTAGATAAATCATATCTACAATGAGCAGCTGTAAAATTCCATTTTAATATTATAATAAAAATAGAGATTAACAATATTTTGCCAAATCTCAGACCATGCACTACTATTTTCTTTCCCATTCAGGTGAAAAAGCTGAACAGAGGTGCATTATCAGCATGAAGAAGTAGATGAAGTGAGCAGTATCTGATTTTCTTTAAGTTTGCCAATTCCTTCCCAGGAAGTTAAATGACTAAAGCAGATTTTTTTCACAGAATATGGCAGTAATGGGAAAAAAATCAAAGGAAGGACTATTGTATCATCTGCCTTGGCTTTGGAACAGGGCTCAAATGTAATTTATTTTTCTGCAGAGCACAGAGAGCATTAGGCACTCTAAAGTACTTAAGAGAGAAAAATTGCCATTTCTACCGGTTGTCATTAGAACACTGAACCACTTAAGGGTTTGATGGTGGTTGTATCCTGCTATCAAAGTATCTTGTGCAAATTTTAATTGGAATAACCCATGGCTAGATCAGATGAAAGAGAAAGGTCATTCTCTTGCAATACAATAAGAAGGGGACAGCCTCATTTTTAACTCCGCTGGGATTAGATCTATTCTGAATTTGTTCGGGGAAGTCATGTTTGTTTTCTGGACTTAGGAATCACTTTCACTCTGTCCTTCTGTTGAGCTTGACCTGAAAAGAAAGTTATGTCCATGGATCCCAAAATACTTCAAACATTAAAGGTTATTCCTTGAATAACTGAAGCTTAGTTGAGATAGTTTCTAAAGATTTATCTCCAGCAGTTTAAATGTATTTCATTTTTTATCATTCACATACTGATGCCTGTTGCAGTGAAGTCAGGAACAAATTAAATTAAAAAGTGGTCCAGAACTGGCTGGGGTGGGACGCGGGGGAGAGTTTCTCATAGTTTAAGAAAACATGCATAGAAAGCTGTGAAAACCAGATTCTGCAGGAACGGCAGTAGCACTCTGACCACCTCTGAATATTCTCATAATGACAACAGCACTGGTTCTGACTTACTGATTGCCCTGACTCACGATGTAGATACTTACTATCCTACTTAGAGGATCAAATTCATATTACAATATTTGGGACATCTAACCTCAACCCCAGCACATGCCACAGGCTGTAAATATCACATTGAAAATTAACTTTCCTCACATCAAGTTTTTCAAACAGAATCTCCACATTGCTTTTATTTTTATTGTTACCTGAATCAGGATGAGTACAGTGATCCAGCATGAATGTAAAAAAGTTGGATAGCTGAGTATGAAAAAGAAAAGAACGAACACACTGATCAGTTTAAGAGATCCAAAAAGCATTAACATCTTTCTTACTCAATTATTTGCAATTTCCCATTTAGGGGGATCTAAGTCACTACTGTATATTTCCATAGTATCAATAATGCAATAATGGCACAATTTGTGTCCTACTACAAAAACAGCTCCTTTCCTTCTTTGCTATGAATTCACACCTGACATTCATGAATACATAAAATGTTTCAGGGCTGTTTCAGTGCTGCTGACAATTTGGGGTGTAATTCGTTTTGCCCATCACCCTTACTATCTGCTTAGACTTCCTTCAGTGTCAATAGAAACAACTGCTACAATACACTGAATAAATGCTAGGAAGAACACAAAGGCCTCTGAGTTCCAAATTTCCTGTATTGACCCTAAATGAAGGCTGACATGCTGAAACACTGATATCTCTGTTGCACACATATTGCTTCAGAGACAGTTAGGACCACCCATAGTGATCTGCAAATGACCTGCAATCCCTGGCTAACAGAGCTGCTCTACAGGATCCTATACCCTAGATATGCTGTATGGGCAGAATGGTGTCCTGATGCCTAGGTAGTTACATTCATCTGTATGTCTGTGCATGAATACACACAACTTAGTTCATGTGTTAGGCAGGGAAACAGTTTCAATAATCAAGACCCAGCTTTCTAGAAGAATTCACCACACACCCATTTTTTTTGTGCAATCACAGTCCTGAGGAGAACATAACTGTTTGTATAGGAAGAATGGAAGATTACAAACCTGTAGTTGGTCCTGTTCATCAGCATATTCGATTGACTGAAAGATACTGAGAGAATAGCGGCGCCTCATCTCCAGCCGGGCCATTGTAAAGCGGTACCACTTCTGGATGAGGATTGCAGCTCGAATGACTGTCAAAACAGAGAGCACTGGAGTACACATGGATGCAGGGCAATCTACAAGGAAATCACGCATGCTGCCTTTGCAGGATTTTGCAATCAGATGACAAATTCAGTCCATTGTGCACAGTCAGCAATAAGATGAATCCCAGTAAAAGTGAGACTGAAAAAAATACGATGCCTTTGCTGTTTCTGTCTCCAAATACAGATCCCAAGCTAGCTGATTTCTTCAGGCCTAAGTTGTTAGTAATATTCCCCATTTAACTGCCTTGAAGACAGTACCCAGTTAAGAAGTCAGTCATGTTCAGCTGATGGCCACTATATGGGTTGTGGGAAGGTAAGGAAAGGGAGAACAGTTTGGCTTATCAACAATGTATTTCTTTACCAAGCTACTGTAAAAAGCCCTCATTTTGCAAGTTGCAATATGAACAACCATGTAAGGACATTATCTGCAATAGCCTCTTCTACCACAAAGTTTTTGCTTGCAGAGCTGCATCAGCAAACCAGCAAAATTCAAATCCTAGGATAAAAAGTTAACAAATAGTATTGAAGGGTAGAATATGTTGCTTAAATAGACAAGACAAAAGGCAATGAGGTATCGTTTTGGCTAGCTTGGTTAACAAAAGAACACTCACCCCAAAAATTCAATGGAACATGCCAGAAGACCACTTCTGACTATGTGCTGAATATGCATTCCACTCAGCACTTCAAGAACCTGTGTCTACCATTGTCTCAGCCTGAAAAACTGCTGGAAAGTTCACTGAAGGACAATCATCAAGACTGCAGCCTCGAGGAAAGAGCCTGCTGCTGTCAGGCCTCATTCATGCTACAAAGAGATCACATTCCTTTAACTGCTCAGATTAAAGTTTATTAAGCAGAGCAACATCTGGTGGCAGAAAGAGGTGCTGGGGTGGGCACTGTCCTGCACTGTCAAACAGTAAAGAAAAGCTCTGTACTACAGGGACAACAGTTTATACCAGTCAAATATTTTTACTGATCACAAATACCCGGAATTTTTATACTAGGATGAGTGGAACCTGAGTGAGAATGATTTTTTTCTTACTGACAGTTATGCAGGTAAGGGCAAACAGTAATGGAAAATTGATTCGATTAATAGACGTAGAACATTAAGGAACCCTTTTTATAAAAATGCCTACAGATGCCATAAAAACATGTTGTTTGCTTATTTTACCATTACTGAGTATACAGTATAGTTAAAGTCGTAAAATTTTCTACTCTAGACGAGACCAAAACCCAGAAAGACTCCCATCCTGTAGATACTGCATCCATCCTAGAAAAATCCTTCTGCCTGAAGTAAATGTGATCCTTATATGACTAAGAGCATCCTTCAGACCCTACATAAACTCTGAGATATCTCTTATTTTCGGTTCTTCCTGGAAGTCCCCACCACTCCACCTGAAAGCCTGACACATTACAACAAGGCTATCACCAACATTTCTGTTTAGAAGAGTACCTAAGGGGCAAAGCACAATCACCAGCACAGAAACTGATTTCCAGCATCAGAGCCATTAAACTTCTCATTAAAGCCCCCTGGGTTGCTTAATGGTCCTGAGCACTTAACATGGCACAGTTCCACTGCTATCACATAAGACAGATACATATCAATCACTGTGGTTAATGTTGCAAATCTAACAGAATGTTTCCTGTCTTTATTTCTTTAAATTGTAGTTATTACAGCACTGTCATTCTCAGGACTGAATCAGAACATGATTTTCACACTAGGCTAAACTGCATCTCTAAAAGGAATTGTTATCAGTTGCAGAAGATCTCTACACCAACAACTATCTGTTAAATTCAAGTTATTAATGCATTAGAGAAATGTACAGCCTCAGGCTGCAGATAGAATGATGGTTCAGCATCACTTGACTACTGTTGAAGAGCAGAAAGGAAATCATCCAGCAACTCCAGAAGACAAAACACAGTCCAGCAAGCACACAAAATCCTAAGCCCCACATCAATGTGTGTCAATGGTTGTTGATCAAAAAAGAGTACAGCTCCTCAAGCCCACTCCAAGCTTTCACACACTCAGAAATAGTTCCAAGTAGCATATCCCCAAAGTCTTGCATGGCACATGTAGGCATAGTATGCAAACCAAAAGAGGAAGAGCTGCCTCCCAGTTACAGGTAGGTCTGGGACTCCAGATGATTCCATTCTACTTTCACTGCTGTGATACAGCACTGATGCTGCTATGTAGTAGCATACACAAAGGTGAGTGATGCTCTCAACCAGTCAGCTGGGCTCCCTGTAGCCATGACTAAGTGCTCCTGCTTCTTAGTTACCAGCTTTCTGTGACTTGTGTCCTGGCTTGGTAGCCAAAAAGAGCCTTCCTTTTCAGCCATGGCTGCTCAGCATAATAATGTCCTAAGACTATGCACAGTACCATGTAACACGGCTCTCTGCTGACCAATAAATTGGGCTTTAATGAAAAATCTTGAAAGAGAACGCAAAGGGTCTGAACAAAGATCTGAGTGAATCCTGGAATCCACCTGTCTGTGCAAAGACTGCTGAGTTCATACCAAGGTGGGGTATGATAAAGAGGAGGGTGGTGATCCATTAGTTTAATTGAACATTTAACCAGGTCCTGTGGAGACTTTCATCTGACAGCCTCAGTAATTGCCAGGGAGAATGTCAGGCCAGGCACTCGGTAGGCTAGAAAACTGATTTTGAAGTCACTGTAATAGCTCTGCTTTATTACACTTGAATCATAATTGGGGTCACACAACAGCAGGGAAATTGGGGTGGTTGGCCTGGGAATCCTGTGGTGTGAGAAGCCGTAGAAAGTCTCACTCAATCCCTTACCCCCTAAGCTTTGCCAGTGACAGAGAAAGCACAGACACCTCTGAAATTCAGCTTCTGTACCAGATGCTGTGAATCTTTTCCAACCCAATCTGTCAATGTTAGAGGTGGTCTAAAGCCACTTCCTGACCTTTGCCAGTCTAAAAGCTATGCACTCTTTTAAAAAGAAAATAATTAGAAAATAATTTTCTCTGAACAAGTATTTTGACAATAGGACTGCGGGGGAAACGTTACCTTGCAATCCTCTTCTGGTGTTAGAGAGAGAACAACCACTTGCCCTGAAGACGAAGGCAACACTCACCATTCTCTGACCTTCTGTCAGCTACAGAACTGCTGCACCCCATGGTTCCAATGATGCTGCCCATCCGTTTCAATTGCTGCTGATATGAAGCATGTTTCTCTCAGCTGTTAGCATTATACACATTTTCTGTATTGTTCCTTCAGTGATGAGGGCTATATTCCTTTGGGCTCCTGGGCTCTTCCTAGCACTCCTAACAGGGATGAGATTGGGAGGGAGGGATAGGGGGAGAAAAATGGTGCTTGACAACACAGAATCTGAAGTACCTTCATCACATAACAAATTATTGTACAGCACATCCTACATAAACTGGACCACACAAGAGGTTTTTTCCAGATCTGATTACTATCAACTTGCAGTCAAGAGAAATTAGCTTAGTAATTAATACAGTTTACTCCTTACATGTTAGCTTAATGTTCATGCGCAGCAGTGATTTCTTATATGAAGCATAGTTATTTAAAGCCTTTCAACCAGGGACAAGGGACTATGGAGACACATTACTCTTCATTCTTGTGATTTGAAAATTGGAACTGCAGAATTTTAAAGATTTTAAATTACATCTGATAGTACTGCTAAAAAATCACCAACCCTCAATCCTCCTAACAGTCCATTGATTTGAAAAGTTGCCTTACCACCCCATTTATTACTTTATTGCTCAGTGTCACCACCACAAAATTTATCAGGACAGACAGTATCATAGCAAATCACTTCATTATCAGATTTAATTTAAATAAAATATCAAATTTTCTGTTGTATTTCTACTGAAAAAAGTCGAAGGAATAGATTTTGTTTCATTAAACAGAAGAACAAAATACATTTTGAAGTGAAGTCTTTTGGGTTTTTCTCCTGGCACTTGCTCAGGTCTTCACTAAATAGTATTGTTCACTAATGCAATACACTCTCTAATCAACAAATTCAAATGAATACAATTCCTCTGAGATACAAAATGGATCAATTTCTAAGCAACAAGAAATTCACTGATGCTTTTAGATACTGAACTTTGTTTTAGCTAAAGATTTCTTATATGATCATGCTGACCCTTCTCTCTCCATCTCCAGGGATATGTCTGACATCTAAATTATTTCATCTGTTGTTTTGTTTCATAGATATTCCTTTTCTTTTAACTTGAGTTTTAAAACAAAGAGCAAATTTGCATAAAATGAATGCTCAGCTACTATTTTCCTTTGTCTTTACTAGCAGAAATCAAAATAAAAGAAAGATACAAAAGAAAAAACTCACAAGTGCCTAAATAGGTGATTTTCAATTTCAGTAATTAGAAAACACTTATAGTTGTGGGACTATACGTGCAGTTTTCAACATTTATTAATATGTATGATATCCAGTCATGTCATGTTAATATCACACAACTCTTTGTAGTTCTGGGGCTTTTTTTCATGGTCCCACAAAATAAGGGTACCCTACACTTGAACTGGATCTTACTCCTTATAAGTCAGTAATTATTTCAGGAAAGAAAGATTTTAAGTTTTTTTTCCCCGCAATGGGCTGCTTTACTTCCCTTTGAAGGAGCAAGGTGCTCTTATATTAATTTTGAGCCAATCAATGGCTTTGGCGGCAGCAAATACAGCATTGATATTGCTAATAGGTCAAATTTGTCTCCTCTCAAACAATTCTTGCTCTCCTAGATACAATCTCCTCACTTTCCCTCTTAGAAGAATCTCAAGCCTTCCTTACTCCATCTCAAACAAGCCAGCCATGACTTGAATTGTAATCTCAAGACTGGCACTAAGAGCAAAACAGATCTTACAATCTAAGTTCTACTGCAGCAAGACTCTTGATTAAAGGGCAGGTCAGACTGAGCCCAGCAGGTGAGAAATAGGAGCCCCAAACAGAGCCATCACACCTCTCAGGGCTCCGTCCAAACCACAGCAAATAATGGGCTGACCCAAGAAATGGGGGGCTGAATCGTGATCATAACCTGCTTTCAACACTTCAGCTTTCCTCCCAGTCTTCACCACTCTTCTCCACAAACTTCTAAACTCATGGACTTCTAGAACATCCTTGAGCAAAGAAATTAAAAAATAGAGGCATAGGGCCAGAAATTTTATTGTGACAGCAGTAAATGAAGACTCAAACATACAGTCAGAGCTTGGAGGAAAACTTGCACAGATATATCCTACCATTAAAACTCCTGAAAAGGCCAAATCTTGCCATCAAAGATCTAGTCCAGGGGAATAATCATCACCTCCAGTCCCAAAGACCTGCATTCTAAAATGGACAGAGCGAACATTCAACTACCTTTTCATGACAGCCTTTCAAGTGGCTATGGAGCCATCCTCACTGCCAATCAGTATGCCCAGACTGCAGGCCAGGAGAATAAGGTCTGTGAGCTACTTACTACACAGTGTAACAGTGTCTGGTGAAGAATCATTTGCCATTACAAAATTCCTCCAAATGTTGGCTGATGATATGGAAAGCTGGGCTTTTACCAAGGTATTGCAAGAGACATAAGGTAGCTGGATGGATGTCGCCCTGGTTTTGCTGTGTTAATATTCTGGATATTATACCACTGGATTTACCTTTAGGTGAGAATCTGTCATGTTGATTAGAAAGCAGGCATTCAATTTCTACAAGTCAGTGATGTGCCCCACTTTTAGACATAACTTCAAAAAATTGGTAGATTTTTCTCAGTTTAGCAAAAAAGCCACTTTTGTGATAGACAGGCACTGAAAGCACAACCTATCCCCTGAAGCAAAATAAAATGTCTCTGCAATCATGCCAGTGGATGTGCACAAAGATAAGCCAGAGTGGCACATGCTGCTCTTTCCTGGACAGGAGTCACTGAAGGTTACACACAGCAAGTTCTCCAAAATTTGAGGTTGAGAACCCGAGCTGTTGAGAGCCTGATTTACAGAGACTGTGGCTCAGCATCATTTGGTCCGGATGTAATAGGTGCTGCCCCAAATCAATCATGCCTCCAGCTTGTCAGTCCAATAAAGACCAGGCTGCCTCAGGCTCAAGAAAAATGGAAATCCTGTAAAGATTTATAGCTGACTTTTAATGAAATCAGATGGCAGGTTTTTTGGCAGAGAGCCATCCTTTAAAGCACACCTTATCTTTTAAAATTATTTGAGCTGTGCTACTGGCAGACAAGTGTAAGGTAGGTTAAACCTAAGGATATGGGAGCCATATGAATAAGAGCCACTAGGATTTAAGTTCTTGCTACTCTGTCTTTTCATTCGTTTCTTACCTTTAATAAACAAAAATGAAAGGCTCCTCCTTTTATTTTCGTTGGGATGGGGTTTCCATAACTATGCTACTTCCCCTAGAAGTTGTTTCAACAGCTCTCTCCAGCAATGTCCCTCCTTTTGCTACTCACCCCTTTCTCAATCATATTTGTGAACAGGTAGCTATGATCTCCTCATATAATGTGCCTCAGGAGGTACACGTACATGGAGAGGTGATGAGATAGAGACAGTTTTCTGCATAAAGATCAGATGATGGATGGATGCTTCTAATGACAGAGGCTTTCCACAGATGCCATCTTGCTATAATTTTTTTATTTTACTGTGACTTACAGATTTCCTTTTGTTTTCCTTTGGAAATCAGGACTGCAGAGAAGGTAGAAATGCTTTTGTGATGGATTTGCTTCTGTGCATTGCTGAGGAAATAAAGCTGGAAAGACTAAAATACCCTAGAAAAAAGAAACCAGACATTAAATCACAACACTCAGGTCAGGACCTGCAGAAGGACAGGACTCCAAAACTGTCTTGCTGGGATAGTCAAGGATGGGAATCTGGAGACGAGTTTAAGACCATTAGCTAAAAGACCCACCCTGCAGAAAGTAGGATGAAGTTGTCACAGTCAACTAGAAAAGTGAAATGGAACCTGGCTATGGCACAAGAGCTGTAATTTTGACACCAACACCGAATTTGATCTGCCAGGGGGTTGATGTGAGAACATCAAACATAGACTAATCAATATGTGATTAGGTCTCCATCATTTTACAACCATGGAACAAACTAACATTTCTATGAAGTGATTTTCAGTGATTATGTGAAAGACAGAAACAAGAAAGCCTTTTTGTTAACAGATAATTTCTTCAGCCTGCTCAGAGAAGCAAGGCTAAGCTCAATATAGAGCTGATGGAATGATTGCTATAAGTGGCCGTGTTGAAAGACCTCAGTGTTGGGGCCAGGAATCAATAGGGAATGGGATGCAGTAAGATACCAGAAAGCCAGCAAAGCCTGAAACAGAATAGGATGAAGTTTTAAGGTGGACTCATATTCCTGAGCCAAAAAAGTGCACTGCAAAAAGAAACACGAGCAAGAGTAGCAAAGGCATGAACATGTAGATAATTCAAGCAATCCTTAAGCTCAGGAACTGCATGCAAACCCAAAGGGAATCTGTAGAAAAAATGGTGGGAGAATTCCAGTTCATGTTAAATATAATCTATAAAAGGATATATATTTACACAAAATACTTCTACTTTTTTTTTTAATGTATGTGTGCAGAAAATAAAGAAAGCAAGCAGCCTCTTTTTTTTTTTTGCGCAGCAAGACTTTGGGCAGAATATTTTTAAAAAGAGGGCAAGTAGCAAATACAAGTGAACAAATGGGGTGCAGATCACCTTGAAGAACAAGCAAACCCATTATATAATTTTCCAGAAATGTTAAATACCTCTAGAGGGAGATTCCTTTAGGCAACAAGGGGAAAACTGAAAATCCTGGAGCAAAGTTGGTTCTAGTAAACTGAACCGAACTGGAGCATAAAAGTTAACATCCTTTAAGCAAAAAGCTGAATTCCACACTGTTCTGCAGTTAATGAGCAGGGTCTTAATGACATCCTGAAAAAGCAAATCTCCAGAATAAACATGTTGAAATCTGAGCCAGTTTGAAAATTAAATTCATACTTCAACATGGTTTTCATAAAATTTAAGTTAAGCATCGGGACAAGGTTCAAAAACATAATAAAAATTATTTTTTTCCTAAAACAAAAAGTACATGAAATATAGTACTCTCAGAGCTATTGGATCTCATCTGTACTCAGGAGTTCTGGATAACTGATTCAGTCCAGGTCAAACATTATAGTTTGAAGCACAGTGATTTCTCTCATGGTAGAATCATAAATAATGCCACATACATCTGTCATTTTGTCAATTTGCTCTTTAAAAGTGAGCTAAATATATACATATATACATATATCCCACCCAAAGATATTACCTTTTTTCCTTTCTGCTTCAGCAATATCGAGATTTTTTGTACAAGAGTACCTTTAGAAGATTCTCTTTTTTAAGAGAAAGCAACCCCTGAGGGGTGCAGCTCTGCAGAACAGGTGCTCCAATTCTCTCTGGGGCTCTGGAGCTCAGGAGCTGCAATGCACTTGCTCTCCACTTATTTATACAGCTTTCCGAGAGGAAATTTCTTGAATGCTGCTCTTCAGAAAAGGTCACGGGAAAATGCTGTTTTCATCATCCAATCTGATGTGAAAGCTCATGGCTGTAGCCCTCCAGCTGTGCTGTTTCTGTGTTGAAGAGCTGTTTTGTCACCATGCCTCCTGAATCTCAGGCAGAGAAAGGGATGGGCTGAAGTTATCAGCCTTGCATCTGAAGTCACATGATCTCTTTCGGCCTTTCTGCTGTGCTAAGGCAATGATTTGCATTTTAGCAGATCTAGCACACTGGAAAAAAACATAAGGCTGTCCAGGTTACTTGGTTATCGGATGTGACTGGCATGGTTATGAAAGCCCTTAAGGAAAGAAATACTGAACTCACCACAAGGCATTGCATCTGCTTGCAAGTGATACAGGTGTTCTCCAAATCACTTAGTCATATCCAGATAATGGGACAAGTATGAAACACTCAGGTCCTGTCTTGGGAAGCACTACACTAATGCCTTCAGTTCATTTCTTCATGTATGAACATGTTCTCACCATAAACGTGTGACTGGAATTCTGTGGACTCAGTTCCTGTTTTGGCTCATCTTCTCCTTGTGTGACAGCTGGGAAGGGACTGGACAAGCTGAGAACACTGCAGCCTTGCTCCAGTCAGAAAGCTGTGCTTTGAAATCAAACCCTGAGCCCCGGCAGCACATCCCACATCACTGACCCAGCTCCTGGCCACGCTGACCCTGGGCTCTCAGTCACTGCACAGGATCCCAAGGGAAGGGCAGAGCCATCATGGTGATTTGTTACTGCCCACTGCTCACACAACAGCCCCTGAGGAATCTGCTCCACTGGCAGGGTATGGATAGCATGGGCACACTGTGATTTTGAACATATATCTCACCAAACCACTCAAAACTAGGAGGTGACAGTAGAAGCATGATATTGTGATATCACCACTACAGCCTTGGGCCCAGTTGTGAGCAGCACTTATGCTCATCAGGCCATCTTTCCCCCACTCCAAAAGCCAGGGAGGGGTTGCTTGCTGCTGTGCAGTGATGGAACAAAGCACAGAAGCCATTTCTGTGGGGTCAGGGCAGGGGCTGTGGGTCCAAAGAGGACCACAGGTTATAAAGCATGCTGTGCTGGGAGAAAGCTCCTCGTGCATGGGCACAAGATGAAGATCACTGTGCCCCTTGCTCTGAAGCCTCTCCAGGTGATGGAGCCCCACTGGGACTGGATAGGAAGCAAAAGATTTTTAAGAATAGAAGCAAACAAATAGAAGCATATCTTCATCCTGCTGCCCCTCCCCAAAGGTCTAATAATAACATAACATGCTATTTTCAGAATTCTTTTGTCATTAGTGTGGTGACAGTTCCAAAGGCATCAGCCACCATGCCGAAAGACAGAGTGATCAAATCCCCTTTACAGACAGACTTCTATTAAGGTGCAAAAGATATTTAAAATGCCAGACTAGCAAAGCAGAAGGCATTTGATTGACTGAGCTAGTTCTCTGAGATTCTGGAGTCCCAGACACAAGCTTCCACTTTCATAGCTGCTCCTCTCCTGTGAGACAAGACAGTAAATGGAAAGCATACCAAGCACAACAATTCTGCATGACCCAGAAGAGTTTTGATGTTTGTTTTTTTGGCAGGATGCACTTTCCCTGATCTGACTTACAGCAGCTAATCTTTTATGTATGAACACGCTGCTCTGCCAAAATGCATGCAAGCAAAAATACATCACAACCTCTTTCCACTGCACTCTTGGGATACACATTATTTATAAACATTTACTGTACCTGATAAGTTCATCTATATTGGCATTTACCAAGATCTCTGCATAATGAGAGGCTACAAGGTTTGCTCCAGCTGACCTTCATCCATCAGAAACATTTCATCCAAGATCAGTGGGAGAGGGACAACCTCAGCAGTTAGGTTCTTTAGGACATGTTTGCTTTTGTTTCTCATGGAAGTTCTTTGTCCTCTGTCTCAGTGATCTGACATGACCAAGCAACCTGATAAAGAGTTGGTGTTGCTGGACTGAGCCACCTCTCCAGTTACTTGTGGGGATCACAATAACATGCAACTTGAGGAAACACAAATGTCCTTTCCAAATTAACCTTTCCCGTTCAAGTGCAAGGACACAACACCATTTCCCTTTCTACAAAGGGCAAGGAGAACACACCTGTCCCATCAACAATGTCACACATACTACTGCTTTTTTGCTCAGCACTCACGTATAGCACACACACTTAATATGCTGAATAGAGTTTTAGCATCAACAGCTGCAACAGAAAGTAGGCCAAAAGATTCTGATGGTTGAGCAGTCTAGCATGACAAGAAAAATCCCAGTGATGGTGCTAGTGTAGAAATCAGGGCATCCCTCTAATAGCAGCCCTTCTTGATGTAATAGCACATATTCTGTTTTCCAAATACTTTGGAAACATTAACCTCCTGAGCAAGTCTCCATGCAGGCATTCCACATACATAATTCAAATTCTGCTTCAGGCTTATTTCTCAGAAGCACCCACTACAAAGTGATGTAACCGATATTTTTCAAAAAGAATGAAGATAATCATAGTTGAAGGGAATGTGCTCCTTCTAAGCTCTGACTGCGGTTTCCCTCCTCTTGCCCTACCAAGCTTAAAGAAGTATTTTTACATGACCCAGCAAAGTATTTTAAAGTACTAGCCAGGGGAAAAGTCCCTGACTGAGAAACTTGGATGGCCGGCCGATCAGAGACAGAAAGAAAAAAATCCTAATAGAAAAACATGAAGAGAGAAATTAATGTCCAGAACAAATTTAAACTCTGACTCAGTCAGTGAGATGACAGAAATGTGTGCTCACACATTAGAAGAAGTAGGTTAATTTGTGTGAACACAAAACGAAACGTTCCCCCACTGACAATTCTGGATGAGAAGGTGAATAAAAGACATCAAAACTAAGCATCCTTAGCAAAAAGCACACAAAATCAGAAATGTGAAAGAAAGGCAGCAGTAGGGCCTCAAAGCTCCTGAAGACCAAGAAACTAGACTAGAACACTATGAAACCATTAGGATACCCTCTGTAAAAAATGGGAACAATTTCTTTTTTTAAAAAAAAAAGAAAGTTTCCCAAATTATCAAATGAATGCAGATTATTCTGGGAAGCAGTGACTAATGACCTAATTTGCACAACTCTACCTCCCTGACATTAGCTTCAACCTCCACTTAGAGCTTATAGAAATGATAGCTATCTACCTGCAGCACTCAGGGTTTGACAGATCTCAGTAAAGCAGCATGAGGAAAAAGAAATGGGCATAAGAATTGCTCAACAAAAGTCTGATGTGCATTTTGTTGGTCTGGTGAACCAGAAGCTCCACACACAGTGCAAACCTTACATCCTGATACCTCAGACCTACCAGTCTGTCTCTTTGCCAAAGGGTAAAGCCTTTAGATCAGGCTCTCCAGGTCAAGAGAGCACACAGATTTGACTCACACACTAATGATCAGTATGTAAAAGGATTTAAAAAAAATTTTAAAGTTGTTTTTTAAAGACTGGAATCTACCAACTAATAAGTGCAACCATCACATACATGGTAAGGGGTCATCAAGTCTATGGAAATAGTTTTCATCTCTGTTTTCATCTAATGCACATTAAACTACTTTTAATGAAAAAAAAGGACAGTATTTTCTACTTTGTCAGAGTAAATTAAACTGCTGCTTCAGCAAAATATTATTAATTTCAAAAGTCATGTAAGCTATGCTATTCAGACACGAACAATACAGTTTTGCTTACAAGCACCACATTTCCGAAAACTTAAGCTTTTATATTCCAAATAATAGCTTCTGTTCGTATTTTTTAACCTGTAAATATAGCACAGGTTATGCTATGTTGCCTTAAAGTGCCTTTATCTGTGCTCCTACAAGCCACTCCCTGTGAGACGTGAGGCGAGGAGTAGTGGTGGTGGGGGCTGAGGTAGCGCAAGGAGTGCAAAACCCCAGGTAAAACATAACAGAGGGAAGACGGCAACTGTTGTGGGGTGTAAGGGGTGCCAAGAAGGTCCATGGACGGGTGGGTGGATGGATGGATGGATGGACGGACAGACACCCAAAACACCCACTCACGGAGGTGTTTCCCGCACAGGCCCCAGACCCGAGCGGGGCCTGCAGCGGTGGGCGAGCGCGGGGCGCCCCCTGGCGGCGGCGCGGGCCGCGGCGGGAGCGCGCCCCGGGCGGGCACACGCGGAGGAAAATCCGCGTCCTCTCCGGGGGATTGGGAAGAGCCGGGAGCTCCTGCCCCTCACCGATTTATGCTTTTAAACAGCCTCCTGTAGGAAATCACCTACACCTCCCTCCCCCGCGGAGAAGAGAGCTGAAGCGGCCCGCAGTAAGCAGCGAGGCGCTTCCCATGGCCCGTTTAGAGGAAATTCGCGCAGCCGGGCTTCCCCGGAGCAGCGGCGGCGCTGCTGCACCTNCCTACAAGCCACTCCCTGTGAGACGTGAGGCGAGGAGTAGTGGTGGTGGGGGCTGAGGTAGCGCAAGGAGTGCAAAACCCCAGGTAAAACATAACAGAGGGAAGACGGCAACTGTTGTGGGGTGTAAGGGGTGCCAAGAAGGTCCATGGACGGGTGGGTGGATGGATGGATGGATGGACGGACAGACACCCAAAACACCCACTCACGGAGGTGTTTCCCGCACAGGCCCCAGACCCGAGCGGGGCCTGCAGCGGTGGGCGAGCGCGGGGCGCCCCCTGGCGGCGGCGCGGGCCGCGGCGGGAGCGCGCCCCGGGCGGGCACACGCGGAGGAAAATCCGCGTCCTCTCCGGGGGATTGGGAAGAGNTGCTGCTGCACCTCTCCCGGAGCTCAGCCCGCCCTTCCCACACTTGGGCCAACCTGACGTGACACTCCAGCCCCGCTCCGGAGGAACAGAGCAGCCGAGCATATCCCAGGAGCAGCGGGACGCGCAGGAAGGCTGACAGCCCTTCCCGAAGCAGGGCTAGCTGGTGGCCATGGCGCTGGGAGCACACGGGCTGAAGGCACAGATTTACCGAACACGTTCGGTACGTGTGTGCCGAATGCATGCAGGGGAAGGGAGTGCTCCCTGCAGCGTGCCCCGCACCCCCAGGGTCGTGACCTCCCCCTTGTGCACCGTGTTCGGCCGGGCAGAGCGGGGCCCGCCGCTGCCCCAACACGCAGCGACACAGAAGCCTTACCAGGAGCTGATTTACCCCCGTCACTCCCCCTCTGTAGATATCAGAAGGGCAGAAAACGCATTAGGGTAATTTTTAACTATTACATTTGTTTTTAATCAACCAGCAATTAAAGAGAAAATACCAGACTTCCCTCCCGAGCGAGGGAGGGAGGCGCGGCCAGCGTCTCGTCGATAGGGGCAGTGCGGCTAGCTCAGGCGTACGTGGCGGTTCCATAGTGTAGTGGTTATCACGTCTGCTTTACACGCAGAAGGTCCTGGGTTCGAGCCCCAGTGGAACCAGCGCCAAGATGCTCGTTTTTTGTTCTTGGCTCACGCTAAGTTTTTCATAATTTCGTTTAACGTGATGAGTTTCGGTTTAGCTGTTTCCTCCACAAGACGGGGAAACTCATAAGCATTGAAAGAAGGCGCGGGCCCTGCGTGCGGCAGAGGCGGAGTACTGTGTTTCCAGGGGAGCAGAAAGGCGCCTCAAGTGGGAAACCCTGTCACACGGAATCCCTTCCGCAGGCTGCAGCCGTGGCAGGGAACGCCCGCCTGCCAGAGGAGCCTTCCCCTGCCAGTGCGGGAGCGGAATCCCCGCCTCAGCATGGTCCCTCGGAGGGGTAACCGAGGAGAGAGCAGAGGCAGTGGGGAGAAGCAGCAGCCCGTGCCTCCTCCCAGGCAGTGAGGGGCAAAGGCAGTGGCGGGGTCTGCAGTCCAATGCATCCCTAAGGAGTCTCACCGGGACCCTTTCACCTGTGCCTGGAGAAGTGTTTGAGCGCTGGGGAAAGGCCAGCGATTTTCACAGCACACAGCTAGCAAGCACAGTTAACTCTATCCTTGTTTTCCCCTGTACTGTGTGTATCGTTCTTATTAACTGGGAAAGGAAGAGCCATCTCAGCTTGCCTCGGAGCAGTTTATAACATGCTGTCTCATTTTGTACGTGCAAGGCTTTAGAAAAGGGTAACCTCTGGGCCTGGGTGCTGGCACGGCATCTGTCTGTGCGTGGGAGCCGTGTCGAGTGCTGGGGCTAAGACATCTCTGCAGGAGGAGGAGAGGAGTCCCTGAGCTCCGCTGACCTGCAGTCAGCTCTTGAGTATCTTTGCAGGATCAGAGCGGGAGGGTGTGATTTACCTGTCTTAAAGATTAAAGAGAAAAAATTGGCTTAACTTACTTTAATCAGAGACTTATTAAGAAACTTACCTTAATCATCAACATATTAAGAAAACTATTAACCTTTGTCAGTGCTTGTTCTCACTAAACAAACACTCTGGGGTACGGGCAAAGGAGCGAGATTAGTTAGAGATTGAGAGACTGCAGATAGAGATTGCAGACCAATGCAAGGATACCTGGGCCAGGTTGCAAAAGGTTTTTTGGGTGGAAAGCAGCCATACATCCCATAGTGAGACCCGGCAGGCTAAAGTCGTAACATTAACCCCATACTGATGCTAAGGGCCTGTGCATCCTGCAACCTGAAAGTGCGGAAGAATTTAGGCCTTGCTTTCCTCTACCTATTTTGCTTAGCAGTGTGTGTGCAGCCCACAGGAGGTGAAGCAAAAGCACTGTGGTCCAACACCTGGGGTAAATTGTCTTCCACAGACTGGCTGCTCCCAGGATGCAGGCTCAAAGCTCATTTAGATATATCTAGACTTCTCCTAATGTAGGATATGTAAGCCTTTGGTGTAGGTACATCCCGTCTAATAGGAATGGTGATCCCATGGTGCCTGCCCTGCCATCAACAGCCACAGCAGCCCCAAGTGCATGAGTTACAGGGAATGGGCCTGGTGGGCCTGGTGGTCAGCACTGCATAATTATCTGCCTCATGTTTTCTTACATTTAGGAAAAAGTCTCCTTTTCAGAAGACGCCTTAAGCTCACACTTCAGACTTGTAAAAAGAATATTTATTCTGAGAGCCATATCTTAAATGTGTGTAGATCACTGCAGCTCCATCCATTTGAGTGGGATCCAGCTCCTGACTCAGGCTCTAAAAGCACTGGCAGTCTTGCCCTCTCCGCACATCAGTATCCTGCCTCTGAGAGATGCCTGTGGTTCACACATACCTGTATAAACGTGTGTTTTGTACATTCCCTTACCGTGCTAAAACAAAAGTGTGCCAGTCACACATTTCTGCTGAGACACTGCTCAGCGTGTGTGTTCAGCTTCCAGACACACAGATCTGTGCGTGCTGCTCCGGTCGAGCCGTCTGGCACTCTGACTCGGGGAGAAACATGACACTGCTACGTGGAGTTGCACTTCTCTCTCACACACGAGTACTTTTGCCTCCTGCTTCCCCTCCGAGGCCACACACACATGCTGCCAGTCAGACTAAAAGCATCTCCATGGTGCAGGGTGATCTCTGTGTTTTTTCCCACAATCTGGCGGAAGAAAACACACCAAGATTTCTGAGGGCTATGAAAACACAGCAAAATGTCTGAGGGCAAATGGGACATGAGCTGGAGCTGGAGAAGATGTATGAACTGAAGAACAAACCTGTGCAGGCAGTTCCTGTTTTGCAAGCAGTGGGAATGTTACCAAACTCTCTTAATTTGGGCCATTTCTACTGGTCTCAGTTTTGTTCTGTAGTCAATGACAGACTAATCTTTATCCTTTTAAAAATTTTATTTTTCTTTTTTATACAGGGCAAATATAGCCACTTCTGGTGCTGTGTTGTGTACTGGCCATTGAATTTTTTCTGCTTTTTGTACCTGAAAATATTTCTGTGCTTGCTAGGAATTAACTACATGATTCATTCAGCAATGCTGTCTGCAGTGGCAGCATGGTTTTGCTGCTTACATTTATTAAAATGAAGGACTATCAACACCATTAGACACAGACTGTCTGAACTGCATACTATTTGTATAGAGGCTTTAATTTTAATGCTCTTCTAATCTTCATGTGAAAGAGCTTGGTTTTTTGAATGCTATAGACAATTTTTTAAACCAAGGCTGCCTTTCCTTCTGTGTGGAGGGAATTTTATAACTGGTTGGCCACCAATCTTAAGAGTATCCCTTTGGACGAAATGTTCTTTGATAAGAGCTGTGCTATTTCTGAACACGTTCCCTGAACTACTGTGCATTTCTTACACAAAATCAAAATGTATTTGAAGGGTGGGGTTGACCATAAACCAAGCTGATTTAAAACTGCATGTGGTAATGGGAGAGAATTTGGCTTTGCTTTTCTTTAAAACATGGTAGGTAATTTCTCATTGTGAGAGTAGCTCTCCTTCCCTGTGACCTGTCCTTATGAGACCATAAGGTGAGAGGCTGAAGCTCAGGTCTGTTTTTTCAAGAGATATATGGAGGAAGGTATTTAGGGATTTTTAAGCTGGGATTTTCAAACCCACAAGGTTTAGATACCAACTGCTCATCAATGCAGGGAGGGAATAGATACCTGGATGTCTTCAGCAGCCCTGGAAATCTCTGTCTCTGTGGCAGCCCATTTTAGACTGAACAATATAAAGATGATACTGTGTAGAGCCTGAAGTGAGATACCGCACTGCAGCAGGTGCCCAGAGCCTGCCCTGGTACCCTGAGACCCTCAATGAGTCTCATATTTCTTTAATTCCTCGCTGGACCTTCTGGTGGGTCTCACTGCCTCGAGAGGGGAGCATCATATGAGCATGAGGCCTCTGGCAAAAAATCAAGAGCAGCCCCCTGCCCTTAGAAAAATGACCCCCTTCCTGGTGCCTGGGATGAGATGCCCTGCCTGCTCACCTGCCATGCATTGATTCTCTCCCAGAGTTTGGGGTGAGCTGGCCCAGGCCCATGAAGCAGAATGGCCGTGTCTGTGAGGGATCTGCCTGTGACAACCCTTCTCTCCATACAGGTGGGTAAAGTGGGAAAAGTGTTGGGCTGAGGAGGATAAACTCCCTGAGGCTGAGCAAAGCAGTGAGCCCACTTGTCAGGAGACTCCTCCCATCCATGCCACATACCCTGGTGAGTCGGGGATGTGTTGATGCTGGAGGTGTGACTGCAGTGGGATACTGTACCTGACAACGAATTTGCAGGGCATTCCAAATTTGTGGGTATCCAAAGGCAAGAGAGATGAATCCTACCCGGAGAACTGTTTACGTAAAGCCAGCATCCTTATTTACACAGCATTTTTGAATGAATATAAAGAAGAGTAGAGACACAACTGGCTCAACTCAACAGCAGCCTATGTGATCTAAGCAGTGCTTTTATCTATTCCCAGTGCATACAATCTGAGATCTCTTGAAACAAAGCAAGCTGCTTCTGAAGCAATTGCTTTCAAAAACCCCCATTAAAAATTCACTGCTAATTGCACATAATCAACAGAGATTCGAGAAACAGGTGCAAGATCCACTGGAATCACTAGCACACCGTTTTTATCTTGAATCGGTCATTCTAAAACCAAATCTTTGATGTAGGCTGGTTGAGAGGATACTGTAGGTAGAACTGTTAGCAAAGAGAGGTTTACATTTTTGGTCAGAGATTTTTGCAGCCTAGCCAGTAAACAACTGAAAAACGCTATTGTTGTTTGATCTACTAATTGCAGTTTTCAGCCCTGTGCAATTAGGTGACTGGAAAAACACTAAGACCAGGGCAGATTTCTGCACACAACTATTGGAAAGGCATTGACAGTGAAGAGGTAAATAACTGAGGTGGAAGGTAATGAATACATGCTATGTACAATATATACTACACATCTTTTATAAGCATTAGGCATTTGCATTTCTGTAGGGCATGTATATGCTTTATATATAGGTATATCCTGGTTTGTTTGGACATATGTCTGCATATACAATCAGATTCACACTCAAGAGTGTCAGTACCTCAGTACTTGTTGCCTTTTAGAAACTGTTACAGATGGCACAGCCTCTGGGATGGAGTTTGACAGTAACAATTGTGTGGTTGGCTGGATGGTGCTTGATAAAATCATGAGAATGGAGGAGAATAAGGTGCTTAGGCAACGCTTAAGTTAATCTCATGCCTTCCCATCAAGCCAAGCAGTACACTAAGGAGCTATTCACAACAGGGGAAGGAAAAGATGCAGTTCAAGATGGGGAGCGTCCTGCTGTCTCTTCTTTTCTGGTACAAAGGTACGCACTTTGCCTCCTGAGAGGCACTTTCTTTGTGTTTCCTGTTTCAGCCATGCTTTCTTCTGCCAGGGGCTGTGGGGTACAGAGCAAGCTCTTTTCTGTATTCTCATGGAAACGTAACAATTCGGGGAAAGGCAAAATGTGGAGGAGATCTGTAATTTATGTACATGAGTGAGCAGCATTCTTACAGCTCTATGAATATTCAGTAGTAAAACTCTGTTTCAAAAAAATAATTGCAGTGTAAAAAAATTGCCATGTAATTTGTCAAAATATGAATTTGCAAAGAAAATTGTAGTGCAGCTGAGCCAGTGTGTAAATAATAATGCTGATTTGAAAAATGAGGTACAGTATAACATGAAAGACTGGTCCTTCATTAATCAAAACTCTTGATTAATCAAAAACTGATCATTTTCTCTAGCAGCAAGACTTTGCTGATGAAGACTGCCTTTTTTTTTAAAGGTATTTTGGCCTGGAAAAGACTTCCAAAGATACTTCTAGAACAAAAAAACAATTCATAAGTCTAGAAAATGGGAAAGGTATTTATCAATTTTGAGGCTTTCTCATATTCGTTCTTCAGAAAAGTAGCAACAAAAGTAGGTAAGCAGGAGCTAGAAGGAGCCAGAAAATTTAGGGTCACAATCTCCTTCCATTTTAATTAACCCAGCTGTGGAGAACAAGGAGATAATTTCCTGGTTAATAATTAAATTTCTGGCTTCATCAAAGCCAATGGCAAAGCTACTTTTTTCTTAAGCAAAGCTGAGGGTTGCTCTTGGTAAGTGGTGGGCAGTGTCTGCCGACATGAATGTGTGAATCAAGTATGATCTGTCAGGGTGAGGAACAGATTAATCAGACAGTCCAACTTTTCTCCTGTGGGTGTTGAATTCCCAGTGTTTTTATATGTCTGGTTTTTTCCATCTTTCTCTGTTTCCATTGAACATTCTGCTCTACCAAATTTCATGGGTAGGAAAATAAGTGCTTCTCAACTAGCCATGCCTTCATTTCATCTTGTTATGTTTGGCTGTACCTGGCTCTGTCTAATTAATAGGTCTTTCTTTTAATCTCACAGCAAATATTTGTATGTTCTCTTTGTACCCTATCTCTTCAGTCTCCTTTGTTTCACTTGGGAAGGTTACTGGTGCCCAAGCTTCTAGGAAGAGTGTTTTTATACAGACTCCAGCATTTTTTTCCCTATGGGTGGCATAACTGCAATTAGTCCTTGGAATAAGTTCATATACCTTGCTCTGAATTCCAGACACAGCTTGCTTTTAATAGACACCCACACATCAGGATATTTTTGGAGAGCCTGCAGTGAAAAATAAGTTGCAAGATCACTTTCCAGGCATCACTCCTTTGGTATTTATTTTCTTAATTTATTGCATTTCCTAATTTCCTGGTTTTCTCTGCTTCGTGGTCTAAGTGTCCTCTCGTGGATAAAAGAGAGCAGCCCCTCACACTCCTGCCTGTCCCTGCAGCACAAAGGTGCCGCTAGGTCAGCGCTCGGAGCTACGTGCGGTGATGCCACGATAAGCTGCTTAGCTTATTTTCCCTGGCAGAGCAAGTGGCTTAGAGGAGCACCCGCAGCCCCCGCGCCTTGGCTGGGCTGGTGTTTGCTGGGGACACACCCCGGCAGCGGCAGCAGCAGCAGATGGTGCGGCAGGAGGGCTCCTGCAAGGAGAGCCGCAGCAGCTGCGGGGCCCCCCCGTCCGCAGGGTGACCCGAAGGCGCTTCTCGGGCGCTGAAAGGGACGCGCCCGCGCCGCGCTGCTCCCCCCGCGCTCGCTGCACCTCGAGGAACAAGCGCACCTCAGCCAGTCAGGGCAGGGGATTTCTCTTTTCTTCACCTCTGTTTTTTGTAGCTTTGAAAGAAAAAGAACCAAAACAAGAGCCCCCCCCGCCTCCCCCCCAAAAAAGAAAAAAAGAAATTAAAGTCTCAAACCTGCCTTTGGATCACAGTAAATAACATCTTTAGTAGTGCTGCCCTTTGGCATAATCAATGCATCTAATGAAATTACTGTGCAGGCAATGTTCTGTGTAGTTCCAAGCAGGAAGGAACAAACACGTCAATAAGATCAGAAAATGATGAAACTTTTCTAAGGAACACTTTGGGAAACAAGACATTTAATTATGAATCTCTTAAGGAAAAAGGGGGAAAGGTTGAATTTTTTTTTTTTTTTCAAATTATTTAACCTTTTTCAAATATTGTCACATCATAAAAAACATTGGTGGAAACATTATGGAAAAAGAGAAATTAATATGAATTAATTAGGTGCATTTGTGATTACTTAAATATGTTTTTAATTGCCTTCAAATAAATACCAGTAAATATGAAATGAACCATAACACGAATGGAAAGGAAAACCTAATGAAAATCATTCAAATAAAGAAAATTACATGGAAATTAAAATAATACAACTGTGAAGAATCCCCACAAAACGAAGGAGGAAAAGAGCAGCCGATTTAAAGCCTGAGGGAGAAGCTTAACACAAAGCATGAGATCTCCCCTTTGCAGGCTGATGCTGGTGCTGGTGCTCTTGCCCTCAGTTTGTAGCTGTGTCCGAGCCTGCGGGTGCTCGGCAGAGATCGGTGCTCGCAGGCTGATGTGTGCCGGGGTGTTTGTGCCCTGCTGGGGCCACCATGTCACCTACAGGAGGAACGGGCTGAGCATTTGCTCCGGCGTGGCTTTAGGTGTTGTAGTCCCTGGATGGGCACCCTGCTTTCACCAGGCCAGCCCGGCTTCCGACGGCTTTGCGTGGCCACACATCTGCAGTCCTGGTGGTCTCTGCCTGCCGGCACAGCTCCCAAGGACCATGTAAAGCCCACGCTTTTTAGAAATAAAGATCCTGTTTGCACAACACACTGTCCCAGGGAGCCTGCCTAGCGTGGCCATGGAAAAAGCCCCGGGGGGAAATCAAGAAAAGCAATCACGGAGCGTGTGGGCAGGGGGGCTGTGTTTGCCACGGGCACCTGGGGACCGGCCACAGCTGCAGCAGGGGCCCCTGGGGCCATTGCCTCCGGCACAGGGGCAAAGAGGGATGGGGAGAACGCCACGAATGTGGCAGCTTCCCGAAATGCACCTTCTTACGGAGGCTGGTGCAACCTGATGTGAGTCACCTCAGCTGCCTGGCACGACTTTCAGGGCTGGGATGTAAAAATAGCCAAAGTTAGTAATATAGCAAGACACAAAGTAGCACCCAATGGGCACAGAGGCACTGCAATGCTTTTTTCACTGTCTCGACCCTCTATAATGCTTACAGGCTGTTACCTAACTCATCTTCCTGATGCTGCCTAATGTGCTCAGGGGAAAGGGGGCCTTTCAGAAAGCATGATGAAACCAGTGCCACTCATTCCAGCCATGCCTTTCATTCTTGTGACTTTTTGGGGTTGTTCTATGGCTCCAGTCATATTTTTCTGGGGTTTAAGCTGTTTTCTTTTCCCCTGCCCATAACCCACAGGCACAGAAGGGAAGCAGGTGCCCATCTGTGCAAAAAGAGCCATTGTGCCCAGAAAGCACTGCTGCATCTTGGGGGGGATTGCTCTCCACTGGGAGGAGAAAAAATAATTTTACCTCTCTGAGTGCTGTTAAATTGAGATGTTGCTTACAGAGATGAGAGAAAAAATTAATTATTTTCCAGCTGAAGCTTCTAGGACACCTATATAATAAAGTAAATAACTAAAGTGATCTACATTTTCTTTTCCTGCAATGATCAAGTTTATGTGAACTTATTCCAGTAAATTGAGTGACTGACATTTATTCTGTGTTATATTTTATTTCTCTCTTTTCATATTTACAATGTGCTTTCTCATGCTTGTATATCTGTCATTAATTCCTACACTAAAAGATGACTTGCTGCTGTGACTTTTTGGTCAGGATAGTAAATATGATTTCTCAGAGTTACTGTATTGAAATATACTCAGCCTTTGGCAGTGTTACTTCTGCCCACACTTCTCTTCCTCCTTTCTTTCTCTTGTTTAACCACATTCCTAATGATTACAATTTTTCTGAGAAACACAGTTACCTGTTCCTGCAATTAAAATGCCAGCAGCTGAGTTTCCTTGCTATTGATTGCTCCTTTTTCCCGAGTAGCCGTAAACTGTGACTGCTGCTTTATCCAACCTCCACCTCAGAAAACCCCATCCTGGCACCCCAGGGCTACCTTTGCCAGCTCTTTTCTTTCTGCCCCAAACCTGGACCAGTTCCTGGAGTATTGTTCCCCTTCATCCTGCTCAGCAGCAGGTGCCATGTGGAGACATCTCAGGACCTGGGCTCCAGCCCAGCCTCACTGGGACAGGTTCCCTGGCACAGAATCATCCCCTGGATCTTGTCCCAGGCCCTGGTCCCTAAATCCTGTGCTGTGGGATAGCATTTGTGCATGGCAGTGCTCTGGACACACCAGACTGCAGAGTGGGCTGAAGGGACAGGAAAGGTGCATGCCTTATCTCCCTGCCTCCCACAAACACAGATAATAATTTATTTCACTGAACTGATGGTTTTCTGAATGTCCTAGGGGGCTGTAAATAGAGCTCTTTCCTTTCTAATGTTTTGGGGTTTTTGTCAGTCCTGTGCATTTAAAACAACAGCCCCTGGCGGCCGTGCAGGCCTTATGACTCTCCCTTGAATTGCAGCAATTCGTTCTGTCTGACCTACAATTACCAGTTATCTTTGTAACCTTCCTTGAAGGCAAACATGCTCGCTATAAAAGCATGCTGCCCATCACATTTTTAGACTATTGGCAGCCAGCTTTCCTCTTCATTTCCTTTGTAGGACAGGGCCTGTCACAGCTGTAAACACACCAATATATCAATTACTATGTTTTGTGGCCAAATGCAGGCAAGGGCATCTTTTGTTTGGCTTCCTCTCCCGAGGCCAGGGGTTATCAGGCTGCACTGCCCAGGCAGGGCATTTGGCCACCCACTGCTATGCTTACCCCAAGCCAAGCCTGCTGCTCCCCTGTGCCATGGATGGCTGAGCCCCCTGTGGATTGAGCCCTTAGCAGTTCACCTCTCCTAGCTGAAACAGGGGAAGCTGAACTCCTGCTTGAGGTGTTTAAATCAGCAAGTTGTGCAGTGAGGGGTGGAGGTGCCCAGCCCATCTGTGACAACTAGAGGGGCAGCACCTGTGCCCTGGCACTGCTTTTTTACCAATGTGTGTTGTGGGACTGACCCAATAAAACCTTGCATTGAAAAAAGGGCTTTTGTGATTAAAATTCACACCCTTGCTTGATTTGCAGTGGTGTCCCCCAGCAGATGAGGCTAAAAGCCCTCAAAGCCACTGTCGTAGCTCAGGAGCAGGCACTACTGGCTGAGTGCAGCCACCCATGCACTGCTGGGTGACCTGTGGAGGAGGATTTATTCCTGGTGGTTGAATTGATGCTACCATACACCCACACACCTGAAATCTATTTCTTTTTTGCCTGTTGTTTCACTCACAGCTGTTGAGTTTCCAGCTGCACGTGTCAATGGCATATTAAATTTTGATCTTGGCTCTCAAAGGGAGGGACTCAGGAGGCCTATTGAAGGGCTCAGCATGGTCACAAAGCAATACCCTACACCATCCTGGTAACTCACGTCCCCTTTCCCCACCCCAGGCATGCAGTGCTCAAGAATAGGCCTCACCACACTGCAGTCATGGGACATAACTTCCTTAGGTTAATGGTTGGACTTGATGATCTTAGGAGCCTTTTCCAACCCCTTTTCCAGGCTAAAGTGCATTAAATCACCATAAAAAAACCGCAAAAACCCACAAAAGTTTTCTCCACAAAAATCAGTCTTCTAAAGATGAAGTGGTTAAGCAGATGAAAGGAGCCAAGCCTGCAGCAGTGTGAGCCAGGGATTGCTGGCAATGGGAACACACAGCAGGCTGTGATGGTTGGGGAGCCATCCCAGATGTCAGGGTGAGGAAGCCCTTGCAGCTGGTGCTCCTGGAGCAGGGCTCTTGTCCTGCTGGGAAAGGACAGCACTGTATGGGCCAGAGGGGCAGGAGAGACACCTACCAACCTGGATCCCATGCCCCAGGTGCCAATGCCTCTCCAGCACTGGCATCAAACAGCACAGGGCAGGCAGGAGAGGCAGGCACTGCATTGCTTTTTTTGGCAAAGATGGTCCAGTTTTGGTAAGTGATAAAATCCTGGTTTCTCTTAAATTAAACCACCCTTGGTTTTAGTCAAACCTCTTTGCCCCATGTGTCACAGCAAAGGGATGGCTTTGGGTTTGCTTCTCTGCCTTGGTTTTCTCATTGCACAGTGGAGTCCCAGGGCTTGGCTTGGTAACATTTGTGCAGGGAAAGGTGTAGTGCAGTGTTGTGTGGGCCCCCAGCCTATGCTTTCCAAGACATCTGGAGATGTGCAAGTATGTTTTCCTCATGAGGTGGTTGGGCTCTAAGATGATCCCTGCCTCCCTCTTGGGCCTGACTAGAAGCCACATCTCTTTATTGTAGACTGATTTTCACATCTTCTGCCAGGGCCAATGCCTTGGGTTAATGTGGTAAGGTCCTGATGCCAGAAATGCTGCTCTGGGACACTGAAGCGCAGGAGACAATCCCTGTGTTAGAGGAAGGAATTAAAAAAAATTTCTTTATCATTTTGCTTTTGGAGGTTTTTCTTTTAGACTCTTGATACATTTAGACTCATTTTCACACCCAAGGAGCAGTTACATTTCAGTAATAAACAGAGCTTTGTATATAGTTTATATTTCAGCTGATTATAATTGCTCTGTGTTTGTGAGTCTTTTGAGATGAAACTTGCTATAGTAATGTGAGATGTAAATTCCCGGCATTAGCTGGAGCTTCTTAGGCTCAGCAAAGTGACAGTGCATGAATGAATAAATCATAACTAGACTTCATTGAATAATTCAGAGTCTAATTCATTTGGTGAAAAAAATCGTCTTTTCATGTTCACAAAACCTCTGGAGATGGCAGGTTTCTCATGGCTCCTGCATGCAAGTTTTTACCTGCTCAATCACATGTTCCTTACCGGCTTGTAGATTCCCTACACCTTTGAAAACCTGATGTTTCACATTTGTGTTGATGAGTTATCAGCAGTCATGGGATTTTTTTTTATGGTTTTATTTTCATAGCTGTTTGGGAAATATTCTTCCAGTCTAAAAGCTATTAACATACTCTGCTTTGGACTTCACTGTGAAGCAGAAGAGCCTTTTCAGTAAGGAAAGTGCTCATAAAAAAGCCATTGCTCTGTAAGAGGCAGGAGATAAAACAGGTCAGATGTAGCAAAAATAGCATCTCTTCCTGCACAGCCACAATGGCTGGTTTTCCCTAAGAAAGGAAAAAAGCAAGTCTTGTCTGTAAGACAGATTAAGAAAGCCTATTTACGTTTCTTTTTTCTCCATCACATCCAGAGGGAGTGATCTCAGGCCAAGCACCTTGTGGAGTGCCCCATCTTCCCCAAAGACACTTGGGATCTGCAGTGGCACCAGGCTAGGATTTCACCCTTGAAGTTCATTAGCTTACACATTTTAAGGGGAAAACATAGCAGGGAAACTGTGGAGCAGAAAGACAGAAAAAATGGATATGGGCAAAATTCGCTGTAAAGCAGAGACTGAGGGATCCAGCACGTGTTTCACCTCAGGGTGATTCAGGTGTATCTAATCATGAAGAGGAGCTGCCAAAGTCATCTGAAGGAAAAGCCAGTGGAGGAGTAGCAGACATGAGCACATGGAGTGCTCTGCCCATGTTCTCTTGCCTTCTCCTGGCAATCAGCTTGGGGAAAAGTGGTAGATTCATCAGTCTTTCCTCTTTTGTTTGTCTCTATCTCAGGAGTAAATGTTGATTGTATTTCCTGACGTATGCTTACAGCATCTTTGTTTCTGATCTTTCTCTCTCTCTCTTTCTCTGTCTGTCTTCTTCCCTCCACGCCCACTGCCCAGCTGTGATGGCCCTCTCCCCAGGAGAGGTAAGTCTCTCTTGTCTGGCTGCCAGGTAATTGCTGGGGGTCTGACATTGCCTAGACCTGGTGCCTTGGGGCAGAAGGAGGGATGGCACCTGG
Organism: Drymodes brunneopygia; assembly: GCA_013400955.1. Classification (NCBI taxonomy): domain Eukaryota; kingdom Metazoa; phylum Chordata; class Aves; order Passeriformes; family Petroicidae; genus Drymodes; species Drymodes brunneopygia. Next base: position 441,141 of record VZTZ01007235.1, on the reverse strand, counting down.
GCCTTCAAGCTCAAGCACATGCTCTGACCTCTGAATCCAAGAGGACCCAAGTCATTCTGTGCTTCGTGCTGAGCTGGCAACAGGAGAGGGTCTAAGACAAGGTGCAGCAGTCCAGGCAGGCACAAGCATTTGTCTAAGGTTCAGAATTCAGGTTTGGCCTCGTGACACTATTGTTCATGACTACGTTGGTTTATTACTTGTTTTTTACCTTTCCTTTAGGATGAGAGACTGGAGCTGTGGCACAGCAAGGCTTGCAAATGCGATTGCCAAGGAGGCCCTAACTCGGTGTGGTCCAGCGGGAATAATGGCTTGGAGTGCATGCCAGGTAAGAGAGGGAACCTTTAGCTGTGTTTGTCTGGTGCCCTTCAGCAGCTTCCCCTGTGCACCTGGCATTGCAGAGCTGGCACATTCCAAATCCTGCTGCTGATGGGGCTGGTGGAACTGAACCACTGTGAGGTGAGGGGATGACCCTGTGCTGTTAGGCAGAGGCACCCCCCGTGCCTGGGCCTTGGGAGGTCACCTAGGGTGGCCCATGCTGGCCAGTGACAGTGGGCATTTGCCTTTCTCTCCCTGGAGCCCTCAATGCTGGTGCTTCCAGAAACTGCCTGGGGCATCTGCTGCCATGTGTAGTATTTGCTCTCGGAAACCTTTTGCACCACTTAGGCCCGTTCTTCCTTGCTGCAGTTTAGCCTGTGACATCTTCTAGACTCTCCAGGGATCAAGAAAAACAGTTTATTCCTTCTTTGCTGCATATTTTTAAAAGGGAAGGGAAGGGAAGGGAAGGGAATGTGGCAGGTTTGGTTCCTCTGTCCATGGCTGAGGGACATGTGGGGGAGGAGCGGTGCTGGGTTTCCTGGCCAGGCCAGGTGTGAGGAGGTGTCTCTCACATTAGCATTATGTAGCTGAGTAATGAAGGCACTTCTCTTGTTCTCCTGATGATGAACATTTCCAGTGTAACTCCCAGAGAGGAGTTATTGCTGTCCCCAGAGAGGGGCTTTGCACTCCCCTTGCCCAGCCCAGCCCAGCCATCGTGGTGCAGCCTGGCATCCCCTGCTGCCTGGGGACAGTTTGCAGAGCTGCCTCTGGCACGGCCAAGGGGAGCAGCCGACCTTGCAAATGCTGCATGACTTTTCTCTGGCTTGGCAGTAATGGTGTTAAATGGTTCAGCTGCTTTGGCTGGGCAGTCACAAGGCGTCTGTTTTGGCAGGTCCCTGTGTACAGCACAAATGGACTCAGCAGAAGGTGACCTGCTAATTGCATTACGGTTGTGTGGTCTGCGAATTAGTGTTGCTAAAAGTAAAGTTGGGTGGTGTTGGAGATAAGCCTGAGGAATAGTAAACACACGGGACCAGCCTCTTGCACAAGGGGAGCAAGGCTTTTAACGTGGTGGAAAAGCATGATGTTTCCATGCCTGGAGGAAGGCGGGACTGTGGCTGTATGTTTTCATGGGGAAAAACATGTTAATGAGGTTCCAACTGAGCAAGATATGTTAATGAGATATTGATGCATGCAATATTGACCTAGTAGAGCTTGCTAATGAGACATCGACCACATGGCTGCAGTGCTGGGGAGTTGCTCTGGGGAGGCCACAGTCATGCCAGGTTCTGGGCACCTACGGATGCTCCCCATATGTTAGTTGTTTTTAACATGAGGCACCATGGTGGTTGTTCAGGCATGGCTAAGGCAAGGAAACCTCTTACCCACAAGTGAGGCTGTGCAGAGCTTTGCTTGCTCCTTTATTGCTGAGGCCCATGAAACAGACTATGCTAAACTGGAGAAAAGGACAGAATTACCTTTGGGGACTCCAGAGGCTCCACATGCTGAGAAATCAGAAAATGCTGCCCACGATATAGGTGTTTGCCTAGGCAATCCTTATGTGACAATTGTGAGTGTCTTCATTCTGTGTATCTTGATACATAATGATAACCTGATCACATAAAAAAAAGATCGTAACAAAAAACCCTGCAACTAGATCCCGGTAGCATGCAGGTGCTCACTAAAGTCACTAAAGCATCACTAAAGTCTTGCCTTCCAGAGCACTGTGTGGTGACCCAATACAGAGAGTTTTAATGAAGAACGAGTATTTCTTTCTCCAGTATTTTTTGCAGCCAGTGGAAGTCGTGTTGAATTTCTCACTATTGCAGAAGACAGTTGTGGGGGTAGGATTGTTACCCTGGAGATCTGCAGTCAAATACTGAGGTGGAAATCCCTGAGCCCCCAGCAGGGCTGAGCATTACCCCTCAGTGGCACCAGAGCACCTGCAAGTTTTCCACAAGGCAAGGCCACCACCAGACACAAAGAAGGTCTCCACAGCAGAAAATGCAGATCTGCGGGTGCTTGTGGAGGGATAACCAGAGTGGCTCAGCAATTTTGCCATGCAAGTAGAGCCGTAAATCAAGACAGTGATTGGAGGAGCAGAAGGAGGTAAAGGCCAGAAAGAAAAGAAGTGCCCAGCATTACTCAAGGACCAGAGAAAAGCTGATGGCCTGGAGGCTGGATCCAGGTTGATGCATCCAGTTAGGCTCTTCTTCCACAAGCTTACAAGAAGGAGATTCAGTCTGCAGCATCTGCATAAAGCCTTTCCCCCAAAATGTTGCAGTCAGAACAAGTCTAGTAAGTTTGAGAGAGAAAGAAGAGTTATAAATTAACACAAGTGAAGGTTAGAAATGAAGACCCTATGGCCCCAGGGCAGATTGTGGTCTGGGATAAGAGCATTCCCAGCATCCTAATCAGGGAGAAGAGAGAGCAATGAAACCCCAGGAGGTGTTGACAACATCTCTGTGTGAACACACCAAGAAAACAGAGCCACTTCTGTCCCTTAAGGTGTTTTTTCCCCTGTTCTGCAGAGTGTCCCTACCACAAGCCCCTGGGTTTCGAGTCTGGTTCTGTCACTCCAGACCAGATCAGCTGCTCCAACCCTGAGCAGTACACAGGCTGGTACTCCTCCTGGACAGCCAACAAGGCCCGCCTGAACGGCCAAGGCTTCGGGTGAGTTCCAAAATGCTTCCCTGCAGGGTCCCAGGGGCTGTGGGTGTGGCAGCTGGGGAACCCTGGCAGGGTGGGTCTGCCTGGGAGGGCACAGTGGAGGACAGTGGGGCTGGTGGTGTCCCCCCAGGTGTGCGTGGCTCTCCAAGTACCAGGACAATGCACAGTGGCTGCAGATCGACCTGAAGGAGGTGAAGGTGATTTCGGGGATCCTCACGCAAGGGCGCTGTGACGCCGATGAGTGGATGACCAAGTACAGCGTGCAGTACCGCACCGACGAGAACCTCAACTGGGTGTACTACAAGGACCAGACTGGCAACAACCGGGTCAGTGATCTTTGCTCTTTGGCCACTGGTGGAGGGGTGGCATGTTTGGCGACAACAGGTGTTGGAGGAAGGTGCACCAAAAGGGGGATGCTGTGGGAGCAGCAGGATGGATGGCTCTTGGTGCTCACTCTGCATCAGGGAGCAGCACAGAGAGGAGCCCTTCCCCCTGAGGTGAGAGTGAGTGCCATGCTGACCAGTGCAGAAGGACAAAATTCAGTATTTGTGTTTTGTAATGATCCTACTGGAGTCCACATTCAGCTCAGAGGCATTAGCTGGCATTGCAGAGGAGTCAGCAACTCTGTGATAAAACCCCTTTCTCAGCTGTGACCACATAGCCCCAGCCATGCTTGGGCACTGTGTGGGGGTTCCTTTTATTGCCATGTCCAAGGATAACATGTGATCCTGGGGCAGAAAAAACCCCTCAGACAAAATCTGCAACTCGCTAAGTCACAACCCACCAAACCGTTCTCATGCTGCACTTCTTACTGGTTGACTTGAAGGAAAAAATTGCCTTGGGGAGATATTATAGAGTTGCCTGTGATCCCTGTGCAGCCCAGCTGGGCTGGGGAATGCCACAGCTGCTGCCTCCCAGGTGTCCTCAATGCCCATCTGTGGGGATGGCCCTGTCCTAGCATGGGAGGCTCTGCTGGCTTTGCTGAAGTTTCTGCAGCCCTGGGGAGATGCTGAGCTTTCCCAAAGAAAACAGGTCATGGGGGAAAACGACCTGCTTAGAAAACTGAAATCAGTGTGACAAAAATTGTCTACATCTGGCTGTTTTTAAAGTCTTTTGTTTTGAGGGTGCAGGGGAAGGAGCCTCGTCCTCCTCTGCTCTGCACAGGCACCCCAAACCCATGGGACAGGATTTGCAGCCCCATAACCACCCCTCCCTTCACAGGTTTTCTATGGCAACTCGGACCGCTCGTCATCGGTGCAGAACCTGCTGCGGCCGCCCATCGTGGCGCGCTACATCCGCCTGATCCCGCTGGGCTGGCACGTGCGCATCGCCATCCGCATGGAGCTCCTCGAGTGCCTGGGCAAGTGCGGCTGAGTGCGCCGGGCAGGGCCGTGCGGGGCCTGCCGCCCGCGCTGTGAGCACCCGGCCTGCAAAGGGAAGGGCTGTCCTCAATAAAATGTTACTTCACATGCTGCCTGGTGGTGGAGCTGATGGAGGGGCGGTGGGACACACACTGGGGGAGAGGAAGGTTCAGATCCTGTGTGTTGCACAGCTGGCAACAGAAGAAACACGCAGGTTCCAGAGTAGTAGTTGAATCTCCAGGCAGGACCAACTAAAAGGGCTGTCCTTCTTTATTCTCTTATTTAGATATGTTTCTAAAGACAATCAGGGATTGGTGAGAGGGGTCAACGCCTCTGTAAGTTTACAGGATAATTACATGGTTAATCATCTTTCTCTGGCCCAGGGGAAAGGAACGAAAAACAATCTACAAGTGCAAAACAATCCCGGCCAGTTAAGAAAAATGAGGACCACGTTTACAGAAAATGCATGGGAAACTTGTACTACAAAGTTACAACCATGGAACCCTGCAAAAGCAGGGCGACACCTGTGAGATGTGGTGCTTCTGGCCCTGGGTGTTAGGCTGGGGAAATGATCGTCAGGATGTGCTGTGAACGCTGAAATACATGCAGATGGGGTACAAAGGGAGGGCTTGGATTCTCTTTGGGAGGGCAGGTGTGTGTCAGGACAGACATCTCACCCTCGTGCCCTGAGACGGGGTGGGGGCCAGATCTGGCCTGTCCCTGGTACGAGGGCCCCCATCACCTCATGTTTGCATGTATCAGGAACCCTCCTCTGGCCTGAGCTGCTGTGGCTGGTTTTAGGACAGATATCGGTGCCTTGAGCACCAGGTAGACAAACCCTCTCTGTATCCTCTCTGTTTTTGCACTGACACATCTTGGGGACCCCAGGGCGCTTTGCTCCCTGTGGATGTTTGGGCACAGATACAGGGACTCTTATTAACTGTTTGATCTCCATGGCCTGATCTCCACTGGGTGTTTAGCACCCAAGGAATTTGGGGCATGTGCATGATGGACCCATTTTCCTGGGGTGACAGCCCCATTACCAAGGTTCATGTCCCAGCCCCAGCCCAGGAGCCGATGCCCAACACAGCCTAGGTGGGAACTGCAGCCCCTACAGCTCCCATGAGGGAGGGCTGTGGGGAGCTTTGGATGGACAGCTTTGATTTGCCTTCACACATACCTGCAGCACAAACCTGGCCGGCACCAGAGGCTTTTCCTTATTTTCTAACCACCTGTGCATCCATCCCAAAGAGTCACAGCAGCAGAACCTGAACTGTCTCAGGGAGGAGAGGAGAGGCATGAAGACAGTGCTACTGAGGCAGCACATCTGCCTCCCTGTCCTCTTCTAATCCCTGTGGGCAGAGAGGTGAATGCTCGGTGTGCAGGGCAGGAGTTCAGATGTGACTAAAACCAAATGAGATGTGACCAAAAACATGAGAAAAGCCTTTGGATGGCTGTGCAATTTGTCGCATTAATTTGTGAGAGCAGATGTTTCTGCCTTGTTTTTTTCCTGTATGTAGAGACAAATATTAGCTGTCAGGGAAATAAGCTCTTCTGGCAAGTCTGAAAGCTGCTCCACTAACCAACAGTATGAGGTCTACAGAGATGTAGAAAAGACCAATTCCCATCTGCTGAGATGATTGCTATACACCAGCACTCCCTTGCTTCCCTCCCACTTCCTCATCTGTGGACAGAATTTTTGCCTATCCACAAATTAGTCTAGGGACACATTTTCTTAGTAAGAAATCACTGTGTGGTTCTCTTAATGCTGAGCAGTTGAGGCAAGCTCTACTGAGAAGATGCACTGAGCTCGAGGCACTTCCTCAGCAGCCAAGCTGTGGGACCAGCATGGTGTAGCAGCCTCCCTGGAGGCACTGCACATCCACCAACAGGGAGACAAGGGCTCCCCAGCAGCCATCACAGCTCGTCGTGCTAACACCAGCACTGAAAGCTGAAGCATTTCCAGGCCCTGGATGCAGTTGCCAACATGTTAACACACAGCCCTCCCTGCCCTAAAAGCAGCACAGGCAGCACCGCTCCATGTCCTGATGGATGGTAATGGGGGAAGGAGTCTTGGTGCTGAAGTTTTCCTGCATGACTGAGGAGTGGAGGGGTGGCTGCCAGGGGCAGAAGGATGAACTGGGCATGAGCTGGTGAATATTTGTCTCACCCCAAAGCAGTTAAGCTTGACTGTAGCTAGTCAAAGCCTTGTCTATGACTGGCCTCTGACAAGCTCCTATGCACAGTCCAGGCCTTTTCAGTTGTCTGGTTTTGGAAATGCACCCAGTAGCAAAGGCCAGAAGCTCCTGTGAGATTTGGAAGAGCTGGGAGGCTTAATGCACAGCCTGAATGGATGGACTATGCCCCATTATACACCAAGGCACCACACTATATTACATATCTTCACATGACCAAGCCTTCATAGAGGATATAATAAAATCTTGGAGGAAGAAAATACTTTCTAGGTAGAAAGGACTTGTGCTATCACTCTTCCAGCCTCCCGTCTTCAAAGAAATCACTAGACCTTTTTCCAGATTGAAATGTATGGTAATAAATAAGATGGAACTAACTGCCACACAGTGCATTTCACAGTTCATTTGCCTCTTGCCTTGCCCTGTCCTTTGTCTGCACTTCACCTCTCCAGCTTGCACAGGGAAGGGACTTACTTCCGACTTGCAACTAAATGGCTCCTGCTAAAGCAGGAGTTTCTGTTTTGATCTGTGCAGCTCACTTGCTAATTGACCTTTAGAAATTCACTTAACCTCTGCCTCTTATATAAAGAGTGCTGAGAGGCTTAATTAATTAAGTGGTCCTAAAATGCTTTTAGAATTGCATTTGACTTCCACTGCTGTATAAATTCAGCATGTTGGAATAACAGTGTGACTGGCATCATGGAAGTGAGACAGCAAAGTATAATTACATAAATACAAAAGCTTTTCCTTAGATGTAAATCATAGAATCACAGAATGGTTTAGATTGGAAGGAACCTTAAAGGTCATTTAGCTCCTATCTCCCTGCCATGGGCAGGGGCATAAATCAGGTTTTTCAGAGCCCCATCCAGCCTGGCCTTGAACACCTCCAGGGCTGGGGAGTCCACACCTTCTCTGGGCACTCTGTCCCAGTGCCTTGCCACCCTCACAGTAAAGTGTTTTTTCCTAATATCTAATCTAAACTTGCCCTCATTTAGCTTACAGCCATTTCCCCTTGTCCTATAACTACATGCTCTCATAAAAGTCCCTCTCCAGCTCTGTTGCAGCCCCATTTAAGTACTGGAAGGTGCTGTAAGGTCTCACCAGAGCCTTCTCTTCCAGGCCCAGATCTCTCAGCCTGTTTCCATAGGAGAGGTGTGCTAGCCATGTGAACAAATTAGTGACCCTCCTCTGGACATGCTCTAATAGGTTCCCATCTTGTGTTGGGTGCTGCAGACCTGGACACAGCACTCCAGGTGGAGTCTCACCAGAGCAGAGCAGAGGGAGAGAACTCCCTCCCTCACCTCGCTGCCCACACTGCTTTTGATGCAGTCCAGGGTACAAGTGGCCTTCTGGGCTGCAGGTACACTTTGTCAACTCATGCTGAACTTTTCATCCACCAGCAGCCCCAAGTCCTTCTCCTCAGGGGTGCTCTCGATCTGTTCCTCCTCCAATCTGCATTTCTGCTTGTGACTTTCTTGTCCCACATGCAGGACCTTGCACTTGGCCTTGTTGAACTTCAAGAGGTTCACACAAGCCCAGCTCTCAAGCCTCCCCAGGTCCCTCTGGATGAGTTCCCTTCCCTCCAGCGTGTGAACTGCACAACAGGGATTGGTGAGAGTGCACTCAATCCCACTGTCCATGTTGCTGACAAAGATGTTAAACATCTTTCCTGCAGGTCTTTACCTGCAGAGATGGGGAGACCAATGTATGGCTTTGCAACTGCATAAAACATAAGGGGTTTGAAATAGGAAGTAAGTCCAAGAACTGCTTTCAGCTTTATGACCTGGATTTTTAGGATGGGATGCTTGGAGAGAAGTGAGGGTGCTGAGAAGTCAAACTTGCCTAGTCTAAGTTCCTCAGGCCTCCAGACCAGCCACTTCATTTATAAGTCAATAGCCCCTTTATCTTAATGGGCACATGCAGGAATTATCCCTTCACTTCCATCCAGAGAAAAATGTCCACTCTGCCCTCCATCCCATGGGGGACTAATACTGACTGCACTGGGGTTACCACATCGAGGTGCTCGACCTCTTCAAGGAGAGTTTCTGGGGCTCTGCAGGGGGTACAGTAATGAGGTTACTACAATGAGATTGTTGGAAGAGTCAGAGCCAAGTAATTTTTAAGAGTAAAGCCAAGTCCCCCAGAGCACTGAGCACCTCAAGGAAATTTATTTCAACCCCATTTCTTAATGAAACTGTTAAAATGCTGTACTGCTTGTCCTGATGGAAGCTGAAGCCATTAGCTCAAGCTGGAAGTTTCCCTCTTGGGAAGGTGATGGGCAGAGCTTAGTGCAGGTACTGGCAGCAGCCTGGTCTCACCAAGGCTGTGGTTGTTGCACAACCCATCAGGTGGCCATTGCGGAAGGATCTAACAGACTGCAAATCCTGGCTTTCAGCAAGTCTTGCTGGAGCTCAGAGGGAAAGAAGGGAGGCCCAGGAAAAGTGGTCCCTACTCCTCGGTTTGTTTCCAATTACCCCAAAGAATGAGAGACTAGCAGGGAAATATTTAAAGTTTTTTTAAAGCTGCACACAGTAGCAAAAAAACTCATAGCCAGGATACATTAAAGAGGAAGCCATCAAAAACTCTTATTGCTGACACCTCAACACCTCAACATTTGCCTAGAAGTGTCTCAGTTTACTTGTGACAATGACGAAATTCCATCATGACACTTTTCCTGTGGTGAAGACTGTGGGCTGAAAACTTTCAGGGCCTTTTAATTTCTGGCAGCGCCTGCTGAGGGGCTTGGTGGGTTGGTACTGTTCAAAAGAGACAACAGCAGAGATTCTTGCCCTGAAAGGAAGAATCCGTCCTGCAATGAGACTAGAGGAATGGTGGGCAACAAGGTGCTTCAGAGACACTGCCCCATGGAAACATCCCGTGGAAACATTTATGGACAGATACAAGCGGCCTCTCAGATGGGGGAGTCAGCCAGGACCTGGCAGTGACCCACGGGGCACAGGAGTCCTGGTTCTGGTCCGTTCCACTCATCTCAGCCAAGCTAATGTATGGAGAGGTGCTCTGGAAGAGACGTGTCAGGAATAAGATCGGCTGTTGAACAATGCCAGTGTTCTAGTGCAAAATCTGCATTTTTATTAAAGACATATTTTGGAAGGCCCATTCAAAAATACATTGTGCTCAGTAAAAATTAACCATTTCCATGCTGATAATTAAGGTTACCACAGGATTTTTTTTTCTCTTTTAGAATATTTACAGCAACAATAGAAATTGTACAGAAGAATGGAATACATGCTCAAAAAAAATTTAGTAAGGTGTACCAACAACATGATACAAAGGGTTGTATACAAACACTTTACAAATGGTTTATTAACTTGCATGAAGTCATCCTTAAATATTCAACACATTTTAAAATCAATTTGTATTCCAGGATTAAAAAGGCTAACACCACAACATATCCCTTCCACAACAGAAAGCACAGTAGATTTAAAAGTTTGTGCGCTTTAGATTTCTAGTAGCTGTTAAAAAACATCAGGGAATCTTATCCATAAATTTAGAAGTTTTGAAAGCTGCCTCCCCAGCCTGTTAATCTGTACTGGCAGATAGTGGAAAAAAAGAGAAGATTTTCCTAAATTTCATTCTTCCTTCTTTCTTCCAAATGACACAAATTTAAAATTAAACATTCCACTGTGGAGATCTAAGCAGTCCTGGAAGTCCTTATCAGATTAACCAGATTTTAAAATGCCTGCATAGAATTTCCTACAAAATTATGGTTTCTGGGAAGATTTTAGTTTATTGTTCCATATAACCCAATATAAAGTTACTTCTTTCAATTAGTCATATCCTTCAGTAGTACGAGTCTAAGATGTGCACTAGCAAAAAAAAAAAAAGAAAAGCAAAGTCGAGACAGTTCCCTATGCTTAAAAGTTTTACCTTGTAACTAAAGACTTAAAAGCTCTGCCATGGGATTTACATGTCAGGAGTTTACACCAAGAGGTTCATATCCTATAGGAAAGTTGAACAGTAGCTTCCATCTTGTGCTATGAACATGCTTTATCTTTATGCTAATGGAAAGCTCTACAACAGCAGCTACTTCACAACACATTTCTACGCCTGTACAATTAAGATGCCACCTTGCATTTCTCAGAATGGATCCAGAGAAACAATGCCCTGTGAAAACAGAGACCTGGTGGAACGAAAAGCCTGGTAGGCAGTGTGTTTTGGTGGGGGCACCATGAGGTAAGGTATCTCACCCAGATGAAATGGAAAATTAAAATTAAGGAAATCCTGAGAAAGTCTAAGGATAGCTGTTTGAGTAAAACAGCAAACAGGGTGGAGTAGTAGATAAGGCCTCTAACTCCCTGAAAATCTGCACTAGAGAAACAACAAAGAACAAGGCAACTGCAATATTTGAGAACCACAAGGGGAAGGCCAAGGGAAGACTGCAAAGCAGTGCAAAGGATGGCACTGGGATTCTAGAGAGAGAGCTCAGATGGCTTGGAGGTTTCAGAATTATTTCAGGTGAAGGCCCAACAATATTTTATTACGTGGTTGCTAACAGTACCTAGAGGAAGAATCTTTTTAGATGTCTCTTCAAAATTTGGAGTCAATAATAAGCTCAGAATAAACAAATCCAACCTCAACTACATTCTGCAAGAGAGAGGAGGTAGATTGACTTGCAGAGAAGACAAGAGATGTGTAGTCATTCTTAGGCTAAGACACAAATTCCATGTTCAGGCTCTTGGGTCACGTTTCAAGAGTCACTTTTGCCTGGCTGCATATTTTGTTATGTTCTAAAAGAGCCTGAGAAACAATCTGATTTGGTGGAATGAAAGCATCTGAACATAGTGGGGCTGGTCCTCTCACATTTCTCATGCATCTTCCACTGAGTACGTCAAACCCCAGCTTTTGCACCAAACAATTGAATGCACACAAGGTCACAAATGTGTATCCAAGCAGAACTCAGAAAAACTAAAATTCAGATAAAATCCATCAGATTTACCTATGCTGTCTCATTTGGTAGTTGTTAAAGACACTCCACTGAGAGAACAGATGACCTAACACAGCTTTTCTCTTACAATTGAAAGAGGATCTCCTATAAAATCTGCTTTGCTTAATTTTAATGAAATTTCCTTCATGATTGCAAAATGAGGAATCTTCTGTTTCAGTACAACATTCAGTACAGCACAAGCCTTCACTTGCTTGATGAGCCTGAGCACTGATGCACTGCTGCTGCTTGACCATTTGAAAAAGGTGCCAACATCTAGAACTTCCAAGCTTTGTTATATTAAAAGGGTTTACTCAAATCATCCCCTTTTAAAAAAAGGCCAGAAGTTAAATGGCTTTTTTCCTCATTCACTACAAACCCAGTTAATGAATGGTTAATACCATGATACCTTTAAAAGGTACATGACACTCTTCAGAAAGAGCTGTGTAGGGAAAGGCACCTGTTCTTAAATAGTGTCCTGATTTGAAGGTTATTCAAAAATGGTTATACAGGACACATCACCTTTCCAACAATCTTCTGTGGCACTCCCATAGCAAATGGTGGGCCTACTAACATGAACAACAGCCTACATGTATAGTTTGTGATATTACCCCATTAACAGATGTAGTATGTATGCTAGCTGGAATGGAAAAAATAAACATTCATTGCCACGCCACAATTTGCAGTATATTATATATGGCTACCCTTTTCATACTCTTTGTGACTGGGATGCAAGTATTCTCCCAGCTCTACTCTAACAGTGATCAATACATACAGAATTAAATACATGCAAGGATTTTGAAGCATGTCTCACTATCAAATCATTACAAGACAACAAAAAAATGAAACATGAATAAAACCCCCAATACTTCTAGAGCACAGCTCCTAGTGAAAGTGGCTAGGTTTTGCCTTAGCTACCTAGATCACAATAGTGCTTTCAGAGTTGTACAATCTGTATTCCCATAGGTTCCCTGTGTTCTTATGGGGAAGTCTTCAGAATTGTTGAGAATAAATAGCTTTTTCTGGGTGAACCCAGGAGTCCACTCAGGTAACACCTCATCAGCTTTTGAAGAAAAAAACAGAAGGTTGGTATGAAGCTTTTAAAAGAAGTGAGGTTCATCTCTTAAGAGACCTAACTGCAATGACAAAGAGGGTGAAGAGCCTGCCACAGGCCACTGCTTCCTGAAGAGTCACTCCAGCCTTGGTCCCACAAACAAGTTGGTGTGGTAGAGAGAAAGGTGACAAGCCAAATGATGACCTGAGGATGTCTCATGTACTTGGAAGTTTGAAGCCTGCTTTAATATTGATCTAAAAGAACAAGTGGTGTTTGGGGAATGTTTTAAGAGACAAATCTGGGATCATTGACTTCCTGCCAAGAACTCTGCCCAGTGCTCTCCTGGCAACCTCTCAGAGGGGCTACGAAGCTTGGACTGCAATAAAGGGAGCTAAAAGTGTTAAATAGGTCAAAGGGACTGCTCTTTGTGGCCAGGTCTGTTGAAAACAGATGTTCTAGGTTAATACATTTACATGGCAGTTTAAAACAACAGTTTAAACACCTACACAATTTCAGTTAGGATGAGCTTAAGGTGCTTTTTTTACAGTTAAGAAGAGCTCAAGAGCTATTGCAAAAACATATAGACAAGTTTAGGCAGCTTGATTTCTGCAAAGTGACTACAAATAATTTCTGAAATTTAGTTTCCTTTTTATTCACATCATCAGTGATGCCATAAGGCAAAAGATTGCCAAAGAATAAAACTCAGTTTAACTAGGATCCTTTATACCAAGTAAATCTGTAGAGCATGTAGTACAGGACTCACAGACCAGTGAAAAGGAAAGCTCACACTTACAAAATAGTTTGCTGTGTTATTCTCCTCCTCTTTATTAAGTCAGAAAATCTCAGTCACTATAATAAGACTCCTTTGAAAACCTCGACAAAATTACATTAGCAATATTCTAAATATTGGGAAGCTAGACCAAGTTTAAAATACACAATTCATCCCAGCACCAGCTGGCCAAGCTGCTGGAATTTCTTTCCAACAGAAGAAAGAAAATACTACATACATTCAATACAATTTAGTATTCAACTGAAAGCTACTACAGTTTGTTGAATTCAAGAAGAAAATGCAGTATGAAGTAGAAACAAATTTCTGTATATGGGCCACCAAATACTTGACCATTCCTTGGGTCACCTTTGAAGATTTGCTAACTACTTTAAACAGCTATATGTACAGTCAGGGATTACCCTGATTTAACTTAATGGGTAGAGAGAAAAAAAATCCTTTGGAAACATTTTTCCTTGCTAGAAATCATAACAACCACATACAGCCCAGCATCATCATCTCCAGCATGAAGATATTACCAGCAAGCTAAAAATCTTGCAGAGGCAAAAGGATACATATCCACGAAGCACAGAAGAGTCTAGACTGAACATTCCCTGTGAGACTGAGTGACAGAACCATCAAGGTTGGAAGAAACCTTTAGGATCATCCAAGTCCAACCATCAACCACCCCAGTCATCCCTAAACCATATCCCCAAGTGCCACATCCAGATGCCTCTCAAACACTTCCAGAGCTGGTGACCAGGCACCACGTTCCTGGACAATTTATTCCAATGCCTGAACACTCTTTCAGCAATCTTTTTTCCCCTAATACCTCCTGGCACAATAGAAGGTAATTTCCTCTCTTCCTTTCACTTGAGACATGGGAGAAGAGGCCGCCCCCCCTTGGCTACACCCTTCTTTCAGGTGGTTGTAGAGAGCAATAAGGTCCCTCCTGAGATTCTTTTTTCCAGACTAAACACCCCCAGCTCATTCAGCAACTCTCATAAGTCTTGTGCTCCAGGCCCTTCACCAGCTCCGTTGACCTAAAAGAGACATTCAAACCACACTGCTTAGAGCCCCACTCTCTCAGACTGCTTTTGTGAGGGATTTCAGTGGCCATCAGCCCATTTCAAAGCAGGGCTAACAGGGCTCATGTAGCTGTGACCAAGCAATGAATCTAACAGAGACTGCTAAAATAAGCTGCTAAACTCTGACAGTGACAACAAGTAAATACCACAATATCTTTCCTGGATACCCACTGAACTTATTAAAAAACTGAATAGCCTTTCATGACTATTGTATTTATATATGCTATATATATGATATATCAATACAGTATATATCATATATATAGAGATATTATATATCATATCTATCTATAGAAAAATCACATGCACATTTCTTGCAGGCAATTGACAAAGAAAGAATTCCTATTTTGTAATTTTTCAAATTTAATAGACTGATTTTTAGTCCTGGACAAAACTGATAAAATATCCTTCCATACTGTTCTTTCTGACAACAATTTTGACGGTAGTGGTGCCGAATTTGCTGTTGTTACAACTTTGGTATGACTCAAGAGGTACTGAACAGCATGTCCAGTTTGCATTGTTACCCAAGTCAGAAGTTCAGCTTTTAATGGCTGGCTGATTCTGTTAACTACATCTATGGCTAAATCATCCAATTTACATTCAGGTTAATCTCTTTTTGGAAAAGACAGTTTATTTGCAAGTACAGGTGTCTTACGAGGACAGCATCTAGAAAACAAACTATGCTGCAGAGTAATGAGGGAGTAGAACTAATGTGTTTAAAAAGGAAAGATTGTATTGTTCTGACACTACAGGCCTGGCTCTCCTCTTATTGCACAAAGTTTAGACTGGCATAACTTTTGACTCCTACTGGCTCACCTTTGATTTGCTTTACTGGTAGCAACAGAGGAATCAGGTTGTGTATTTGCTACACTTGACATTCACCAAGGTAAAGGCAGTTTTAACTATGTTGTACAGGAGACTGGAACCCAAGATCTAGTATTTTACTGAGACTGGTAGCTGAACTGGGTATGGGAATATTTGGATAGTAAGACCTAAGGAGAAATCAAGTTGCATGGCAACCTTCTCCCTCAATATCCAAATATCAGATTTTTAGCTTTAAATACATCCTGAAATATAATAAAAAGTGCAAGAGTAGTTTAAATTCTAATACAGTGTTTATCTTACTAGTTAATAGATTGCTAGAGATGTAAAATACACGTATGCATAAAAGCTTATACCATAATCTGCAGTGCCATGCTATGCTTAAGTGTCGAAGTTTTGCATTTCACTTGCAATTCATGCTGCGTTTCTTTGGTTTTCACCCCTGCTATTAAGTGGAAGAGCACCTGCTTTCGCTTGTAGTCATGGGGCACTTTATCTCTTGAGAGGAAACAAAAAATTTGGTACTGGGGCTCTGTGCTCTTGATGCAGATGCAGAAATCCCATTAATATTATTAGGAAAGCTAAGAACACAGGGGAGAACATACCACATTTAGATTACTGTACAGTTCTGCAGTCTCTTACATTTAGCCAATACTTCCAAAACAATAGCCCATAATAAAGCTTGGAATTGAATGTTGTTTTTTGTTTGTTACCAATAATGCCTATAATACTGGGCTCTCATAGCCAAGCAAGATTCATACTGTTACAGTCACGTTTATATCCACATTCAACTTCCTTTTATTAGAAGTATAATACTGCACTTTATATCACAAATGTATAAAAAATATGGCAGATAGTGTCATAACAATACATTTCTTTTAAATGAGTATATTTAAAAAACAGACAGTTATTTTCCATTTATATATATATTTATATATAGAATAAAATACTCCTGATGCAATATATAAATGTTACTGTTAGTTTTTTATAGAAACTACTGTAGCTGTTGCACTGCTTCACAATGTTTCAAACAGCTCAAAATAACTTTACATTGTAACATAAAAGATATGATTATAACAGTACGATATTAGGTCATCATAAATAAATATTACAAATCCTATCAAATATGGAAGTTTAAAAAACAAATTTAAGACATACAATTTAACTTTAAACCCTTAACAGGGATACACTTTTATCACATAAACCCCACTGTTTTAACTAGGCAGCAAAAAATGTAGTAAGGGCATAGGTCTAGACAATGTTTTCACCCTTATAAGTGCCAATACATACCAGAAGTCTCCCAGCTTTCAGACAGAGATGTGCACTAAGCTGGAATGTAAATGAGAGAAAATGACAGTGCATTTTTCTCCCTGACCGGCACACTCTGCCTGGCATCCAGTGACATTTCTGATGACTGGTAATTCATAGTTCCACTTGTGTTCCTGTATAATCCCTGACTCTCTTGTGGTGCCGAACAGCATAGCTCCACATGTACATATTGCACACCTTTATAAAGCCGAAAATGCAGTCTTACCATCACCAGAACCACCACCGCTCCCCTAGGCTGATCTCCACCCACACTGGTCTATTTGCTGGAGTGCAGTTACAAGGCTGTCTCTTTGAGATCGTTCAGGTTTGGCATTCGCGGCCGGTTTGTCCGGCTGTAGGTGTGCCCGTTCTGTCCGCTCTTGGCAGGCAGCTGGTCGGAGTAGGGGGGCCCGTCGCTCACGGCCCTGTTGACGGGGGACACGTGCCAGCTGGGCTCCAGCTGGCTCGGGAGCTGCAGCGTTGGCCGGCTCTTGGGCTGCGGCTCCGGCCGCACGCCGCTGCTGCCGCTGCTGGAGCTTTGGCTCATGGGATGAATCCGCACTTCAGGAAAAGAAGGTTTGGCTGGCTGGCTGGGTAAGGGCTGGAAGCGGGGCTCAGCAGCGACAGGATGGTTCGAGGAGAGGTGTAAGAGCTTCCGAAGAGATTTTAATGGCTGGCTCTGAAAGACACGCAGAAAAGCCCCATCATATCAGACTTCCTGTAAAAAACTGTCCTATCCTAAACTGAACATCTTGAACTTCACAGGATTTTTCGCTTTTAATTCATATTCGTTTGATATATTTCATTCCAAGCTATGACTACACACCTAAGAAAATGTCTTCTCATCACAGTCCAATACATTAGCTACCTGAGAAGATGGAACCTTTTCTCCCTCAGAAAAAAATTGCTCCCATCAATTATTTTACCCTTGTTTCATTTGAAAATGCAGGCATAGACAATTGCATTAGATGTCCATCTGTCACTTCTCCTGCTATTAACTTAAGAACCTCAGCCACATTTTATGAGGAACAAACTTCAGAAATACGAAGTTCTTAAAAATGTTGGGAACATCAGTTAGGGGTTAGAGTGAGTCTTGAGTAACCATCTGCACTGAAACAAAGTCTGGCAAAACTCAGAAGTTATATATTTTGTTTGCTGGCAGCTGGGTGATAGGCAGCTCTAGTCTCGTACAGCTTCTTTCACTGGTGAGCAGGTTGAAGGTAAATGGTGATACTGGGTTACTGAAAATGGGTAGCAAGAGCCTGGGGAAGCCTGAGTACACAGAATGGTATGAAAGCTGTCTCATTAAATTCCACAGCTCACAGAGCAACTTGTTTCTTCCAACACTGCAGCTGCGACAAACCCTCTTTTCCAGTTTCCAGTGTGACGACAATGGAGCATGGCACTGACACTCCCAAACACTGGCCGCCGAGCTGGTTTTAGAACTGGAGAAAATAAAGTTGCACTAGTGCGGTGCTATGCTCCAAAAATGTAGCCTGCTGAAACTGCAGTCTGTGCCAGCCACACTGTAACGTGGTCTTGATGCTCTAGTGACCACATCAAGTATCAAACTGTGCTGAGCAGCAGCCAACCCTGAGGATTCACCATTCCTTACAGAGCTGACCTGGGGGCTTTTGTACAGCACAGCATCGCTACCATGGACATGCACTGAAACACTGCATGCCTATAATACAAAAACAACCAATATTTCAAAGGGCTCAAAGACTGACACCCGACATTTAGTCTCTCTTTTCCCTGTCATTCATGTCCACATTTAAAAAAATTATGCAGGACTGCAGGTACACGATATTTTACATCCAATGAGCAAGGAATCAGAAAGTTGGGAAACAATGTCAAATGCAATTTTTCTATTCGCCAGAGAAAAAGCTGTCAAGATACATCAGTGATATTAATATATAGGGAACTGATAATGCCACTTACATGAGGCTGGATTTCTGTCATCTTCTCAGGATGCCAATCCTTCTGCCTGCTGCTCTGGTGATTGGAAGAATGAATGGCTTTCTGTAATGCCAAAAGATCCTGACCTTCAGTGTTAGGCATCTGCAACAAAATATTAAATACTGGTCTCCTAAACTTTTCTTAAGAATAGCTGTAAATAACTTCCCACAGTTAGTTACAGAACACAGGTGAAGCCCATTACTGCAGCAGAATTGCAATGACCTCTCAATATTATTTTCCCCACAGTAAGAGCAAGTGGCTGTGGACATCATGCAGATTTGCTCTACCCTCAGCCCTTAAAAGCATTCACATGCTGTTAGTGTTAATTTGCTGTAAGAAAGAGCAGTTAAACAAGGCATCAAAAATAAAATTAAAAATATATTGTTGAGCCTCATCTTCATTTAAAAAGCATTCCATACTGCAGTTAAGACCGTGGATCAGTTCTATAAATTTGCTCCTGAGTGAAGCAGACCAGAATCCCTCTAAACTGATGTCTTGACTGACATCACAAAACTAAGAGCTTTCTCTATTCCCATCTTTCTTCTCCTCCACAAATATCACAAACTAAAGCAAAAATTAGGAAACAGCTGAAACTTTATGGCAAAAAGACAATTTAAAACTTACATGTAGCTTTTTATCTCATTTCAAGAATTCTAAGCAAAAAAAGGACAGTCAAAATATAACCTTTTTTTAATGCAAGCTATCTTTTATCATGAAAAACCAGGACAGACAAAAATACAACAGACACATGAGCTAAAGTTTTTTCCAGATAATCCAGTATTAGTATTTGATTTATTTAAATTTATATATTAAGTTTGTATAAAATTATGTATTTATGAAATAGTTATAAACCAAACAAGGTTAATTTTTTTCCTGACTGAAACATAATGAGTTTAATTTTAAACATACACAATTTCAGAACTATTTCCCTTCCTTAGTCTTACTCCCAAGACTCATTCTCTCTGGAACTGTGTATATTACATTTTCACTATATCAAATACTAAAAAAAATTTTTTTTAGGCACAATCTGTTTCAAGAGGACTGCTAATTTTACTTAAATTTATTGAACTGGCCCAAGATACTTAACTGGCATGAAGAGGAAGTGATACCATGAAAATAAACCACATGCTGCTGTAGTCAGTAAAACAAATTTACTGGAGCATTTTACAGTGTTACTGTACTTAAAAATTAATACCATTGGTAGAGTGACTACAGGAAGTTTTTTCAAAGAAGAACTATGCTTTAAATTATTCTTTGAATTAAAAAGAGGAAAGAGGGATTTCTTGATGCTTGGATTCTCGCCGTTGGTTGAGTCTGTCTGCAATATAAGACACAAAAACTAAATGCACAGTATTTTAATTCAAGAGATCTGCCATTACTATGTTAACTATTTTTCTTTCTTTCTTTTCTTTTTTTTTTTTTTCAATTCAGCAATACATGTTATTAAGCCTATAATTTGCTTTTTGAAAATACAATAATGATTGAAAAAGCCTATGGAATAAATTCAAGGAACTCAATGCACAAAAAGCATGTAAAAAAAGATCAGCACACCTATTCTTATAACCATGTTCATTAGGAATACAGAATGTATTTATTTCAAAGCCTTTTGGAAACAACTAGTAGGCCCTGTTGACTTTACTGAGCTTTGGATTAAATCCTATAACTCTGGCAATCATTTGTATTTCTGATAATGACCTAAAACAGTATGACATTTCTTATTTCTATATGAAGAAAATATTAAAGATACACTAACAATAGTAAGAGTTGGTTTCAGAATAAGCAGTTGGTAGTTACTCTAGGAAGAAAAAAACATTCTATTTTTAACTTGCATTGAGAGCTAAGACTCCAAGACGAATTATTTCAGTTCTAACATAAATATGCCATTAGCAACTCCACATATAGCTGCAAGTACACTGGCTGTTTTATTTTAATTTCTGTAGCACAACCAAAGAGCTTATCAGTGGATGCATGAACAACAAACAGAACTGTAAGATACTAGAATAATAAATGGGACTATCTCTCCCCTGCTCAGGTGCAAACAAGCATAGAACACATATACAGTGCCTTGCATTTTCCTGTCTATCAGAAGAAATCACTATTATGCAACAGAATTATTATATGACTAAATACAATGACAAATGCACTACCAAAACTGAGGGCTTCCAAACAGTTTTCTCAGATTCTGGATTCCATCCACATTAATGAAAGTCAATAATTAGCATAGCTTATGTTTAGGACCTTTATGGTCAGAAGAATTTCCTGTTTCAAATTCAGTAAATTAAAAAGGAATGAAAGCATTGCTAAGAGAAATGCTCACCTCATGCAACTGTTTTTTCCAAAGCAGATAATTTCTTCAGACCCATAGCTTGAAATAAGTGCCAAAATCTGCAAACCTCAGGCTCCGCTGAAAAGAGTGCCTACTGACACTGTGCACAACCCTCACAGATATCAAATTGTTTGGTGGCAGATGACAGATGAAACTGTGATTCTAACCATCCTCAAAACCTTTTGCTACATTACTAAAACATTTCGAACTATGAAAAGGAGAATGGATAAGAACAGCTCTGCAAAAACAGTATTGCAAAGAATTCCTGTAACAGACAGTAACAATTGCTATCCCACGAGGTACTGCACCTGGAGAACCCCAGGGAGAATGATTTGTGGGAAGAACCTGCAAGAAGAAGTGTCAGGAACTGGGATCAGTTCTGGGCTATTATGTATTTTGAGAATGACATTACTAAGATGTCTTCAATCCAATTTCAGGTATCTTTTACAACTCCTGTGATGATGATCACCAGCAAAATGAGACTTGCCAAAGGATATCAGAAGTAAATCATACCTAGCTATTACGTGCTTCCTAGCTCTGTGACAGTCTTCAGGTCTAGTTTGTTATTTGTTGCAGAAGGCCTGTGTTTGAGTAAATAACTGGAATGTCATACTTGTAGGACTCTACATGAATTGTAGGTCTCAGAAAAAAACCCTGGGTAGTCACAAGTTGTCTATTAAGACTTCTAATATGAATTCATAGAAAACATTATATATGTAGTTGAAGAGCTAATATTACAGTGCTATCTATGTACAGCTTTCACTGCTAAAGCCAAACTTGGTGCTGAGTTGAAGGCAGTAATTTTATTTTGTGCTGGAAGATCCTAAAGACTGTCCCAACGTTTGTTAGGTAGATGCCTTCAGCTAACAGATGAAGAAGAACAAAGACCAATGTCTGAGCCAGACACTTGTACACATATCAGTGGTACAGTCTATGCCTAGATACTGTCCTGGTGATCAGCTGTAAACAGAAATGAAAAACGTTTTTCTGTCTCTGGCTGGATCCAAAACTCAAGTTAATCTCAGCAAGTTTCTAGCTGAGGATGAAAGAGTTGTATAATTATCTTATTTCACTAATTTATTCACCTTTCTGTGAGATACCAGCTCTAAGCAGCAAATACAGTTTTTTCCCCTTCTCTCTCTCTGTTCCCCTTTACCCTTCCTCTCAAGAGTGAGAAGAAACAGGAGTAAGGATTGTATGTAAATCTGCCTTATCTTACAATCAGCGATGGTTTTGGTAGCTATAGACCGAGGTGCTTTTGACTTAGGTGTTTTGTAAAATGCCAGATTTTGAGAGGCAACACAATCCAGTATGTATTTCTTTCAAAGAGTAATTAATACACCATCTATCAGCTGAGCTACTGGAGTGTTCTCTGCCACCATGTCTGGATGACTGGAACCAGAGTATAGCAAAGCAGAGTATAGCAATGCAAATTTAACACCTTTTTTTTTCCCCCCTTGAAAATGCATCACTACACCTAGGTGTGCTATCCTTATGACACTTTGGTATCAAATAGTCCCAGAGCTAGAATCTAGACACTTAATTCAGTTGCGTAATACAAATGATCATATCTGAGCTGCGTAGAGGCATGAGGGTGAACAAGTTCAGAAGGAGAGGTGGATGCCATTGGTAAATCCCACCCAGCAGGAAGGTGAGGTGCATTTCTGAGTGCTAGCTAATATACATGTGCCCATGTTCCGTGCAGTTCGAAGAAATTTAAAAAAAAACCCAAAATGACAAAAAGCCTGATAATCACTCCTCCCTCCCAATTTTCAACAGATCAGCCCTCTACCAACACTCAGAATCATATCACCTCACTCCTTGACAGTAAATATTTTCATTAAGTCACTCCCCTTGCCAAGAGTATGCATGATTTACTCAATTCTGAGAATCTTCGAAACTATAACTGCATTTCCACTTACAGGAACATTACAATTTTAAATGTTTTACTGTTTCCAGAGCTGTCATTGATGAATGAGATTATGCTTAGGTTACTTCAGTTCTTAGCGATATCTTCATTATAAAACTTCATGAAATGTCAGTACACCATTACTTTCTGATAAAAGAAAGTCCTTTCTCCCTCCCAAAAACGATATGAAAATGCAAAACTGTATGAGACACCAAAGATTTATCCTGAATAACAAAAGCCACAATCCATTTCCTCAACAAAACATAAAACATTAGAGAGTGGTTAAGACACATCATCCTTATTCCTGTCATGGAATGCAACAAGACAGAGGCTGTTACCAAGACACTTCCATGAAAAAGACTGGAAAGAATTCTCATTTGTAACAGTCTCATTTTCTTTGTATGGGTGCCTGAAACTATTCAAGCTCTGGGGACACACAACAAAGAATTTACTATTTTTGGAATAGTATCACCACATCCTGAAAAAGAATTTGTTGCAACATCATCTTAAAACTTGCATCAAAGGATTGGAATGAAAACAAAGGTGCACAGGACTAGTACGTGAAGAAATATTTGAAAAGGTAGAAAAATCAACCCTGAACAGGAGAATAATTTGACTTTCATATAGTGAAGAGAGAAAATAAAAGAACAAGTACATACACACACACAGAGTCATAAATAATACAAAGGTACTGTACTAATCTAGCATAATAAAATTGTATAATTCAAAATGAATAAACAAATTCTTTTATTAGAAATGCTGCATACTTACATTTTGAGATTTCTTCTTTTTCTTTTTTATTGCCCTGAAAAAACCTTGCTTTTCTTTCTCCTTGAGCTGTTCTGAGTGACTGTTAAGGTTTTCAGGACTTTTCCTAAATATGAAATAAGGTATTGTAAGAGAATTTTTATTACAGTATTATTAGTAAATTCTGTGTAATACTGAGATCTGATGGCAAAGAATGCAAATTATTGAGTAAAGTAAAAAGATACTTAATGTTTGAGCATTCATTGGTTCCAGGGTTACTACACAAATATCAGGTAGTCTTATTAAAAGGGATAGGAGGTACACAGTGTTAGGGTAAAATGATTAGCTTAAACCAATGAATAGTTATTTAGGGAAAAGGAAAGCATGCATGTGTTCTTTTAAGCCAGAATTTAATACTCAAACCAAAATATCACACAGGAGGTCTTTTAGAAATGAAAGCATATCTGAGAGAACATACAAATGGTGATGAGGCATAAAAGCACAGGTCCAGTTTGTCCATTGCTTGCCGGAGAACCAGGAGTTGCAAAGTTGGCCAGAGAGAACCACTTTCAATTGCACTTCTGACCCTTACTGACATGGTTCCAAATTTATCATCAGGGAAGCTGGGGATCTACTGTTGTCCATTTCAACTTTAAACCTTCAGTTAGTTTGTTATGCGCGGGTGAGACAGTGCTGGCAAAAGGAGGTGACCCAAAAATGGAACAGGTGACTTGCCTGAAGACTGAATTTCCACCTTTTAACTCTTAACTTACACGTCTGAAGCAGCTACAGCTGACAAATAACATGTTATTTTCAATATACACAGTAAACTATGTATGTAAAGTACTTAAATGGGGTAAAAAAGATAGTTTACAAGAACAGAGGTGAGACATAATTGAATGCAGTTCCAGTGCCCTTTAAAACAGCTTGAAAATTGAAAATGGTGCAGGAAAGCATCACAGAAATAATTTCAGAGATTTCTATCTCTTTAGTGTGTTTAAAAATACAGCCAAACCAGCCCAAATATTTAGTTTCCTTGATCATGATGCACGACTACTTATCTAGGAAGAAATTACAGAATACTAGAAAAATCTTTAAACTAACAGGCGAAGATACAAGTAGGTGGATGATGAAGCCTGAGAAGTCAGATTAGAAACAAGGAACTGATTTTCACAATAACATCATTAACTGCCAGAACAAACTTCTTAGTGAAGTGGATTTCCCATCTTTGACATTTCAAATCAGGACCTAATACTGATCTGGGAGAAACATATCTGACAGGTCTGCCTCTAGGCCTGGATCCCAGAGAATGGACAACATCTAATAGCAACTAACAAACAGAAAGTCATCCTGGGTCATTTAATAGGCCTTTTTCATGCTTAAATTCCATGAAAACAAAAAAGAAATTATTCCATTGTCTTGATGGAAAACCTAAAGCAAAGCCACTGTTTAAGGGGTCTGTGTGACAAACAGGAGCAGCTTTTCCTGGAGCGACTGTAATGTAGCAACATTTAACTGTCTAATACAGTTGTCACTGGCTTCTAATTCTGGCTTTAAATGCTATGCTATCAGCTGGTGATTCAGCTGCTACTACATGCCAGGCTGACTTCTTTTTCCCAAACAAATGTGAAAAACACCCCCATTAGAAATCACTGGAGTCATCCTCCTTATTTATAAAACCATCTTCACTCTGGTAGGTGGTATCAGCTCCTCTATTTCTACATAAAACCATCTCTAGCTCAAACTGTTACCTGGTTCTAAGTATAAATGCGTCCAGTGTTTAGATCCTGTAATAAAGAGCAACTGTTCATTACAAGAATGGTCTTAGCAAAAAGATTCATGGGCAGGAAGTATGGAAGAATTTTTCCTAATTTAGATGTTCAGGAACTTATATCTAAATGCAGAAATACATTCAGGTGCACGACAACATATATTTAATGTGGACATTACAACACTACTACAGAGAAAAAACTCTAGTTTAATGTAATTCTTATATTTATAACACATATTTTAAATATACTGGATTGCTAAGGATTCCTGTTGCTGTCATGTCCCTGTATTTGGTAGTACTGTAAGTAGTGTAAGAGCTGTCAAGCTGTTCTGAGCCTTTCCCCAAAGGAGCTCCTGTGCATCCACATCTACAAACATATCCCAAACCATAGCCCCAGTGCAAATTACCAACCCGACGATTGTTGTCCACTGAGGAACCAGTGTCAGATGATAAGCAAGTCCCCAGGAGTTGCTTTACACTCTGCTTTAAAATTTTTCAATGTCTTACTATGGATGGCTTTTCTATTCCAAAGTCTATTCCACAATGGAGATGCTATATTTAAAAAGGTGAACTTTATCTTCAGAGTGAAGCTTGGAACAATTTTTGCCATACTTTTAGACAGAGATTCACCCAAGTGTGATTCTTTTCTTTGGCCCAGTGAACCTGGATGAGAAAACTGCTCTCCACTGCAGTTGAGCAGAGAGGAGAGAAATGAAATTCTGCACCACCACTTCCTCTTTATGACTACAGTGACCAGAGAGAATAGGAAAATAAGGGGCTGAGAACTGCTCATTTTCAATTGCTGCTTACCCAAAAGCCAGTGGTTTTATACTGAATGGTTTATGTCATTAACTCCTATGACTCATATTGCAGTACAGTTGTCTGAAAAAGCATTGACCTTGAAAAGCAACTGCTTCAAAACACATGCTCATTATGTGAAGAGAGTGAACATATATAGCATTATAGCAGGAAGCTTCAACACCAGGATTTTGTACTGAGTAAAAATAGAGCAGAACATTTTGATCGATGGTGAAACACTGGGATATTTTAGGCATCCCAAAAGATGATTTTCAGATAATGGACAGTACAGAAAAAAAATTAGGATTATCAGAAAAAAATCTGTATGGTAGAGTCACGCAGCACTAAACTCTTATACTGCAAGTATCTTGGTATTTTGCATAAAGCTTCAGCTCTTGAAAGCAAACAGTTCCACCAGAATCTGTTGTTGTCTGTTTTAGTAGCAAGTAAGTGCAGCTCTGGAGAAGAGCCCCCTCTCAGAGAGCTCATTCTCAAGCAGAAACCAAAGGCAAACTGTGCTGTGCTTTGTTGTTTTATCTTTCGGTACCTTTTGCATGCTTAGGACATATAATGTAAAACACGTTGGTTATTCTGGTCTGAAACACTTGAAAAAGGCGTAAGTACAAACAGAAATTCTGTGATTATCACTGTTATTTATTGCCCCTGGTAGGAAAGGTATCCAGTTTCATGCAGGTGCAATGAGGTGTAGCAGCAAACATGCATGTGGCAAGCAAGCTGATGTGCTTTCACATTAACTAAAGAGAAAAAATAGGAAGCATGTTGCAATCATGCTGCCACAGAGAGATTTGTATTGCAGACAGCTCTTTTTTGGAGGCAATTCCTCATGCTTGTGTTAGTTATTCTTCAGCAACCCGAATCTCAGCAGGCAGCCTGGCTTGGAAACCCTCAGACTGCCAATGTACCATTCCCTTTACTGATCCAATCACAATTGCATGAGTAAGGTTTTTGTCTAATGAAGGAGTTACTGAAATAGCTGAACTTTCCTTTGGAAGATAAATGGACAAACACTAATTCTCCAAGTTAGCTTTGAGTTTTGCTTAAAGACCCTTAAGGGGCAGTTACACAGTTATCATTTAGCAAAGGCAAGAAAATGTCAGAAACTACTGAAAACAATTCAAACAGATAGTTCAGGACAAGAATCTCAATCCCAAAAGCTGAAGCCCACAGTAAAACTTCATGGTCTAAAAGTCTGGCATTGAAAGATTAAAAATCGGAAGATCAAATCTGAACTCTGTTTGGAGCTGCAATTTTTTTTTTTATTTTTCATGTGGAAAAGGAGGATTTATTAATTGGAATAAACCCCAGATCTATTATCTCATATACAGAATAACAATCAGAATTTGCAATTTCCTGGTTTTTTTTACAAATTCTATTAAAGAACTGGAAAGTATTTATAATGCAGCAAGAGTCATAACTGCACACACAGCTGAATATGCTCTAAACTAACTTGCTCAGATGCTGGTAACCTTCTACTTTCAGGAATAGTAAGTGTGACTATAATGTTACACTGATACTGACACAGCGTGGTGTCCTGTTTACAAAATACCATATTGTTCTGGAGCCTTGAAACTTAATAGAAGACAAGGTTTTAAGCCTTTTACTCTTGTAAGAATGAGATTTTTTTCTGTTCTTTTCTTGAATGACAGAGATTTTCTATGTGTTTATATATATTTATATACATATAAAAATAATAAAATAGTAATATTATATGTATAGTTCCTATTTTTTATTATTTTTGCAGAAATGTATGACATATGCTAGAGGAGATATGACAAGCTGCTTGTCATAGCATGACTACATTTGTATGGACATAAAAGGTCTAAACAAGAATGCTTTCCAGAAGCCTCCAAATATCTTGTAAGCAGTCAATGCAAACACTGCCAATATGATGTGAGATACACTACTGCATGTTGGAATTCATTCTAAAGAGTTATTTAGAACGAGAACGGTAAAGATAACTCAGGCCAATGTTCTGGCACACTGGCAGAATACAATTAAGTATCTTGCCTATACGTCCTGATTTTGCCCAGCTCAGGACAAAGCTTGTGTGAGTAAAAGAGAATAAAACATCTATTCTTGTATCAATAAAAAAATTTGAGCAAAGAAAATATTTTCTAGAAAGATGAAAAATTTGCCTTTTTTCAAATCAAGTTGTCTGAAGTTCAGAAATGATCTAGTAATTTAAGAGTAAAATCTGATGACAAAAGTCAAGTTTATAACATCTTTATTTTAAAAGGCAGGACAGTGGGGACAGAGCGAAAAAATGCACACAAAGACAAGGGAACATCTGTGACAATTCAGTCTAGCAAACATTCACAGAATCTTTGACAGAAGAAGGCAACACAGAGCAATAGTACGAGAAGCAATATTTTACAGTAGTGGCAAGTCCAGGTGGAATACATGTCATTCATAATTCGAGATGAATTGTCATGTACCAGTTAGGTATGTCAGTCAAACATCAAATATTTACTTCATCATAAAATTGATGTAAGCAAAATCACATTCCATTAGAGCTTTCAACATTTTCGTAAGCATTTACACAACTTCTATACAGAAAATTCAGTAGAGGAACATAGACTCTTCACCACTCAGGAATCTGATTAAGCTGCATTTATGGCACAGAACAATTTTGCAACAACATTAGACCATTGCCAGGACAACCTGAACAGAGTTAGCATGTAGAGCTGGGCAGGAAACATTTTGGGAAAATAGGGAGTAGGAAAAGAAAAGAGAAAGATAAGCATATGCCAAAATAGCAGTAACTTGGTGTTGCAGGTACTGCTATTTCTTCCATTTCATAAGAAGAAATGCTTATTCTTCTGTGAGTTCTTCTCTCAAAGGAGCTGTTCCACTTTGTGAAAATATTTGAGTACATTATTTGGAGCAAGGACTTAAATCTAACTGCCTCAAAGTTAATGAAGGGTCTTTTTCACTAGGCCATGCTCAGCACCTCTGTGGTCCTTTCACTGTTTTAACAAGATGAAACAGCTTCAAGAGAATAAGTATATTGAAGGAACCAGACAGTGTGCTCCAGAATAACCTCTGACTTCTAGGGCATTCACTTGTTAGATCTACGATCCTGGTTCAAGCCTCTGGTTTAAATAACAAAGACCCTGCACTCAAGTTCCTCGCATTCTAAAAAATAATGCTGCCTCCAAAATATTTGTTGTTTTGAGAGAGTCTCTGGTTTTGACTGGCAATTCCATCCTGAAGCTGAAGAATCTTTACCATAAAAGGTTAGTGGATATCAGCCAGTTTCTTTGAAAAGTTTTGTTTTTGGTAATTTGGCATTATAAACAAAAAAAATACTTCATAAAAAGATTCCCATCCAGCTCTAATAACATATGCTATTTTTTTCAGCTCAGAGTTAAAATAACATTACATGCTTCTTTGCAGTCAAGATAATATATTGCTGAATGATATATAAAGCAAAACAAGATTCCAGTTGTCTTATGTTATATGCAAGATAGAAAGACCCAGAAACTAAGGACAACAAAATATGTAAAAGGGTTCAACAGTAGGAATAAATACCTTCTTTAGCCACATAAGTCACAACATAAGTACCACCTTTTTATATAAATGACCGGTTTCCTCAGCTAACTTCCAGAAAATGGATGTAGGTGAAGCTACTGAAGGACAGGAAGCAGACTCTAGTGAATCAGAGCAGGTGAGAAGGGTTCTGGAGGAAACATCTTCTATTACTGACATAGGTAGAAAACCTGAACACAAGCTGAAATATCAACTGTCCACCACCCACCACCCCCTTTCTCTTTTAAGCACATAATTCACTGTAATTTGTGTGAAAACACATCAAGTCAACAAACCACTGAAACAGCTCTTTAGATAGCATGACTTTATGGCCCTTTCAGAGAGAAGTGTTTCAGAGTGGTATAAAGCACAGTTGAACCATGCAAATGTATGCAGTCCATTCCTCCCACCAATCCTTTGAAGCTCCATCTGCTTATTTTTATTCAATGTGCTTTACTGCAATTTAACAAAGGATAAGACTAAGAGTATTTTACAGCCAAACAGCTCTCAGAGAAACAAAATTAAGATATTTCCCTTTAAGTCCTGCAAAGCTATGTATATGCTGTCATTTTATTAGCATAATCAAAGTGCTCTGTGTTACATAATGGAGCCATGTGATGCTTTTAATCTTTTAAAATCAATATACACCATTAAGATGTTGCTTAGTCCATTTTCCCACTGAATGTGTTCATTTCCTTCTTGTGTAAACAAAGAGAGCAGGGGTCCCCATTGTAGGGTGAAAATATTCTTCATTAATATAGTCCTACTTTATATATGGAAACATGCATTTTGATATTTTTTCCACATGTCTAATAAATCATGCTTCTGGAATCCACAAATTGCTATACACACTACACACACAAGCACTTTGTACTATCTTTAACTGAAGACTAATAGCAGGAAAAAATTTGTGAAGGATTGGACAAAAGTATATAAACTTTAATGCATTCATGTTATGGATGCAGTGAAGGATTTCTTGCTGCTCAAAAGGGGACAGAAAACATGCCATGCTATGCCAGTATAGCTGGAGGAAGCAACTAAGCACATGAAGAACTGCAAATCTTGAGAAAAGCATGAGGTTTTTTTCCTCCTATTAAAACCACGTTTTTTTCCCCTGCCATTCTCTGCACGTGTGTGCCAATTACAACTCACCAGGTATCAAAGGTGGTTTGTCTCTTGGGGTGGTTTGTCACCGTGGTGCTGTCTGCTGGTAACACCGAGGCTCTGTTTGACACATTGTTCTCTATGTAGGTACTCTCGGGGCGCGGAGATGGAACTGAACAGAGAAACAGCAAACAATGGACACAGAGCTCTGCCAAAAATCCCAGCTCCTGCTTCTCTGCTTCCCCTCCACCTCTTACAGTAACTGGAGAGTGAAGACACGGCTGCACTTCGTGTATGATTGAAAAAAAAGCTGACTTTTGTGATCCTTGCAGGGTAATATTGGTTGTAAAAGGAGACCACCATCAGAACTTGGGTAAACTGTTTTAGATTTGAGAACAGTTCTATTTATAGGGAGCTGTACCTGTGATTGATATTTAAAAACAGGAAGGAGAATAAGAGGTTGGAATACTGTTACTAAAGACATGAAATACTACAGTTTACACTTTGTCTTCACTTTAGACCTTAAAAAGAATAGTAACCATCTTGGAAAAAAAAATTTAGATTTTTAATGTAACTAAGAGATAATGCACTAAAAATTAAAATATCAAAATTGGATAATACGTATTTTTCAAACAGACATACTGTGGTTTTGAAAATAGACAACTATATACAGATCTAGAACATAAATTTATTACAATTATGAATATCACTAGAAATACCTGCTCTGGATTAAAAATTGACCAGACACTAGTTGGAACATTAATGTAGCATCACATTACATAATCTATCAAAACACAATCTGTAAGTTTTTGTTCAAGTTGTAGTACAAAACTAAATGCTAAAAAATACTGTTCTAATACAAAGGTTAAAAATTATATAAATGAGAATTTACGTTTTTCACAGTAACTTGCATTTACTATTATCACTAGTTTTGCATATACTATTATCAATGTATTACTTCAAATGTAATATCATCTTCCTAAAGCAATAATTAAGTCCATCTAAAATATTTTTTTGATAGATACAGCTGAAGAGGAAAAACCCTCTGGTTTATAATAAGGAATTTAAGAAATCCCAGATCTACAGTTTCTTTAGCATATGACTTATGGAAAGTCATTCTTCTTTGGACCATTTGCTTCACTATGTATAAAAAAGAAGGATAATCCATAACCAGTTTTAGGAGCTTTTTAGGGATGAATGAAAGCAATTCAGCATTGAGAATTCTTGAGGCTCCTCTGTTGCATTTGCAACAAAAACTTACACTCAAAAGCATTCCTAAAAACAGTACAGGCCTTAATTCTGCTCACAGGTTTTAATACTGCAGTGGGACACTTGCAAGGATTGTCAGATTTTAACGCGTCTAAATCAGGTCATCAGCCAACCCATCAGCCTGAAGAGGATCAGAGGGAGATTTGTGACTCTGCTTAAGGTTATTAGGTGACTCATAATCGAATTTCAGCTGATTGGGACTTCTTAAGGTTCAGGGGAGCCCCACAAGCCTCCTAACACTTGCAGGACAGTAATTAGCCTCTTATCTTTTTCAAAACAATTACCCAGGTTTAGCCATGAGGCAGCTGCTCAGAAATCACCATCTTTTGTGTGCCATACTAGAGTAGTATCTATTTGTGTGTGTCCATACACAGACCTGTTTTATTATTTATTCTGAACCGGAATTATGTAAGTGTGCTCTTGCTTGTAGGAAACCCTGATCTTTAGTAAGTCTTAACAAAATAAATGCCACAGATTTCAAGCCATGAAAAGCTAGCATTACACTTCCATGCAACACAGTATCTGAAACAGATCAGTAAGTGTGCCAATGTGCTACAAATGCACAGGTGTTTAAATAGAGTCTTTATAAAAATTGAATATAAAAATTAAGAATATTAATTAACTGCTTACTTCGGTAATATTAGTTTATTTTGTTCATTTTGCCCTGAAAAATTATATCCTGCTTTACAAGGTACTGCAGTGGATATACTTTTCAATTAAAGAGAGTTATCATTTACAAATAAACAGAATGGTACCAATGCAGGTCCTGCAAAGAAACTAGGAGGTAAACTCACCCTCTGAAAGCCAAGGAACAATTTTTTTTCCAATAAACTTTTGAGGCTGTTTATGTTAATTCTCCGTATCAATTTCGACTACTTAATTTACATTCCATGCTAAAATTCTTGACTAAATTTGAAAGATCCACCATGAAATTACCTCTGTAAAAGCTGCCAACTCTTCTCGGAACAGGGTCATTATACAGAATTCTATTTTCCTTAGTAGATGCTCCATCTTCTGTGTGTGGATCATGATATGCTCCACCCTAAACAAAAGAACAATAAACTATTTAAATTGAAAGACTATGAACTGATTTGCAATTTTTAACCTACATACATAAGCAAGAAAACTCCAAAATTCACCACAGAATTTTCCTTTCATATTATAAATAACTGCCAATATAAAATCACAGACTATATAATCAATAATCACTTAGTTTTGCTGCTTGGTTGCTTCTTTCCCAAATAACAAAAATGGCATTAACAAAATTTTGCCTCTAAGTTGTAATTTTGAAGACATGAGTCTGATTCAGGCCCTCAGATTTTCAACGTGAATGAAATGCAACTCTGTAGCAGCTCTGGAGGAATCTTTTACTGGAGGCTTGTTAAATTAATTTTGGATGGAATCTGGTCACTCTGTGACTGGCAAAATTTAAAAAGCAGACAGGAAATGCATCTAATTTGTGATAATTGCAACACCAAAGCACTATTATCACTTATCATCTCTTAACATCATTACCTAGAGGTACCAACAATCACAAAATCAACTGTATGCAAAATAAGAGAAAGTCTCTGAACTAAGAAATCTATAGACAAAGTATTTCAGTCAGGCAGCATAGAAAAAAGCATATAATTACCTCTAATTTATTCTGTTTTCCTGAAAACAGTACTTCCTGGAAGTACTTTGAGTAAAAGCTTAGGTGAGCCCTTAGGAACATCTTTATGCACATTATTTGCCACCAAATATGACTTAACCCCGCTTTTAAATGAATCAGAAGCTACAATTCTTCCCTCAGTATGGACAGTTCACATGAAATTTAATGGTCTCTACAAGACCCCACAGGAAATTACTGAAACTCCTCTATGAACTGAAATCTACAATGTCCAAGAAGGACAAAGGTTAAAAACCAAAGCTAACCAATCAAATCAAACCAAACAAAAAAACCTAACCAAAATTAAAAGCTGGGATTTCAATTCACTGCACGAGTCATTTGCAAAATCTACTTAGCCTTTTGTGGATGAAGATCTGGTCTCACTGTCATAGATAAAACCTCGAAACCAAGACCTGAACTGCAGCTAAAACAATGCTTCAAATCCCAGTTGGATTCTTCTAAAATTTAACAGAGGATGAAGCATTTGATTAAATTACTACTTGTATTAGATACCTGTTATTTATCAGCAGTTAAATTTCAAACAGGAGACAGTAATAGCAACTTGCATTTAATTTTCTTCTGCTTAACCCTTTTTGTGTACATTGAATTTAAATGGAAAAAACCCCCTTAAAACAAAACTGTTGTGTTGAGACTTGGAAAGTCCTAAAACTAAGACTGTGTGGGAGTTTTTGGGGGTTTTTTAGTAAGTTTTAAAGCTTGGCAAAAAAAGAATGCTTTTCTTTAAAAAGACCTGGTAGAGGTAAAAAGAAAAGAAAATCAATGAGAAATTAGAAACATGGAAGTCACGAAACTACACAAAATACGAGCAGAGAAAGAAAACCAGGAGAACCGATCAGAAAAAATAAATATGAAAATAGTAAAGAATCTATAACACATTTTAGCTCTCTAATCCTGAGGGGAGTGAAATTTTCTGATTCCTATTGCATAATGTAGAAAAGGGGGAAAAAGTGAGGATAAGAAAGAGCCAAAGAATGACTTCTTTGTGAAAATGCCTTTATGAGGCACAAGAAGATTGACAATTTGATTTTGATTTGTTACTGAAAGCAGTATGAACAAATAAAGAACAGCTTTGTGAATTTACAGACTTAGCATCCATTTCAGAAGGGTAATTTTCCTTTCACACTTCTAATGGCTGAAATACAGATTTAAAAGCACTAAGTGAAGGCTGAAGTTTTAAAAATACTGACCATAAGATATAAAGGCAAGTTCTTTATCTTGAATGAACAGACTTTCCAAAGCAAATGAAAATGAACAAAAATATAAGCATTACAATACACAACAATTTTTCTAATTAAAATAAAAATCTGTCAACCAATTTTCAAAGACAAAGAATGATCTAATAAAAACAACTGGACTCTAAATAAGACGAAATAAAATTAAAATTACTTCAAATTACTATCTGCTGCATAATGCAAAAAATGAACTGAAGAATGCAAAGTAGTGTGACCTATTATTATAAAAAACTGTAATGCTGATATTATTGCCCTTCCAAACAATATCTTGAAGAGTAAATAACATTTATTTTGACTGAGGTAAGAGAGACAGAAAAAAAAGTACACAGGAAAAAACTGGTTTTGAAATGGAGCTGCTGTAATCACTTCTAGGTAGCTTTAAAAAAAATTTTATTCCACTGTACTTCTATTGTGATATTTTCTCATGTTTGAATACATGTAATCTTGAATAGAGATGTGCTATGTATGAAAAAACATACTATGTCTTTTTTTCTCTACTGGACTGAGGAGACAACCCCCACCTGAAACTCTTCTTTATATGGTACTTGCAGACCCCTATTAGGTCAGCTACACATATTTCTTAGATGAACTACTAAGTAGGCAGAGTATTTTAGTTTCTCAAAGTAAATCATAATCTTTGGACCTTAAATAATATTTGCAGCTCTTTGACTTTCTTCAATTTGTCAACAAATCTGAACTAGATGTTCTCTCCTTAGAAGTCTGTTTATCACATGTGTAGGCATAGAGAAACAAACACCCATTTTCGTATTTGTCTCTGCACCTTTTTGTTAACAGAGGAATTTAAAGCTCTGAGGGCAAATACAGTCATCTTTACATATCTGATGTGTAAAACATGAGATAATTCAGAAGTGTTGTGTAACAAATGTAAATCAACACCAGAACCAGCCCTGTCCTCTAGTCCTTAATGCTCATAGAAAAACAGAACCAGGTATCCACTGACAGTAATCACTGTGAGGAGTCCATTTACTGGTGGCCAGCACAACACAAAATCTCTAGATTACCCCAGTTACTTATCATACCAATCTAAAGAAATATTGCAAACTTTGATATCTCTCTAGTAAATTATGGTATTTCAGCAATAATGTCCTGTTATAACTGAATGAAACACTGGCTTCAAAAATTAACATCAGCATTCATAACAGAAATACATACAAGAAAAGCTAAATAAAAACACAAATGAGAAAGATAATTAAGCAAAATGATACAGTAAACATGACATCAGATCATGTAAGCAAGGACTAAAAACAACTGATGAAATTTTAACTTCAGAGACAATTTTTCTGTTCTCACATTTCAGTACTTTAAGATAATGGTATTCATAGTCCATTTTTTTAAAGTACCTTGAAATATTCAGCCCTTCTGAAAAAAAGAAGCCCCCAACAACATCCCCATGCCTTACAAGACAAATAAATAAGTAACTGCAAAGAAACAAACAGAAGACAGAAAGGAGGCCACTGCCACCACACAAATTAAAAAGAGGAAGGTAAACCTTCAAATAAGAGGCAATATTTGGGACTAACCCTATTAGAATCTTCCGTACAGTCTTCTCGTGATGAGCCAACAGACCTTGTGAGTGACTTATGCTGCACCTGTGGAGATAACAGTTGCAGGCTGTTTGCTCTGGCTGCCATCCCTTGCCCTACGCTTAAGCCACCCTCTGAGCCCTTTGACCTCACTCTGTCCCGGCTCACATACATAGAGTGTCTATGAGGGCGCTGCTGTGAAGAAAAAGGACTGGTATAACCTAGACCGTAGGAAAAAGATTCATGTGGAGCAGACAGAGAGTGGGAATGGCTTCCATCCATGTGATCTGGCAGTTTTAACTCCTCCATTGTTTTGGAGTGCCTTGTTGTTGGTCTTCGGGCATCCAGGGTGCCCTCGCTGCGGTTATTCCTGGCGGAGGGGCTGAGCATAGTTCTGTTATCACTGTGCCGCGGAGCACTTGGACTGGTAGGAGAGTTCAAGTCCATACAGCTGGATGGAAAATACCTACTGGTGTTTGGTTCTGCAGCCTGGGCCCTGGCCTCAGAAAGGTTGCCCACGGATTTTGAGTCTGTCAGAACTCCATGGCTCTTGGACTTTGTCCGATAGGAGGGGCTCTTAGAAGACTGTGGGATGGTGTCGATGTAGCTGTGGCGACTGTGCTTGTCACCAGGCTGCAGTGTCCCAGTTTTGCTTTGAGAGGTCTCCATAAAGGAGTGCCGGTTCTGCTGAGATCTGGTGTTAGACTTCACGTACTTTGAGCCCGAACCATCAGAACTTTTGGTGTCAAAATCAAACTCTGTTTTTCCCTTTGGTTCCTTTGGGCTGAGAAGATGTGGCATGTTATTATTGGCTATATCCTTGTTGCCAGATCCAGGTGTGTTGCTTGGTTTTTTTGCATGCATTGGACTAGGTGAAGGTCCAGGAAGGTTTCCATTTAAAAAGCTTTCATTTGCTGGAAGCCCCTCTTCTCTTGGCCCGCCAGCCCCTAGTGTCTGCATATCCTTGCTGTTTGATCTGTGGTGTGACTGCAAAGCAGAACTTTTGCTGGCTTGATTTCTATATTAAAATGCATAAAGAAGCATTAATATACCAGATTACTTAT
Organism: Drymodes brunneopygia; assembly: GCA_013400955.1. Taxonomy (NCBI): domain Eukaryota; kingdom Metazoa; phylum Chordata; class Aves; order Passeriformes; family Petroicidae; genus Drymodes; species Drymodes brunneopygia. The sequence goes on along the minus strand of VZTZ01007235.1, from coordinate 403,682 downwards.
TCATGTATTAATACTTCAAAAAGTACACTCATTTCAGTTGCCATTTAAAACCACAAAATTTAACTGCAGTAAGATCAAATATTGCCAACTGAAGCACCAAAAGCTTCACTAAAATAACAGATTTGCAAGCATTCGTACATTGTCGTTTCTGGTTATAATCTGATGGCAAACTCTGCTTGGGTTAATGATTTTGCTGACAAAAACTCTGAACATATCAAATCTAATCATAGAAATTTCAACATATATTTACACATTTATGCATGTACGCGTGTACTATGTGAATACATGACTAAGTTAAGCATTACATTATGAAAATTAGCTGTATATCAATTGAAAAAATCTTAAATACACCTGGCATATCAAAGGAAGGTAGAACAATCAAATATGTCAGCACTGTCAAAAAACCCTGATACAATCAATGCTCCAGGCTATCTAGTGAATTCCTGGTTTGGAGGGGGAGGGGAGAGGAAAGGAGGGGAAGAGGTTAATGCATAGGTAGAGTGAGCCTGAGCAAGCCCTTAACACCAAACTCAAAACCAGGTCTACCACAGGAATCCAGCTTTTGTGGAATTTGGCACGATCCCAGTTTTTGGTACACGAATTCATCTCAAAGCTGCATCTGAAAGGCTCTGCAACCAGACTGACTTGGTGCAGAGCTACTTGGTGGTGCCCTTTATTCTACTTCCCAGCTCTTCTAGTTTTGGGATTACAGGACTGAGAAATGAGTTGGTTCTGCAAACACTAAGCCTGAATTTTTTGGAGCAGGATTTATTATCTTGGGTTTTCTGGCATTAAACTAGCTCTGCTTCTGGACTTAGGCTAGTCCTGCAAAGTAGCCAAGACTCAGCAGTGCTGCAGCTGTACTTGTTTGCCCTAATGGACCTAGGCAAGCTATGAGCAACTAAATTATTTCTGTAGCAAATCCATGATGTAACTCAGATATATTCCTGAGGGCTGAAGTGAGAGCTTAATGTACCTTTGTTGATCGTTTTGTTAATTATAATAGGATAATGCTAGCCAATTTTATACGTAGGATATTTGAATTAACCACTTCCAGTGATCTAATAATATATTTCATTGCAGTTTCTAAAACTTTAGCAACTTTAATACCATTTAAAAATATTTTTAGTTAATGGGAAGATTATTTTTTTAAAACTTAGAGATATGAGGAACTTAACATTTTTCCTAGGCAAGCTTTTTAGACAAGTTTCCAGTGGATGTAGGATTTTGTCTCTGATGCCACATGTCTAATGGTAAAACTTCTATCCTAAGCATCTGTAAAGGCAGCTAAAACGTTTTGGAGTCTATCTTGGAAAAAGAATAGATTGTGAATGTCATCCCAAGCCTCAAAATAGAGTAGCAATTTTTTGAATCTCACAGGAAGCACTAAAGAAAAACACAGCCAGGATTAAAAGCCTGCATGTAGAACATTAAAATATTCTGCATGCTTCAGAGGGTGACCTTTATTAATGCACTGATCAGAGCAATAACATGTAGCTTTTTGTACTGAAGTACTTTTTCCACCAGTAAATCTGGTTCACTGAGGTATTAAAATAGAGTGGCTTCTCTCAAGCTATGTGGGTCCAGCAAGGGATTCACTGGACAAACACATCCTACTTTGAATTTGAGGTCAAATAGACTAGACCAGATTCACAGCTGCAACTGTAGACAAAATTCTGTTCATCTCCAATCTGGAATGTGATCAATGCACACAATTTTCAGGACATTTTGCTGCTAAAAATCTGCAAACTTTAAACTTTTAAATATCAAAATCTTGGACAGATTTGTACATATACAGCAATGGCAGCACTCCAAAAAAGAGAGCATTCCTTTGGAATCTTGAGCATCTTCCAAGCCACAAAATTCCTATTGTTCAAGAAAACAGCTAATGTTTTCTTAAAGTGGATCAGCCAATTATTTTTCTTGTCATATGCAGAAATGGCTTCAACATTGTCTTTGTTTTATTTATTTATTTTTAAGAAGCATTCAGCCTGATGCAGAAAGTTAGAAAAAACTTCAGCTTGTGTAGCTGTAAATACTGTGTCTGCTTCCTTTATTCAGTGAGGCAACACAGGACAGCACACAACACATTTCAGTGTGCCTAAGCTGAGCAAACAATCACTTTTCTTGTAGGTGATGTTGCATGTGAGCACCACAACAACTCACTCCCTGGCAGAGCAAATGTCAGTGACAAGACTACATTTACCTGTTGGATAAAGTGTTGCTGTCTGCATGATAAGGTTTCCTCTTAGCTGACCGTGAAGGTGAACTTCCACAGCGATCCAAGAGTCTTTGGGTTTGAAATGAAGGGTGGTTCAAACACTGTTCTGTCAAATATCTATCTGCTGGATCTAACTTCAGCAAATTCTTTGAAAAACAAATCCCAGAGTTTAAATATTAGTATCTGTATTTACATTCGCAAAACAAAAAACCAAAAAACCAAAAAAACCCCCGAAACTCCCCCCAACAAAATAAAGAACATTAGTGGGATAGTTTTTTAATCTCCAGAGTTTCTGGGATTAGATGTAACTGCTAGAATAATTTCATGATGCATTAAACTACACATGACACAAAATAAACACATATATATATGTGTTATTTGTATATAATGTTATGTACACATATATGATAGTATGTTTAAAACACAAAGATATCCAAAACTTTTAAAATAGGTTTTATATATATCTATAGATGTTTTAAATATATGTATTTTCAGGATATACCTTACAACATTGTTTTGAATCAAAAATATTAAATTTACCAGTAATAAAATGCTACAATGAAACAGGCTTTACAAACAAACAAAACAACAATATGGGGACATTCCTATACAAAAACAAACATTATTTTAAAGTTATTATTTTTAAAAATACACAAATGTAAGAGTTCTGGTTTTAGCTTATAGGGTTCAAGTCCACCCATATTTTCAAAGAATTCTCTAAATTGTTTACAATCCATTCAGAATAACACTTGCCTTATAATTCTGTTAGATCAGTTATGATTCTAAACAAAGACACTTCCTGACACATAGAAAGCATTAAATCACACAACTGAAAACAGGAGCTTCAGTATTTTGGGAAGTTTCAAAGGTTCCTTGCAGGAAAAGAGCAATACAAAGCTTACATTGGAATATTCAAACAAGCATGACTGTCAGCAAGGTTAAAAGTTTGAATGGCTACTAAGTAAAAAGAACAGCTATTTCTTAAGGGTTGTGTATGTTTCAGAGATAAGAAATCTATGTGCATCTATGCACACGCATACACAGACACACACATGCAATACATTAACACCATGTTCAGCCACAAACTGGTTTTTCCTTCACAGGATCCCTGAACTTCAAAATGGAAAATGCTCAGGAAACAAAACAAGTGGCAAACCAAACTCCTTTGCAGTTTGGTCATACAGTATGCACCATCTTTCCTTCTCAAGTGACAAACTGTACTGAATGATTAACAACTTATTCCCCCCTTTTTTCTGGTGCTCATCACTACAGTGGCTCAAAAGGCCAAATGAAAATAAGAAGCCTGCATGTGATTCCTACATTCCCCCCTCAGAAGAGAGGATGTCCAGAGGCTTCTCTTAAGTGCACCACCTTACACAGGTTGGACAACAAGCAAGGAGAACTGGAAGTCCTTAGGTTACCACAAGGCTGGGAATCTGCCTGGAATCACAGACAAGTAGTGGGGCAGGGCTCATGGCTGAGGCACAGTCACTGATGGGTACAACTGGTCTCACAGGGAAGGGGATGGAGAGGGAGAACAGTAACATTCCATATAACTGAGTTCCTGAAACACATCCAGTGTCCATGGAACAGAAGGTTTATCCATTGACAATCTCTAGTTCAGGATTAGAAGGGAAAGCAACATTTGGGATGTTATGGTGGGAGTTTTTGGTCAACAATGCATTGAAGAGCGTGAAGATGACGAAGAGGAAAACTCTCTACAACAAGAAAAGGTCTCCTGGTCACAGATCCTCATCCTCACAGCAGACTTCAGTGATCCTGACACCCAGCCTGCACACATGTTCCAGGAGATTTCCAGATTAAATTGGTGGAAATTTCCTAGTGCAGCTACTGGAGAAGAAAATTAGCCAAAGGGAGGATTTCAGTTTACTTGAGCAGCTGCTCAACAACAGTAAAGTACTGGTGAGAAATCTGACCAGAGAAGACACTCAGAGCTGTAGCAACCATGAGATGATTGCAGTTAGGACTGAAAGAGCAGGTGGGAAGACAAACATCAGAAATGGCACCCAGGACTTCAGGAGAGCAAATTCCATTTTCTATAAAGAATCACTGGGCAGAATCTCCTGAAAAACTGCCATCAGAGGAAAAGTGTCCAGGACAGCCACTGATTTTTAAAGAAAATTTATTGAGAGTTCAAGAACAAATAATTTTGCTGTATAGAAGACTACAATTTTTTTCATAGGTTCAGGTTTGCTAAACAGGGAGTTACTTAATGAACAAAAATGCAGAACAGGAGTGTGTGAGAACTGCAGTGAAGGACAGGATACAAAGGTGGACTACAAAAGCAGTGTATTAGCACAAAGGTTAGATCACTTCAGAAGGCCAAAGTCCAGTTAAGGCAAGTGAAGAACATCAAGGGTAAAAAGAAGGGGGTCTACAAGTATTCCAGTAGCAAACAGAAACTCAGAGGAAATGCATGTCTGGTGCTGAATAGCAGAGAAAACTGAATAAACACTAATATTTTAAAAAAGAGTGTCTCAATGTCTTTTTTTCCCAAGTCATAACATGTAAAACCAGTTCCCAACTCCCTAATGCTTGCAAACCAGCATGACTTGTGAAGGAGAACCAAGGACTGGAGCAACAACAAAGCAACAAGGTCAAATTAGTGCCTCCTCATTAATCTAGTTCAGAAATGCTCTCTAAATAGATATATATTAGTAACTCCCTACTTCAGCTGGCATAAATTGAAGCGTGGGTTATTCAGTAATCCAGTAATCCAACCTGAGGTCCCTGGGAATGCAGATAATGAGGAGCACAAGTGTGGACTTGTGTCAGACTGTCCATTGTCTGCAGAAGAGACAGGCACGCAACAAAGTATGTGCAGCATTTGCAACATGCAACTTAAACCACAATTCTCTCCCTTTCTCTTCTTGTAGGCTTCTCCTCATTGTTTAACAAAGTTCCAGCTCCTCAATTAAGTAACATAGGTCAAACACAAAATATCCTCTCTAAAGAATTCCTGACATTTCTCACCTTGTAGGCAGAAACATGGACAGAAAAGATGAAGAGAATGAAATTATTTGGAAATCTGTGTTTCCTTAAAATTCAAGTGCTTCATTTCACAACTTTGCAACTTTTAAATCACATCAAAAGAACCTAAAAGACACTAAGATATAACATAAAATCTACGATAAAATGAAAATAAACTCTCCCCCAGTACATGTAACAATGGTCTTAAGCCTGATCTTGAAATTTCTGTACTGCAATGTATGCTACTAGAGCTTGAGTTACAGCTAACTATGAAAAAAAGTTTCTGTGGATTAGAAAATAGAGGAGAAAGTATAATACCAAAACTAGTTATTATAAGCACTGGAGTATATAATTTTGCAAACTCCTTGAAACCAAGATAAAAGCTATGCTGATGCTCTTCATGAGGGAAGGAGATCAAAGGGATTTGAACTGGCTGTGCTGAAGAAGAGCAGAGCAAATTTGGTGGATTTCTGCTGGCTACAACAATACTACTAAAAGCAAGGAAACACCCAAGTATGTCCCAAAGCAGATGAACTCTGTTTTCCAAGACAACTGGTGCAGAGGGGTTTAGGATCATACAATTCATTCAGAGTTGACTAGCCATATCCACACTTCATATGTGTTCCATATTACTTTTAATTCTTAGGTGGTTCTGCGATTCTAAACCTGATTTTGGATACTATGATTTCTTTCTTCAGCTTACTGGGGATGAAATGATGTGAAGGTTCCTGCAGCTTACCATGGGAGTGTTTTATAGTACAGTAGAAAGGACAACAATACATGTTTTTCCATACCCGGGAACAAGGCACAAACACGTAGCACAATGTTTCTGTGGGGAATGAGCTTCTCCCGATTCTCCCATTTCCCCATAAGAAGAAATCTCAGGACCATAACCAAGTTTGGCCATGTGTAACTAGCTGACTTGCACCAAAACAGGACTGAAGAGTAACCTAACACACACACTGTGCAGAGGTGACAGCAATCAGACCAAGAGTTTGGATAAAAACCCAAAGCTCCCGTGTGTCAACTTTGTCTTTGACAACTGTCCACATCCTCACACTTAACCAACAACAAATGAAAAGCAGCTCAGGTTCGCCCAATTCCCTGTGGATGTATCTAAATATGATGGGTTGAGAGCTCACACTCCAGCAGTCAGTGCCTCTGCATGTGTGTCAGTGTGAATGCACAGCCCTGCAAAGGGTGGTGATGATGCTTTGTCTGGGCTACACATCGTTTATCAAATCAGTTAAAATTGAACAGACTCTCCTGGCATTTGCAAGGGATATTTTCCTGATTCCTAGGAAATACCAAGCCTCACTACAAACAATGGTGGTATCAAAACACCTCAAAAGGGAGTTCCCAAGTCCTTCTAAGATGCATTATGTTAAGAAACTAAGGTAAGAAGTCACTTATATATTTTCCTGCATATTACAGGCAGAAAATAAAAGACATTTTCCTACCTTCATAAGATCAAGCAATACACCACTTAAAATTCCCAAGTATCTTCTCTCTAAAGACTGTGGATGATTGACTGCTGGAAACTGTAAAAAATACACTGTAAATATACTGATCATGTAAACAAGGTAATAAATAAATGAATACAATGTTTCAAAAAATAGAACCTATACAGTGAATCAAGACATGCAATTAATGGGAATCATAAGCATTGAAAAAGTTATTGGCTTATGAAAACTATAAAATATTCTAATGAAGCAAATAACTCTTGATGTGTGATAAGCATCTAGTCAACCCAAGACAGTATTCTTGATTATTAGGGCAGCCAAGAAACCACTCTCAAGTGAGAAATAATCAACTTAAAATTTTTTGTGGCATTATGATTGACAGGAGCTTTAAAATAGATTCAGAACTAACATAAGTAACATACATATTTAAAAAAAAGGTTAAAAATAGCTTAGAGAGAATTTGAGAGTGCAAATACAGTACTAATTAAATACTAAACATTAACAAACAATTCCCAAATGGTTTTAGTGAAAAAAGGCAAAAGTCCAAAGGTTTAAGTTTCAGGGTTACTGCTGTGTTCATGCTGCTGACAACACCATGAGAAGCAGTGCACACTGCTGGGGGCATCCATTATTTGTTCTAGTATTACTTTTCATAAAAGACATTATGGGAACTTTGAAGAAAAATGGAAGAACATTAGTTTGAATGCTGTTATTCCTAAACAGTCTCTGTATTTTTCTTTTGATTTTGCTGTATTTTGAAGTGGTTTACTAATAATTGAGAATTTTTTTAAGGCAAGTCTGCTATATTGATCTCAAATAGCAACTTAGGTAAACCAAGGCCACCATGCTTCCTCCAATTTTAACATGAATCAAATGGTAAAATGTTCATGTCTTCCTTTAGAATGACAATCATAAAGAAGATTTTATATCTAGAATGATCATGGAAACATGAACATGTGCTGAAGCCGTGCAAAGTAGCAGTGGCTTTTCACTGGAATTGTTCAGATTCTACACATAACTTATTGATAGAACAAGTATCTACAGCCCTACATTGCCACTCACATTTTTCCACAAAATTATGAGTTTATTGGTAATTTCTGATCCCATGTTATTTTATTTCCTTATGTCTTCAACACACCCTGGATGTTTTCCTCCTCAAAAGAATTGAAGAGAGAAGAGTAAATATTCCCTACACCTCAGGAGCAAGGAAAACTGTGTTATAAACATATATATGGAAGATATGAGTAGAAAGAAAAGACAAAGTTTGTAAATGTGCATCTGGATCCATGCTGGAGTGTTTGAAGAGAGTTTTTTAATCCTGTTTTACAATATGGTAGTAAATTAGTAACTTAGGCTAATGTAGAAATTCACAAAGTCCAAGCATATTGATAAAAATTCCACATAATGGGCTAGTTTCGATCTTGTGAATATCCAGCTCCAGATCCAGCTTGTAAGTAATAATTGGCCTGATCACAGCATACCCACTATCTGTTCCACAACAGAAAATCTTCCACTATTAAGCACTATGCCACATTCAGAAAAAACATACTTGTAAGGCTGTCTTAAAGAACAGGATAACTTTTTCCCATTAATTAACTAATGAATATCACATTCCAAACCAATAATTTTTTTTTAGTATTTTTGAAGTTTAAGCCATTATTCAAACTTTACTTCAGTTTTAAAAAATGCTCTCTATGAGGAGCCACATGGCCCTGTGGACACCACCTGACAAGTATCCTGACTTTACAGGCAGGAATAAGAAGGCAGGAACACATCTGAGGCCAACAATAAACCACTGATCTGGGATGAGAACAGAGATCCATAACTCTGAACTAATCACATTAGGTCTGTGCTGTCTTCTTGAATTACTGTGTTTTAAAGCTACAAAACAAAGATACTTCATTCTCATCTTAAGACATCACAGAGCATTTATCCAAACAAGATTACTGCACAATCAGAAATGCTGTAAAAAAATTTTGAAGAGGCAGTAATTTATTTTGCTTACAATTTTTAAGGCATTGTTCTTCTGATAAGGGGTTATAAATTTCTCACACAAAAACCCCATCCAGCCCACTGTTCTGAACAGGGTGAAATACAAAAAGGACGTTGCAAGAAATGTTTGTCTACTAATTTTTTAAAATCCACTCTTGAAGGGTCTACAAACTTCAACAAAAACTCTTGGAATTACTTATGCTTATACCTAAAATAATTACTTTAACACCTTAAGCCAACTCTTTTCTTATCATTGTCAGCTAAACCAAATTTATGGCTACTTTTATTATGTTTTAACATGACTAGGTCTGCACTCCTTCCCTTTCACATCCTCACATTTTCCTTCTCAGAGTAAAACTCAAGATTTGAGTCTTTAGCAGAGATCAGGTCTCCTAAAACCTTCGTATGTCTCTTTACATGATTTACACTAATGATTTCAGAATATTGTAAGGATCATAAACTCACCTTTCCAAGCAACTTTCATCAATAAAGAAAGGACAATCAAAACTGAATTTCAAGGAAACATGAGTACAATCACTGACCAGGTATTCTTAAAAGTAACAGAGCTATTACTTATTTATTGATTCTGGTATTTTGTCATATCGAACATCCCAGCTTGTCTAGATCTTCACACTAGTGAGTCTCTGTCATTATATTATATTGGCAAACCCTTGAAAAGAACAATGCTGTCAGTACGAAGAGCTTTTTTACTCATGAGACTTACATAAACTCCCTAGGAATATAAGTCAAAAGGCAGAAAGTTGATAGTAGCATCTATAGCTCAGATTTTCCCAACAAACTTGAAAACAGCAGTCCTGAATTTTCCACAACCTGATCTGACAGAGCTTTGCCACTAAACTTTACAGTGCAAACCTAGCAGGGCAATGTTAGATTGGGTATAAGAGGTAAATTGCATGCCAAAAATGTCAAAAAAATGAAAGAAAATCTTTAAACAACTTTTAACAGGAAAACAGATGTATTTATAATACTCAGTTCTGGTGCAATCAGAATTTTACTCTGACTTATGAATGCCTTATAATCTATATATCCTATACTTTCACAGAAACATATGCAGTAGATAACACACAATGCAAATGGAAAGAACCTTTGCAGCACTTCACACCAGTAAATAAGAAAAATAAGAAAAAAAAAAGAACAAAGCTTTCTCTTACCCGCAAGCCATGGAAGCGTGGGTTGCTGTAGAAGAGCTTCATCTGCTCGGCTGGCAGAGGGCCTAGCACCTTCTGGATGGTGAAGAGCTGGTCAATCTCACTCTCGCCAGGGAACAAGGGCTGCCCATCACTCAGCTCCCCCAGGATGCAGCCTACAGACCACATATCCACAGCCTTGCCATAAGGGGCTCTGTGAAGCGAAAATAAAATGTTTGTCACCCGCTGCCACTGCCTTGTTACTGAGCTGCTTCAATTTATTGGCCATATTCCCCATGGCCCACTTCCTCACAACACAGAAAAATAAACTTTGATATTAAGGAAACTTCCTCAAAAACCAAGCCCTCTCTTTCTGCCCTAGATTTCCTGATGTATCTATCACTGCTTGAAAAGGCAGAAGAGGAGTTCTCAAGTGCCCCCAGGGACCTTGTTCTTTTTGAAAAGTCTTACATACAACAATAATCTTTTTGACTGCAAAGCATTCTCCACTCACAGTTAAACAACCACTAACTTCCCTTCACTCTAGAGCTCATGCCTGTACTCTGTTCCTGCATTCCATTTCTTGTTTGATTGTGCTTAATAAGTGGACAGGCATACTGAGCCTGGCCACTGGGAGAACAGAAATTCTAAGAAATCTTTGTTTCAGCATTTATACACAAAAATCTTAATTAGCGTTAAAACAGAGTGCTCCTGAAAACTGTTTTTTAGAGAAAAAACAAGTGAGGAAGCAATCAAAGCATCATAAAGTAAGTAATTCCTGTTTGGGAGCAAAGCCACAAGTTGGGCTTTGGGGAGAACTCTTTTTTACACACCCAAATTCTTGCCTGTTGAATTTGTAAAAAAATTTGTAAACATTTGTATTATTCCAATAATGTCTTTCCAATGTTTAGATTTTGAACAGAATGTCTGGAGAATTCTTTTCATGTCAAAGAAAAACCATATAAAAATAAAAAAGACTGGAACAAAGATTGAACTGAAAACATATTTCACTGACTCTCTTCTTTTTGAAACTTGTAATCCAATAACTCAAATTCTGTTTCAAGAGATTTAAGTTACAGCTGGCTTGCCTTTTTCTGGACTAAGACAGCACCAGGAGCTGCAGGTGACAAATCCTATCCTAAATCTGTCTCCTTCACTCCTTCCTTACACTGTTGATTAATGATGTTTAGAGAAAGACCATCCTCAAACTAAAAAAAAAAAAAAAAAAAAATTGACTCTTCCCCATTGATTACCCATGATTATTTACTTCACTTGTGGGGAGGACACTTGGCCAGAGGAACAGTAAACCCAAATGGTGATTTGTCTAGGTGAAGGTGAGAAAGCATTTCTAGCTGGACAACAGCCTGAGTGAAAGCCCAGACTCACTGAGCTGACTGATGCAGGACTCTGTGGTAGGTGGGAAAGCTGAAGTAGGACACCAAAATTCCAAGAACCACTTGGCTTAGAGAATGTGCCACGAGACACTGTAGTCCTCTCACAACAACCATCCCAAAATGAACGCTTGCCCCACTGGAATAGACTGCTGACAAGGACCCATCAGAGGCAAGGCAGACTATGTCACAATTCCTCCAGTACACTACCACTCAGTGGGGTTCATAATTTGCTTACTAATCCTGCATGGAGACTACCTGTGGATTTGCTGAGAGACTCAGTGTTTGACCCCTCTAGGATGCTGTTAGTCCAACCCACCCATTAGGTCAGAAGGACAAGGAAGGCCTAGTTTTTTTTCTCAGTGCACAAGGAAACACAAGCAAGAAGGGATTCCAAAGCCAAGGATCTGCTCTGAAAATATTCTGTGCCTGTACTGCAAAACTGAGGCTCTGTAGGCAAAACAGTGAGAATGCAGGTAAAAATCCTATCCTTTTATTATGACAAAAACCCAAATACATTTTTATTTGTAACTCCTTTAATACACAGTTTTCTTCACTAAAATGTGAAATGGGGAAAAGGCTGCTGCTGGCTGGGGTATTGTAGAACAAGCTAGGGTTACAACTTAGGGATGGGCTAAAACTCCTTTGAGGCATCAACCATTACCTTTCCCTGCTCTCATGAATAAAGGAAACTGAATCACAGTTAAGAACTTTTCACTGTAGTCAAACAGAAACAAATCAGAAAATACCCATTTCTTAAGGCAGCACAAACTGCAACGCTGTTATTTGAAAAGACAAGCTCAAGACCTCTGCTGATTGTCAGAATCAATCTCATCAGATCACAGCACACAAAAAAATGCAAGAGTGACATGGCTGGACAAATGAAATAACTCCTATAGGACAGATAGAGCATACCTCAGAAGCACTGTAGTCTATGCCTGCACATATTAGATTCTCCAAAACATGTTTTCATCTAGCAATTTAGCATGCTTTAAAATCTACTGGCTTTTAGCAATATTTTGTCATCAAAGGGTACAGAGTACTCCACTAACAGTAGTTACCTGAGGCTCTGCAAAGTGAGTAGATTTTAGATGTTCTGTGATTAATTAGGCAGTAATTTCTTTCCTCTCCTGAAATTTAAGTCTTGAATGTTATCACTAAACAAAAACCTCTCTGGGACACATTTTAAAAATTGAAAAAGTAAAACTGTATTTGTTAAAATGAATGTATTTAATAAACCTGAGAAGACTTTTGAGTATCAGATGCTTATAAAAATTTGGTAAATGTAATGTAAGGGGGGATGGGAAGGGTGAATGCCTGGGAAACAGAACAGGATTTCCAAGAAACAGGCATCACTTCGCCAGAAAAACTTGGCATTAAAAACATAAACCAGCACAACTGAAACATTCAATACACAAATCCCCTCCCTTTCCCTACAAGCTAATCAAACAGATTTAGTCAACTACAAACAGACATGATTCCTGCTAAATTCCCTTTGCTAACAAAAGAGTTTCAAAAACTGCAGGTCAGACTCATACTATGTCTTCTGAAGCTTTTCATGTCTTTCCTCCTAAATCCTCATTACCACTAGAGACAGAAAAAATGGTTTGTATCTAAAAAGGTCACAATGCTTTCTTTCCAAGTCTTTTTTTTATAGTTATATATGCACATACACACTTCACTGGAAGCTTTACTGTTTTCTCCACAACATGAAAAATTGGGTTTTGAGTTTTTTAATGGCAACTTTAACATACTATTCTGCTTATAAGAAAACAACCGCCCACAAATTTGATTAAGATTAGCACAGCTGTGGGAATAGGGGGATGACTTTATTGACAGAATAATTATTACTTAAGTTTTAGCTGTTCAAAAAATATCTAGTCCAGTGTTAATCAAATGTTCCAAGAAAGACTTGTTTCCCAGAGGCACTTAACATGGTGCTTAAAGATTCTTAGGAGAGACCAGAACTTTTTTGATTCATCCTGTGGCTACTAGTTCCTTATTTTAATTATATGTGTATATAAATACACATGCATTGTATACTGGAATTGTATTCCATGACAGTGTTCACGCAGTTTAGATTAATGCTCTGTTTAACTTGACAGCAATGGGAAGATCACATGTTGTAGGTCTCCACTTCTTTTTTTCCTCTTCCTTTGCCCTTTTGGATTCTGTGATTTTTTTAATTTAGTATCTCAAAATCTGCTTTACCTTGTGAGGTGGTAAAATGCTCATTTTACAGATGAATAAAGGAGTAAAACTAAGTTGTCTGGCTGAGGCTACCCATATAACTACTACTTTCACAGTCAATGCAATGCTAACTTCTCAGTGCTTCATTAAAATGATTTATACAGCCTCCTTCAATAAAGTCATCCTAACTAGTAAAAAGCTACCACCATTCTTTTGAGTGACTTCAGCAGTGCTGGTAAAGGGTAACTACAAATGAAAATCAAATCACAGAATCATAGAAAGTTTTGGGTTGGAACGGGCCTTTGAAGATCATCTTGTTCCAGTCTCCCTCACCTGGGCAGGGACACTTTCCACAAGATCAGGATGCTCAGAGCCCCATCCAACCTGGACTTGATACTGCCAGGGATGGGGCACCCACAGCTTCTTTGGGCAATCTGTTCCAGAGCCTCACCACCTCTGAGCAAAAAATTTCTTCCTAATATAGTTGTGACCCAAAGGATGAAAATAACTGGGAATGTTACATTGTGAAAGCTGTACTGCCATTGCTATGTATGTCCACACAGGGCTGATGGAACATTCCAGGCTAGAGGACTACCATGGAAACCTCTTCTGAAAGAACTGGGGATGGGGGTGCAGGAGTGGAAGTACATCTGTTATAATTCAGCTTAATATTTTAATCAGTTAAACACTGCTCAGCTCAAGACAGGTCAATATGTCAATGATTCATACTGACTTACTGGAAATGAACAAAAATTAATGAAAATCTGGAAGCCTCCTGAAATCTTGCCTTTAAGTTGAACACAGCTCTCCACAGGCAAAGCTTACAAAAGGTGCTGAAAAACCATATAGAATCAGTAAAGGTTTATCGTGGCAGTTCTCAAACTGTACTTACCCAAGCAAGAGTTCAGGTGAGCGGTACCACCTGGTAGCCACGTATTCTGTGTAGTTAGCATTGCTTCCCTCAGAGAGATTACGAGCAAAGCCTGTCAGAGAAACAGTGGGAAATATTATATCCCATTTTTAAAACAGTATGTGTGTCACCACTGATTTTGGCAGTAAGAGGTCATGTCTATTTATACAGAAGCAAATTGTTTACAACCCCTGCCGCAGAATGATGTCTCCAACAACTGCTTGTCTACTGAAATGCAAGCTTTTATTGATACAACAGTGAAAGTCAGCATGCATGCTTTAATGACTGCCTTACCTGTGCACTCTCCTCACAAGTCTGTGGGGTTTTGCTATTACTCTGTATGCTATTACATAATCAAAACAGGCTGATAAAAGTTAACTGTCAGTATGCCATGTCAGCTATTGAAATATTACCACTAAATTTCACTAAAATGCTGTTTGCAGAAGAATCATAGCTTCAGAAACATTACACATGCATGTGGACTAGACTCTTCTGCTCATTCATCCTAACTACTACAGTCTTTGATTTTTTAAACTGGTCAAAAAACTATATATTATTCTCAACTAAGGACACTTCCTCCCTGGCCTGGCAATGAAAACGGTCATCTCCTCATAACTATAAAATGCAGGCATCTAGGAAAGATCAGCAACACTGTTTTTATCTGCACTTGGCTCACTTCACATGTTTTGGCTCCTCAACTGCTTTAGCATCACATTCACAACAAGGTTCTTAATGAATTAGAATCAGAAAGCATGTCCAAGTTAACTTCTTTATCCACATCATTTTTCTTAAGAATAAAACAAAAAATTTAAAAACGTGTACTTATTTGCAATTGTACCAAAACTTCCCTACTGTCCTAAGGCATAACAATTATGACCACTAGCTGAGAGAACAGTGCATATACTGGGAAATCCAATTGTAGGAATAATTTAAACTTTTATTGTCATTCTTCTCCATTCATTAAAAGTCAGCCAAGCACCACAGTAATGTTACTAGATTTTTCAGGTAGAATTACTCAAGGATAGACATTGGCACTGTTTTCAAAAAGTATCCAGTCTTACTGTTTCCAAAAAAATAATTAACAATTAGGTGAGATAGGACAGACAGATCTCAGCAGCAAGACTCCACATGCGTCGGCTCCTTACTAAAGCTCAAAATGAGACAAGCTTTTGGGACTGAAATGCAGAAACAGCATTTCCAAAATGCTTTCTTACAGGGATGTTGCATTAAAATGCAATTCAAAATTCACTTCAGTGAAATCACTATATAAGACTATGTAAGACTTTCCATTATTGCATAACAATGAAGAAATAGTAAAAATTCCAAAGCGTTGCAGAAGAATAAGGCATAACTTTATTTCCTGAACCAAAAAGTGCTACTTAAATGCAATATATGTTTTGCTTTATATCTGAGTTCCTCTGCAGAAGCTGCCAAAATTGCCTTTCCCATACAACTATGTTTTGTTATCTTTTTTTTACAATTTTTTTGTATTCTGGAAGTCTAAAGTTTAGCATGAAGAAGCCCAGTTCCACTCATCCCTGTGGAATACTAATTTATTCCAAATTGAAGTAGCAATCTGGATGCAGATTATTATTATTAGACTAGTGATAATAGAAAAAAAAAGAATTTGTTAATGGCATAGGTTACAGCTGTTACTTTTTACTCTAACTTCAAGTGTTAGTAAACTAAAAGATGTGGTAAGTATGATGAGGAACGGGTATTTCGAAGTTGTCCCAAAATAATAATTCATATCTGTTCCCATAAAGTCTAATGAACATTACTGGTGCTGCTGCAGAAAAGCTGGAAAGGATTTTTATTTTTACTTCTAACATGGGGATTGAGTGAATTTCGAAACATTGCTATATTTAGAACTGCTTAGGCAGCCCCATTTCTGTTTCAAATTACGAGCTATCTGATTAATCTTAGCAGTGGAAAATCTTTCATTCATGTGTTTAATGAACAGAGGGAAGATAATCAGGATCTACACCAAAGAAATAGGACAGTCAAAATGTGGGAAACCCCAGACTGAAAGGAGGAGGGGAAGAAAGGAAAAAAGCAGTCACATAATAGAAATAAACACGAGCTGATGATGAGCCTGGCAGCACATGAGCTCCTGTGCATCAGAAGAATTCTACAGGTTAAAGTTTCATCCTCCTCCCTCCAGGACAGAACTTGGTCACAGACAGGAGCTATTATGTCCAGAAACTGGTGAATGTAGTTTGAAAAATCAACCCCTAACTTTACAGGCCAGTGCAGCATGGATGTGATGTGGCAAGACAGAAAGCAAAGTTATCATCATGGGCTTGTGTCACCTCTACACTGTCGGGTGATGCATTTTATAGATCCAATATTGCTCTGGCCCAATGACACCATGCAGAAAGATGATGGACAGAACTAACAGTTCAGGAACGCATAGTACCTTTCCAAGGGAATAATTATTTTTGGTTATGATGGAGTTGGCTTATTGTTCCTTCCTCCAAATTGTGCTGAATATAGAGCATATATCAGAATAGAGAATATATCAGGAATATAGAAATAAGAGAAGGAAGCTTGGAAGAACATTAGACAAACTCCAAACAGTGACAATGAACAGATTAGAAGGTGAAGACAGGAGGAGATTTGGGTGAGAGCAATTATTAAAACAATAACATTTGCAAAGGCATCATGTGCAGAAAGAACTAACAAGCAAAATTAGAAATTTCAGGAAAGGACTTTAAATGACTAAGAACATGGTAGGAGAGATGTCAAGGAAAAGGAGGTAAGAAAAAAAGAGGAGATTGTCAGTTTCTTACAGTGAAACAAGGCACATTTAAGTTAGACATAAGGTAAAGCATTCTAATGTTAATGACATGTAAGTACTTTAATAGGTGCCTAGGAACACTAGGGAACCTCTATGATTCAGAATTTTAAGAATATACTAAGCAAACACCTGTCAAGAATGACACAGACATTCTTAATCCTTTCTTTGAGTAGGTGGAAAAACTAGAGGATTTCTCGAGGTCTTTTCCAGTCCCATGTTTCACAATTTCTATGCTTACACACCATACAGAAATTAAGAGATTGCTAAAAGAAGCAATTTTGAAGCCCTGGAGTTGAAACAGCAAACACACTAGTCAGAAAACTGAATTATTTCCAACAGATGCATCTGCTGTAATCGGCACTTTGTACTGTTCTTTTTCCACTTCTGTTGGGAGAAATGACACCCACACAACATGTGTCCAGGCAAGCACAACAACTAATCTCAATTTTATCTAGCACGTTATGTACAGAACACATGGCCCAAGGATTATGAAGAACTATCTCGTTAAAAATTTATGACCTTTTCTGATCAAACTGTTTTTGTCCACTGGGCTATTGGAAATGGATGCACCATCCTTTTCCTTCTATTTGTAAGCAAATGAGGAATATGACATTGTATGCGACAAGTACCCATGTTCCAAAACATGACTTAAGTTAGGTAGTCAGACAGCATATGTTAAATCATGCTACAAGGCAAATTATTATATTCTAATTTCTGCACGTTCAGGAAATACTTGTGGTTAACACCGTTCTGACAGGTATTTTATAGTAATAGCCTAAGCTACTAGCAATTATGTCAATCAGCAATAACATTAAAAAATTAAAACTGAGTCCATCTTACAAGAGTTGCTCAGAATTTTAAATTCAACTAAAACTGAAAGGCCAATTAAAATTAAAACTAACCCACATGAACTTTGAGAACCATAGAAATTCCCGTAACAGTTTGCCTTCCTTGATACTGCGCTGCTCACTCTGAGCACACAGTGATTGCACATCCTTTCCAACAGCAGAAAGAGAACGTGGCTGGAGCACTCAGCATGAGCAAGCCAACAGACCACGCAGAACATCACTGCTGGCAGAATTCACATCATCTCTATCTGGTGAGAAAACTGATGGCCAAAACATGACCATACCATTTGTCTGGCTTTTTATTTCCCTGCAATTCTGCCGCACAGAGGATGTTGACACAAGCCCACACGCAGAGATCTGTCAGCTGACGTCATGTGACAACTCTAATGGTGTTACTTTCAAGCAGGGACATCCCCCATCCAAAAAAGCTGAGGGAGGAAGGGAGGGCAAGGGCCAGGGAAGGACGTGTGGGGTGCACAGCTCCCATGAGGACCTACTCATGCTCCCACTGGCTGTTCCTGCTTGTGACAATGTCAGCCCAGACTGGGACATGCATTGTGCAGGGACAGGCGCTGCCTGTGGTGGTTGTTCAGCTCTGCACAGGGCAGTGGGTTGGTCCCTCAGTGGGATTTGCTTGGCAGGGCCAAGATCCTGATAATCAGTGTAAAGTAAAGGAGGGCAGCCACAGTACCACACAACAGTACCCTGATGCTCTGTCAGAGCTGTGCAGCTCCTTACACTGCAGAATAAATGGCCCTGAATTCAAAGAACTTACAGTGACCAAATATTCTAAGTTTTTTCCTAGAATGGTAATTGTTTCTGAATGTTTAAGTAAAAATGCCCTTAGGATTAAAAGAAATAAGCAGCACTGCAAATGACAAACACCTGTTTTGTCTTCCTTAAAAACTATTTTGATTTAATTTGTTAGCAGTTCTTCTTTTCATTCAAAATTACAGAGGTTGGAAATGACAGCTTTCAAACTGCTCTTACTGAAAAGTGCCCTTGGGGTAACACTATGGAATTAGCTTTTATTTACCAAGCCGAACAGTAAGCTTTTCAGAGGGGACAATATTTCATTCTATGTTTATGTAGCGTTTAGAATAAAAATACAGATTGTTGGAACACTCTGCCCTGTTGTCTTCTGGGCTTACGCACATTGGCAAAGTTCGCCTTGTAGCTGGGTGATGATTCTTCAAAGCCTTAAAGCTGACATTAAACAGGCATTGGTAGGTCAGGAAACATCAGAGTTAACATAATATGTACAGCTCTGACTCTGACCTCCAGCCATTCAGTCATTAATCATAGGTGGACATGTGATTCCTTAATTAAGGTAACAAAAAACGTTGACCTATAACTACACACATGACATTCCACAAAAGCCAATGGTTCAAAATATATATAAAAAGTGTAAGTTTACTGTGTCTTTACTAAACAAGCAGGAATTATCTTTTCTATTAATACACAGGCCAGATAAACCTACAGTTTTGCCAGCCTCCTAATCAGCTCATCATCTGTGCTCTTCTCAGCTGAGTGTCAGCAACATCAAAAGCAGAAACCTTGTCTAATACATGAGGAGAGAAATGCAGTTTCTGTTGGCATGTTAACACAGGTAATTCACAGGGTATGCAAATTAGGACCAGAAATCTTTCAAATTAAAATACTAGACCCAAACCTGAAGCAGTAATCAATTCTGACTGCTAGATGACTTTTAAACAGTACATACTGTAGAACTCTTACGAAAGAAGGCAAAACTGCACTGCAAGAGATTTTCTTTAAAAAGATAAGTAGCAGGTATCTTCCAAACTTACCAAAGTCACACAACTTCAGAACGTCATTGTGGCTTATTAAGAGATTCTCTGGCTTGATATCTGAAGTATCAGAGTGGGTGAGAAAAAAAAAAAAGCTGTTAACTTCTCTTAATTTTGGACTTTGTCAACAAATATTATTTCATTATCATTTATTTAGAGATATTCATGCAGTCATAAATGAAGCATTACAAGAGCAACTGCTGAAACAGCTTCCAGCAATTCAGTTTGTGAACAGGCAGAATTAATTTTCTGCCTTTTGAAGTCTTTTAAAGTGTTTCCCAACAAAATATGGAAAGATAAAATGTGCTTACAGATGTTCCTGGGCAGAAAACCAATATCCATATTTCATATTGCAAAATAAAAGAAAGGACTGATATTTAATTACCCAGTTAACCAATAAAATATTAAGTATGTTGTGCTCAAGATTTTCAGTTGTAATGACCATCATGGTCACCTCTCATAATTTGTTTAGAAAAAATGTCTTGCCTATTTTTAAGCCCTTTTTTAATTCCTATATTATACACACTGTACATTTTTCAAACTATTTTCAGAATCTTGCTGGTCTTCAATATAAAAAGCATACTATGTGATAATTTTATCTTATTAGAAATATTAATCAGAAAAGTTACTTTTGCAAAGTCACAAAGCAAAATACAATTTTATTAAATCAGGACAAAATACATAAAACTAGCTAAAGTCATACATCAAGACATGTATAAGTGCTTGAAGCTTAGGCAGAAAGTAAATACACAGAGCTGAAACTCAGGGGAGCTGGGAGGAACTGCCTTAAGAAGTAAAACATGGGGGACCAAGTTTCAAGATTTGGGTTATTTTTCTTCTAACATTCTATAATCAGATTCAAAAGTGAAATGACTGAGCATCATAAAATGGTTAGAAAATTTCCTTTTTCTAAGACAACGTCTGTTACTGCAGTTTCAGTTCACTGTCCTTATCATTTCCCAAAGACAGTGGACAGCAAACTTTTTATGTAGGTGAATTTAGTTTTAAAATGATCTGGAGTCACGCAGCAGACTTAAGACCCGGCCAAATTTACATTTCTTTTTGTTCTGTTGATATAAAGCAATTGCTTATATTTATGTTAAATGCAAATTACTTCAAGCTATAACATGTTTCCCTTTAGAAAGGGCCTTATTACATGTGGAGAAGGACACACTTACCTCTATGAACAATATCATTCTTATGGCACCAATGAATTGCTTTAATTAGCTGGTAGATGTAGCTTTTCACCTTTTCTGGTGGAACTCCATTTGGCATTTCTTCTAGCAATTCAAGCATATTCTAAATGTTTAAAAGACACATTATTTACAAGAGCTATACTTCAGTTGCTGGAAGATAACATGCTTTCAGTCTTCTGAAGCAACACATTTGGGCTACAGAGCCTAGCTATGGAAAATGAGTAGTTTAACATTCAGGGAGTGAATTTTAATCATAAGCATTCACCTAGCTGTTTTCATTCTAGAGAAAACACTTGTGAAGACAATAATCATAAAAGGTGAACCATGAATATAGCACAAGTCCTTAAAAGACAGTCCTCAAACCACTTTTCCTAAAACACCTAAAAAGCCATTTAGTTACAAAACGTTGCCTAAAAAGAAACACCAGGTCAGGGGTGTGGGCATACAAAAAGTTCAGCAAATCAAAGCATTTTGTAAATATTCAACAATGCTTTAACATACTGTTTTCTTCATTGAGTTAGTTCTGGCACTTTGACACTGCAAGGTCACAATGAATCACCGACTGTATCTGTATATGAATGGGTATAAAACAACAAAAGCCTCTTGGTAACAGCTATAAAAATGCTTCACAGGGGCATAAAGAGAAACCTAGGGAGTATCCTATAGCTACAGATCAGCCATAATGATCTTGGACATCTTGGCACTACAGCACCTACAGCCATATCAACTGTTTTGTGGATACAAATAGGAAAGAAAATAAACTTACTGCTTATACTAGTACATTTCCTCTTTGAAAAAGAGCATCTAGATTCCCATTATGTTAGAAAATATCTCCAATTTTGCACAATTAGAATTACAATGAAGTTTGTGTGCTGATTTCTGAAATAATAATGGGCAGCAGCAGCCCACTTGAAGAGAGTCTTATTTACTGAACACTGAAATAGGAGTATTTTGGCTATATTGCATTACAAAACTCATTTAATTATGGATTTGAGCCATTTGTAGATTTTTCATTAAAAGTAAATTTACCTTGTCTTTGATAAAAATTTTCTTTAGCTGTACAGTAAAATTTTTGAGGTTTCTCTTTAATGAATACAATATATAAAACAGCAGAGATTTTGGTGATATTTGAAAACATTTCTAAGTTTTGCAGTTTGGGAGTAAATACTGGAATTCATGTGCTTGAGTGTAAGTTTTCTTACAAACACACTTCAGATCCCAGGAAATCAATTTTCTATAAGAAACTATATCGATTTTAGTTAGATTCTTGTCCACACAGAAGGCTGTGGATCTGGATAAGTAAGTCAAGAAGTTAGTGTTACAAATACAAAACAGAATAATAGCATCAACACAGGAAGACATAATCCTATATGAAGACATTAACTAAGGGGATGATGAATAAAGCAGATTAGACTAAATGTGAATTTAAGTAATCTGGATTTCAGTATTGCAGAGTTAAAATTCCCCAAAGGACACAGAGTGCTCATTACCAGTTAAACAAAAAATTATTCTATTCCACCTCATTTTATTTAATTCTTTCTACTCTCCCCTCATCCAAAGAATACAGAACCATCCTGGTCTTCAAAGAAACTATGGGTGACACTACTTAGGATATCTGAAAATACAAAATGTTCATTTACTTCAACGTTTAAGTGAAAAGAAAGGTGAACATTAATACAGAAATGACATTATGTAGAAACTGTACATGATGCCTACCTTTATCACAAAATTCTTTTATTCTTATGCAAATAATGTTAGATATTGCAGCCTGGTGTTTTCACTGATATTAAACCATTTTTGAATATATTCCCTTTATCAGAATCAATTAAATATCTTTTACTTATGCTGCTCTTTCAACCCACCTCTCCAGGTAGCTTAGCCAAGTCAACTATAACAGAAAATGAAATGTATGTTCTAAGTTGGTGTGTGATCAAAGATATTTCATGTGTCTGGAACAACTACCAGGAACATGGGTGAAACAAGTCACCAAGTTTCCAAGTGATCCACCACATTAGAAGTGACTGATCTGCTGGTGAAAACCAAAAGTGATTTCTGCCAAACTGTGGGCTAATATAGGTCATCTCACATTATGTAGCCAAGTTATACGACTTGAAGTATAGGAGACAGCATTTAGGGTGAGAAATTTTTAGATGAGAGAAAATTGACTGCAGAGGACTAGCACTCAGCTAGACTGCAACACCACACTGGCAGGATATTAAATGAAAATTTCAATTAAAAGAACAGTACCTCATGAAGGCTATAGACATATTTAAACCTGCATTTTCTTTTACTCTCTGTATCTGAATAACACCTAATTGTTTCCATGAAGAAATGATAAATGGCTAGAATTCAGAGGGAAGGTCTACCTTCATCAGGAAGGCTGCAAAAATGACAAAAGACCAATCTGTTCTAGGTTGTTTCTCCCTGGAAACAGATCAGGATGCTTGGCAGTAGTAGGCCAGTCTAAGGAAATTTTGGAATAGTTTCAAAATGAGGTCAGGATTGGAGTTAATGACAGTGGTCTTTGCCAAATCCCTCTAAGCAACTATTGATAGTGGCCTTGTTACAGAAATACACAAACAAATCCTATTTTTAACAGGGAAGGGTGGAGAAAGTTGAAAGAGATTCCAAGGTCAAAAGTCTATGATCTTGTTTTGAAAGACTACATCAAGACTCATTACACAACATAACACAGGACAGATATCCAGCTTTACAATTAAACTGGATTAAAGAGTTCAGATGGAAATTTTTCTTCAAATCATATGTGTTCCAGTCTGCATAATTTTTAACATGTTGGTGTTCACATATGGAAGAATTTTTAAAAAACATAGCAACACATGACATAAAAACAACAGTAATCAGTGTTGCTGTCCCACAACAGATGTCTTATTACAACTCATAATGTATTAAAGTTTCAGCTGCTTCTCTTTAGAGATTAGGATAGCTTAATTTTTAAAAATAAAAGCAATTTTAAAGACATTTTCAGTAAGCTGACGATTTAACTGTGGCAAGGATACTACAAACTCAACTCACTTTTTCCACATATTCAAAAACTAAGTATAATTTTCCTCTTCTTCTGAAGGCTTCCTTCAGCTCCACAATGTTCTCCTGTTTCAAAGTGCGAAGCATTTTAAGCTCTCGTAAAGTGGTTTCTTTGACTTCTTCATTTTCTAGAGTGTAAAGTAAAAGTGACAGAGTAAGCTGATTAAAAACAAAACAGACCATCCAAGTAACAAGTGTCACAAAGATTTATTCTGAACCCCTGATTAAATTCTATGGTTTTAGACATTACAGAGAAAAAAAAGCTTATTTCCCAGTATGGACTCTCTGTTGTCTGCATGCTTCTGCACTGGAAGAGAGGTAAATGATGACTGTGCTTATTATGCAACCCTCACAGATTTCCCATAACTCCCACAAAGGTTTTCTGTGGCAGAAAAAGTAATAAGAAACAAATTGTCTGCATTTCTATCATTTTTATTATGAAGGGAACTAATATGGTTCAAAAAAACATTCATGTGTGTGAACATGCTCTACCCCACAAATACACATCACACACATAAACCACTGGGAAGGTTGTCTTGGCAGAAACACTGATAGGAAAAGCTCATCTTTGAACAATGCCAAACAAATGTATTTGATTCTGAAAAAAATTTATTTTCCAAAAGCCGTGACAAATTTTAAGACCGAAGCACAGATTTGTAAGTCCTGTACATTCCCCACATGGCTTTCAAAGGAAATTCAGCAATGCCAGACCAGTGTAGCAGCCACAGAAGGCAGCAAAGTATTGATGCAACAAAGTCTTGAATCTAATTCAGAGGAGTCAAGAAATTTAGCTGTTTTGTCAATTTAGTTTAATTTTAATTTAACTGATTTGACAATTTAGTTGTCTGAAAGGTGTTCGAAGCAAGGAGGAGTGCTTCACTAATGCTTCATACACTGCTTATCATTAGGGGGTCCTGAACTAACTAGGTTCTAAAGGATACTAGCAATGATATGTGAGGTAAACCTGACTATATTAGGCTTTATTTTTCATTTAGTAAAATAAAACCCATTAATTCAGTAAATTTGCTCATGCACAGATAGAAACTGAGTACTTAATCTCTTAGAACTGTTATCCACAACACAGAGTTACTAAATGGGAAATGCTTGCAGTAATTCAAAGCCAAATCACATTTGCAGGTCATGTACCACAAAGACAGAGAGAGAGGAAGAAGAAACAAGCAAGAGAAATTGTTTTTCCAAGGCAAAAGGCAAGAAGAAGTCTGCAGGGGAGAGCGAATAACACTGGTCATGCAAACGCATTAATCATCATCAGAAGAGAGAGGGGAAAAATAAAAAATTGAAGTGCAGCAGGAGGGAAAAGAAAAACAAAACACTATAATCACAAATGTTTTGATTAAAAAAAATATATAATTTAGAGCAATCTAAATCTTTTCATTTTAAAACTGAGTGCTTGATGTTGGCTTGCATCAGCCTGATTGCATAATCTCATCTATAACAAGACAGTCACTTTCCAGCACATTTAGTATTCACATGTCAAACAACGGCAAAAATTCAGTAAAACAAAAATGTCAATAGAAACAATTACAGTATATTCAAACTTCTAATGAACCACCATATTAACAAGACAGATGTGAAATGGGCTGAATCAAATCCATCAAAAGAACTTCTGTCTTATTTCCAGAAACTTGTAAACAACTAGCTACAAATCTGAAAAGCAGTCATCCGTCATGTAAACTGATATTATGTAATACCCTTGGAAAGTCAGACCTAATGGCAATGTTGTATTTTTTGTTTTCATTTATTGGTAGACAAGCTAATACAATAATCCTGTCTAGGGTTTAATACTAAGATTTTACTGCCTAGGATCTGTACTGAATAGCCACAGCAAGTTCCAAAAAGCAATTGTGAGATACTCTCATGACCTGGTCAAGATGGTCACCACAAGTAAACTATCTTCTACATCCTTTACAGGGATTTAAAACAGATTTCTGAACAGCGGAGGTAGAACATTTATCAAAGATACTCTTCAAGTGTCTGGGAAAATGATGTGCAAAGCAGAGTTCACACTGTGCAAAACAAGATGCAAATCAGATTTTGCTGTGCCTGACTGACTCTGAAAAACACAGCCTTTGTAACCAACACCACCTTCATGGCCACCAGAAATCCTGTAGGATAGCAAAAAAGAAAGTTTGCTAAAATAAAGTGAGTGCTGTTTTTTTAAACAACGTTGCTAACTTTTGGCTAAAGCCTCGGTACATGGCAAACCACAGCAGCATCGCGTCACACCAGGATGACTCCTTTCACACTTCTTCCCCTGTTTGTGCAAGCCTGTGGGGCCCAGGGCTGCCTTATGATGCACACAAGGGACACAGCTGCTCTCATGGTTGATTGCCAGTGTTGCCTATGACAGGATATGGTGATTCCCTGTCCCCCAACAAGCGTGGGCTGGAGAGCCAGCCTTGTGCTGTACACTTCTTTGGGTTTATTACTGTTGGGTGAGCAATGTGTGTGTGCAGCACACAGAATAATTTCTATGTGTCCTGCCTTCGGCCACCCTCTTTGCCAGCAACACTAAGCCTTGCAAGAAGTTGGCTCTTCCTCCCTCTCAGCAAACTCAGCAACGCTGCAGAGTACACAGGGTCTGCTGTGAGGGGGCAAAGAGCACGTTTCCTGAGGAGATTGAAGCCCACTGAAGTGAGGACAGAGCTGTTGCCTCACCACCCAGCTCCCTCCATGGATCCTTGAGAGCTCCCAGATTTATCTTCATGTGACTGAACTTTTCAATGACTTCTTTCAGTCTCCTCCATTTACAACTTCAAGTTACCCTGACATTTAGATCCCCTCTCAGACAAAGGGTGATAAAGCCCAAGGACTCTGCAAGTCACTATTACAAGAGGATTTCTTCACATTTTCTGGTCACATCCGATCTCCAGATGGTAGATCTTACTACCATGCACAGCACCACAATCTCATCCATATTAAGACAGATGCATCAAGAAAGGTAGTTATTTAATTAGAGTGTATAATGCAGTCTCTAGGACGGTATGAAAGATCAAGTGTCTTGAATATTTTCAGAGTTAATAAATCATTATCTTTTTAAAATCGTATCTCGCTATAGAAGACTTCTCATTTTAACTGGATAGATATTAACAATGTAGTTACTGACATTGAAGAACATGCAGCAGAAAAGGTTACCTTCACTGTCTTTGAATTTCTTGATAGCCACAATTTCATGTGTCTCCTGTAAAATAAAAGGAAAGAAATGGAAATGAGCAAGATTTGTTGTGCATTGTCTCTTGCTTTTTTTCCCCACTGAGCATCAGAGGAAGAAAAAAAGAAGCATCCAAAAGGAATTTCACAATGCAAAAAAATTAATTGAGAATCTGGCAAATACCTCAGTGATCAGGCCAAGTGCAATACAAACCCACACACAGCAGATATGTCACAATTAGGAATCCCAGTAAAAAAGCAAGAGTTAAATGCCAGAAGTTCATATTTAAACACCTTGTAATATATACCAGTGAAATTTTCAGAAGTGCTTTTCCTGCCTCTCTTGTTTCTTAGTCTGAAGTTCTAGCAATCCTTTATCTGACCACAGTATGATTATGGGTGCTTATCTTTATGAGGTGAAATGAAAATACTGTGCCAGTATGTGGGTAAGGCTTATAGTAAGATCTGTGATTTTGGCAGTCAAAAGCTTTTGGGCTTCAAAGTTCAAACATTCACAAAGAATACAGTATTAGGAAAGTAGCTTCTCTGTGCCTCCTTTTAAAATTTTGTCACCTTAAGGGAAACCTATCCAAAATGGGAATCAGTAATTGCATTTGGCTGTGTTCAACCACGCTTACTGTACAGTCAAAAGTGATAACTTCCTCATGTCCACCTGCCTTTGCATTCCTCTAGCATTCTCTACTCACCAAATCATAGGTCACATTTTTCTCTTAAGTTTCTCTCTTGTTTGCAAGCAGGAATGCATTTAGCACATGGACAAAACGTAGCCAACAAAGGTAGCCTCGTTCAGGTCTGTTGGTACAGTGAGGCAGCAACTGAGCTTCAGCAACAGGACATGGATGAAGCCTTAAAGTCACGGAGTAAGGGCTTGTGAGCATACAGGCAGGAGGCTGCCTGGGTACTTGATGAGCTAGATCTACCTTACACACCTTTACCAAACATTACAGTTAAAAAAAAACCCAAAGACCAATATTCCACTATTAATAGCATACAAAGGTCATATTGGAGGACAGCAATAAAAATGAGGCCATTCTGAAACACCTGAAGACGTGTGCATAGCCAATTATTGCATAACACAAAGATTTACTTCATTTTTCATTTCAAATCATTGTAACACGTGAACCTGTAAAATACCTGATCCCAATTAAAATAAAAGCACCTGTAAAGAATGGTCTGAAATAAACTGAACAACCTATTTTACTAATTATATTTCTACTACAGAGTTATAGTATTGTTATATTTATTAATTCTAATTCTAGTAATAATAGGTGAGTAAATTTAGTTTGACTTCTGGTATCCACTGGTAGGTGCTCTGGCTAATTAGGTCTCTGAAAGATTTTTCAGAAAAGGAACACTGTAATTGCCCTCAAAAGCCTCTGCTGACTGTAGTATGCCTATGTTTAGACAGCATGCATACACCACTTTGCAGATGAACCGAATTTATCTATTAGTATTACATGCCTATTTCACATGAGGTAAAAGAAAAATTTCTAGAAGTTTCAGCTACCATAAGAAGGCTGTGTTTTTATTCTCAAAGTAATAGCTAAGTATACTGAAAGAAATATAGGAGTTGAAAAATGTATCCTCATACAGACAGGAATTCTGATTCATTCAAAAAACTAGTCCATGTGGCTTCTCTGACATATCCTGATGTTTACAGTGAATGTGATTATTTTGGAAATAATTCAGACTCCTGGGCAAATCTGAAAGGTTCTTTACAGATCAAGTTTAGACTTTGTTACTTAAACATTTACTTAAAAGACATTTTGGGTATCTGAGCTCTTTTGTGGATCTGGTTTTCTGCTCTTCAAAAACAGGCCAAATTGGAATTCTCCAAAATAGAACTTTCATTCACTCACTAATATATATTCTTTTGCATTTTGAGGGGTGTTTTTCCAAGACCGTAATATGAAACAGAACTGAAAACAGTACTCAGCCTGATTGTGGAAACCTTCTTACACAATAGCTCAGTATCCAACTCCTAGCATGGAAAACTGTCACTGACAATTAAATGTATCACCCAGGTAGATAAGCTGGTACCAGTTGATTCAATGTTTGACTTCAATGAATGTCAAAGAAAGAAAAAACTCACATAATCCTTTCTGATCTCTACTACTTACTACTACCAGCTTATATCACGAAGTAGGAAAATTTGAGTTTGCTTAGCTGTAATTTTGCTTCACTCAGCTACATTTATTACTAAGCATCTCATTACCATGTTCTAATAAAAAAATTATGACTTCAATATATCATTTTACAACAACAGCAAATTTGCAAACACAGAAGTCAAACCTCTCTTAAAACTGGCATTATCTCTGATTATTGAGCATGTACATTATAAACATTCTATGTTATAAAACCATAGGAGGAACACTGTTTTACAATTAAACATAGAACAACAGATGAATATTCATGAAAAGACTTTGTGCAGAAGTTAAGGATGTACAGAAACTGGTTATTCAGACTATGCGATTACATGTGTCTAAAATGGGGCAAAATATGTCTCCTCATGTACAAACCTGCTAAAATTTTTTCATAAGGCTAAGACAAAAAATCTCTGTTCTGTTTCCTTCACATATAAATATGGTGATAGAGAGGAGGAAGAAGATACCTGTTCATGGGAAAAGGGTTCCTCCAGCCCTGGAGAGAGGAATCACTTCAAATTAGGGCTCAGTCCTTTCCTATACCTCACAATATGCGTGGGAATTGCCTCTGGAGAAAACACATGCTTTACTGTCTGCCCATTTAACCACAGATGAGAGTATGGCTATGAGAGCTGAGCATTTTCACTGCTGTGCTACTTGCCACCCACAATTTTCTCTCTGAGGTTTCCTCACAAGATTGTCATAGCTGGTTTTTCCTGTCACCAGCATCAAATTAGAAGAGTTCCTAATTCAAAACCATTTAATTTTATCTCATTTAAAGGACAGAGCTCCCCTGTTTTTCTACTGTCTCTACAAAATTAATATGACAGAAGTCACTTTTATTATATGCAATTATATATGGCACAAGACACAAGTGTCAGAAGAGCAGAGTAATATATCTGTTGTTTTCTTGAAAGATCCTTGATGGGAGTACTCAAGGAAGAAGATGCTGCTTAGCATAAACCAAGATCTTAGAACTACAACCATTATTGTTTGGAAAGAGAAAGCATATTCTATTCTTGAAAATGTCACGTTACAAAAAAAAAATCTCTTTAAATGTTTGTCCCTATTCTATTTCAAAGATTTCTGTCAGGGCTTTTTTTCCTTTTGCATATCAGGGAAAATCTGGTACAAAGCACAGGTACACAACAAGATTCTTGAAAAACAGATACAATTCCAACCCTCTGAAAGTTACATCATACACCTATAATTTTACTGCCTCACCCTGTATGAGTACAAGAATTTCTCAAGCATGGAATTTTTAAGCAACTGAAAGAACAAATGTTTATAAATATCAACAAATGTGAGCAGAGATAGCAGTAGTCAACACTGAGCACATGCCATGCACAAGCTGCATATTGCTGCCTTTACTCAGGTGGAGCTGCTCAAGCACTATTTAGTCCATCACAGCAGGTTTTTTGCTCATATATTAAGTGACACAATAAAATGATACGGCATGTTCTGTGATTGGCTCATAATTTCCATCTGTACAAGTGTGAGGCTGTTTAGGTCCAAACTTACCTTCTGTTAGAAAAAGTTAAGTCACATTCTCTACTCATAGAGAACATTTACATGTCATAAAAATTATTTAGAAGTCAGCAAGAACCTGATGAGGTTTGATCCTCATCGATCCATTATTACATTTGTACAATTTAGTTTGCCACAACAGACACACATTTTAAAAAATTAACAAAATTCAGCCAAATATATCCGATGGCTAATGTCTTTTCAGAACAAAGTAGTATAGTTTTACTTTGACTTGCATAAACATTATGTTCCACAATATTAAAGTATTTAGAACAGATTTTTCAATAATCTTGTTTCTAGCAAAATCACAGAACATTAAGCAGTCAGCCACAAGGCAACAAAAGCCCAGAAAACCATTACAAGATGGTAAAGCATTTTTCATTAGTTGCTTAAAATGAAGCTTAAAAAAGAAAAAAACCCAGACAAATAATTTTTCAAATTTACTCTCAAAACAAGAACATAAAATATTAGCATTTTAGTCAGACCAATGTATCATAAATGTGACATTTGCCATTACGAAAGCTTTTAAACTAAGCCAAGCAATGCACGTTCTGAGGGGTCACAGGCATCGTCACCTGCAATTATGTCAGCTCCTTAAGTCATTGTCCAGACACTGTCTTGGCTCCATTTCCAGTCTGCCTTAAACCACTACCACCTTTAAACAGTACTAAGACTAGAACACAGTTTCCTGTCATCTCCACACTTCTGATATTACGTGCTGGCAATTACTTCCAAAATCTAGAGGAGTATCTTAAAATATTCTCTGTAGAAAAAGAGAGATGCGCAAGATGATGCAATTTCTTTCTTCAAACAGTTTGACAATATGAATGGTAAGTCATAGCATACTGTGTCTTCTTCTATACCTAAAAAACACTGTAGAATTTCCCTGAAGAGGTGCTTCACTGTTTCAGCCTTGTATTTCTCCCTTGAGAAAATTGCAATTCTTATGTTTTTCAGCTGAAACCCCCACACTTAGTTTATCCAAGCAATACAACCCTTAGAGCACAGAAGAACTTTCAGGAAATTACTTCCTTATCTAAAAGTCATATTTATTTTTAGGAAGAGACACAGTCTTTGGTAAATACTGACAAAACAGTACGTCTGAGTTACCACAATGCCTTTATTTACTGGAAAATTGCTTAGAATTTTTCCAACACATATATGTGAGAGTTTACTTGAGAAGAAGCACCTAGAGTGAATCACCACAAATCAATTTTTTATCTCTTGAAAGCAGAATGTTATTTACTAACCATCTAAGTGCAGGGGAAGTCTCCTAATGGAACAAAGAGTTCTATGCTTGATGTGCCATTTCAGGGAAGATGGTCACACTGTCTTCTGGGAAGAACAAGAGGACTCGGGAAAGCTTAAAACACTAGAAGATTTTCAAGGGGAACAGCCTTATAAGCACAGTTATTCTACCGGGGAAAGAAGCACAAGAAAAGTTTGACAGGAAATTACCAGTAAGTGCAAGTAATGATGGAAAGACTTTTTTTTTAAAAAAATGCAAGCAGATTGAAACAGTTTATCTGATTTCTTAATCAATGTCCTTCAGAAACGCTTGCAACAACTTTACTGTTTGTTCAGATGTCACAAGCAAATGCTTGCATTACCAATCTTATTTGTTTTAAATCAAATGTAGTAAAAGGGAGTCATAAACAGCAGGCTTTTTTCATCCAATTATCAGAGAAATCCATGAGCCAAATGAGTGGCCCATGTGTATCCACGGGCTCCCAGACTGGGGCTCCAGCCCCAGTGGCAGGCTCGAGGGACAATGATGCTGATGCCAGGGACTCTCCAGACTGCTGGAAGTTTACAGGATCACAGGACAGTTGGGCCTGGAAGGCCCTTCTGCCCATTTTGAACGTCCCCATTTCTAGAGATATTCTGAATAGCCTTCAAGGCATTCAAAATCCACCAGGATGAGATTTGGAGCAACGTGCTGTAGCTAATTCTGCTTTGAGCAGTTATGAAGAGGCACACCTGAATCCTAAGGCGTGCACTACAAAGTATGCATTTTACATTCTTCAAGAACTTGCAGACTACTATTTTAGGGTGTAAATACTACCCTGAAAAGAGCTCTTGAAAGGAAGTGAACCCACCCAGTATTTTCTACTAACTACTGGGCAGATGATAGTGGTTAGCATCAGAACTTCCACTGTCCTAAGCAGATTTTTCATATTTATTCACAATTTTCTCCAAGCAAGAAAGTAAATATGCATCTCCAAAGAATGCATACAATAATGTAATGAAAAGGATCTGGAATAAAAGACAGCTTTAAATACTATAAATGTAGCTATTCTAGCTTTTCATTATAAACTAGTACTATTGTAGCAATTTTTAAAATAATCTGTGCCTCATTTCATACTGTTGTAGCACTAATCCATAATTTTACAATTTGACGGTATAGTTTAATCCAAATCAAGGATGTAAAACAGAAACCAAATTCAGTAAACGTCTATAAAATTCTTCTGATGCTGAAATGTCAGTAATAGTAATTTCAGTTTCAAATCTCAGTCTTCTTCCAGTTCTGCTTGTCTGGGGTTTTTGTTTTTTTTTGGTCTGTTAACACTGGAAATTGTGCAAATGAAAGCTATTTATAAATAGCGTAATACTGCATTGGCAGATACGAGCATTATTTAATTACTTTTATAGCATAATCTTGACACTTGTAAGACAAGTGATAACAAAGTAGAAAATGTATAAAGGCAAACTGTACTACCTTCATGGTTTCCTTTAAGGTATCACTGATCCACAAATTCAGAGGTCAACAAGACATTTATAATTACATTGTATTTTCTAATTTTTGTTATTATAATGCAATGCTCCTTTCCTGGGCACCTTGTAACTCAAGAGTAGGTAGAACTTATTAGCAAATAGTTACTTTGGTTGGTTGGTTGTTTTTTGAAAAAATATATCCGTGCCACAGTCCTCAGTGTTGTTATCCTAAGTCTCAGAGTCAAAATAGTTTCAGCATGATTGGCTGAAATTCTGAAGTTTACCACATCTGAAGCTTTAGTTTTGAAATCTTTATTTCTGCAGTGGATACAATTTACTTTTTATCTGGTCTTTCACATTTTAATTTTTTGTGGGGTTGTCTTTTTTTTCTCATCAATAACCTGACAGGCATTTTCTTTAATTTTTAAAGCAAGACCTACTGTGAACCAAAGGCAAACTTGGCAAGCAGGTTCCTGAGGCTGAAACTCTTCAGATGGAATTCAATTTCAGATTAAGACAGCTAAATTCAGATACCTGTGAGTTGTGTGTTCAAGCTTCTAAGAGCTCTACCTTGATCAGTCACTCAAGTCATGATTCAGTAGCCTAAACGTGGGCATCTAGTAGCATTTAAGATTGCTGAGGTATCTACAATGCTCACAAGTCAGAGAGGCCTTTTAGAGCTGCCTCCCATGAAATCTCCACCTATCAGTTTTTTGAAGACTTCGTTCAAGGTCTGTACTTTCTTAATATTTTCTCCTCTATATACTCATGACCTTGAACTCCACTATTTTGCAAACACTGCAGCCAATTATTGTAATAACCTGGCTGGTTCTTCCATCACCTGCATCAAGAAATTTACCCTTATACCCTCCAGAAATCTCTGGTACTGCTTACGTCCTACCACACTGCCTGTACAGGGAATTCCAGGGAAGTTAAAGTCCCCCCTGAAAACAAGGGTCAGAGTTCCCCCCCTGAAAAACAAGTGTTTCAGAAACATCATCAGCTGTGTAAAAAAGACTTTGTCCATTTTTTCATTTTGATCAGGTGGTCTACAACAAAGTCCTAATATAATGCCACAGTTTCTGGTCTCACCTCTAACTCTGAACCACAGGGCCTCAACCACACTGGCATCCATCTGCTATGACCCACTTTTCCCTTAAGAGTGGGCTGTCACATCATCCCAGAAAATACCACCATATATCTGAGACTCTCTTTCCCACAGTGGGAACTTTACTCTTCTTTCTTTTGAGCCCATCTTTCCTGAAATGTTTGTATCCATCCATCCATCCATCCATCCATCCATCCATCCATCCATCATAAAGTACCACTATTAATTCTATGTTAACAATTTTTACACACCAACTAAATTTTTGTTTTGTGAAAGCCACAACTGGATTTCTCAAACTTCGTTTACTTGGCTTAACACTATCTTAAAAAAAAATTTGTCCCTCAGTGCTGAAGGAAAAAAACCTAAACATAGCAGCAGCCACTGTCATTTCCATGCTGCATAAGTACAGACAAGGTTTGCCCTAACTTTAACACGTCTCACGTGCAAATGGCAGCAACAACTCCTTTCTATTCTGCAGTGGGCCTTAAACCACCAGAGGTGGCAATTGCCTATTCAGATACCAAGCAGCCATTCCAGATCTGCTCTGGAGCAAAAGCAAGAGCGAAGGTAAAGGTTATTTTTGGTTTTAACACATTAATTAGTTGGTAATGGTAAGCTCTCCACATCTGGGGGAAAGCCTAAGCCACAATGATCTTCCTGTCTCAGATCCCAAAGATGAGAACTTTTATATTTAGTGCCTACAAATAAAAAAAAAGAAAGGAAAAAAAAAAAAAGCAAGAAAGTTTTAAATGGAAAACTTTTTCTCCGCATATTTTGGGCACATAAAATAGTGTAACACTGTCTTCCTCATTCAATTTAATATGTAAAAGATGTTACCTAATGTAACCAACACCTTTGGTATTCTGGTGTCAGCTCATTGTTAGGTTTGGCTATGGAACATTTCATAGATGTCTGCATTAACCCTAGGAATCTGTCATTCCATGTCCTGTCCATCATACAGTGTCTTCTTTCTCCTCAAGCAGCATTAAGGCTCACAAACACACCCCTTTCACTTATTCCAGATCTTTAATGAGAATATTTCTTGGGTTGCTCTCCAGGGAAGGATAAATTTGAACAGGAAATGCCACTTGTATTTTCAAGTCTCAGTTCACATTAGACAACAGCATTACAGAAAGAAAACAATACCCTCCTCTGCCCCTAATGATTCTGTGGCATTTACAAGACATACTTTGCTCTCTAGGTCTTTTTTATCAAGAAATACTTTTGCCGATATTACACTCTTATCACATGAAATTAAATTTAAAAAGTTTTTTCCAATCTGTATATTGATATGTATTTCAGTGGAGACCTTAACTTCTCTAAGTTTCTATATTTAGGTTTGCAGAGAAAGAAAGCCTTTTCTTGTCTGAGATTATACAGACAGTGCACTCTCTGGATAATAAGAGAGAAATTCTTGCCTCCTAAGAAAACTATCATTCTTCATGTCAAGCATTTAAAAGTGCATTCCTTTCAGAGATTTTCTCTTCTTCACAGAATAGCATTAAGATTAAAATTTATTCCAAACTGCTTAAAAGAAAGACAGCAGGCAAAATTCATACCTCAAACACCTCCTGATCACTGCTGCAGAGACTGGAGGAACAGGAGGGCTGCCTCTACGCAACTCAAACATACATGTGGAAATAAAGGAATCTGCATCCAAGGAAGACTTCTGCTACTACTAACAGATGAAGAAGAAATGGCAGCTAAGTTTTCATAAAAATAGCATTTTCTGCAGTTGAAATTTCAGCTCTGAAGCTAAATCAAGAAAGAAGGTTTGTGGACTTTATTCATACAATTTCTTCAGCATCCAAAAAGTCGTGGCTAGATCAGTATATTTTCCCTTATATTTCAGTAAGGAGAAAAAAAGTCTAAACATCACAGAAGTTCTGGGAAGACTAAAAAAAGCTTTCCTAGCAAAAACTAAGCCTGCCAATAAGACTAACACATTGCACTTTTAGATCATACACACAACACATGTACTTTAGAGCCAGGAGGGAAAAAAAAAGGATAACCACACAGAATTTAAGTTCACTGTGAAAGTTTGCCCAAGCATGACAAACAAACACTTCTTGGAAAAAGGGGAAGAAAAAATGTCTTGATCTCACCAACTTTATCACAAACATTGGAAACACTATGTGGGGAGAGAGGATAAAAAAGTGCAGAGTGAAGAGCTAAGGGCCAGGGAATACATAGGCTAAAGAAACTGGGAAAAGAAGGCAGACAAATGCAGCCTGAAAACAGATTGGAAAAGAGAAGTGGGCTAAGGCACCTCGACTCAGAAGTTAGTGTTAAAACCAGCATAACAAATAAATGAATCTGTGAACATTAAAATTTTAGTGCAACCCAATTTAACTGAAAGCAGAGGAACAGTGAGAATTCAGAAATAGCTGCAAACCCACTAAAACCACAGATGAGTCTCATTCCACAGTGTTCTGGTATGCACGGGGGATGAAGACAACAGGTTACTAGCTATGCCATCTCAAATACTAGAAGCTGACAGCTGTGTGACAACTGCGTGGGTATCCATATGGTGTTCCATGATGAATTTTGTATTTGAGAAGTCTAGAAAATTATGGGGGAGAAAAAAGAGTAAGTTTATCACAGCGTATATAAGCAAGGCAGTATTTGAGGGGAAAAGGTAGCATTCCTTCATCAGAAATACTGGCATATGCAAAAGAAACTGAAGCCCTTCTCCAGGCCTGAAATAGAAACAGCAACCTCCAAGGCTAAATTTAAACTGAGAACAATTATATTCTCTGTTTAAAAAGACTCAATGAGTCTACATAAAATGCCAAATATTTCCTATTTGTAGGTAGGGTCTATCTCATTTAGCTTAAGCCAGCTAAGAGTTAGATACTCAGTGTGAATTGTCAAGGCTCTCCCCACAGTTAGCAAAAGCAGGGGAGGGAAAGCAGATTTGGCCAGAAGGTTACTGATTTTAATGATTTCCAGATGGGAAGAGTTTCTTTTTGGATTTTGGACTCTCTCAACTTACATAAACGAGGGAGATTGGTTATGCAAGACCTAAGCACTGAAACAGTGGGTGAGATTAATTCCACCCAAGTTACTTAACTTTGCAGCCCTTCTGTCTGTATGTTTTATTTTTGCATGCACAAACTTATATGCATGCACAGGTTTTTAAGGTACATTTCCAAATCTTATCAAGACTAGTAACACCAGGGGTATTACTGTCTCTGGATCATTATTCTTTGAGTTGCATTGCCTACATTAAGATCATCACAGTCCATTGGATTTTATTTGTAATTCACATGCTAGAAACACAAATAAAGTATTCCAAACTGTGCTACTGAAGTAAGAACATCTCCATTGCCAACGTAACTGCAGCGTCAATTCTCACATCCCACAAAGCAATCTGGCATAGCTAGCAGCAAGACCAGAATTTCTGAAACCCATCTTTCTTCTTTCACCTGCATATTAGAGAATAAAGTGTATGTTCACTGGTGAGCATCTTCATGAAGCTATAAATATCCCTGCTATGAGCGTTGCATTTCCTTTCTCTGGTATAATTAAAGGTATTACCTGAGACCAATAAAACTTTAAATAACTTGCAAAAAAGGGCCCAGTTAGAAGTAGCTTTTCCCCTTATGTTAAACTTCCAGAAGAATGCTTCAGATCAGATCCTTGAGCAAGACCTCAAATATTTAATAAGAGAGGTTTTCATAAGAAAATTACAGGTTTAGAACATATGTCATATACTGACCTCCTAGAGCCATATTTCTTTCAGTTCCAAGGCACTATAAAGATTTATTTAAACAGAGGTGAAAGAAAAAGTAACAATTGGAAAAGCTTTATGATTTATTGTAGAGTAAAGGTTTTGAACCTTTTACTTAGCAGACTTTCTCACTGATGTAACAGGACTCCTGCTTCAGATTTGATTTAAGATTACTGCAAAAATCCAAAAGCTAAACCTGTACAAGTAAGCTTGGAGCTTAATTACAGTACTTGGTCTAAACTAGATGCAGATATGGAAAACAAAGCTTCCTCAGAGGAAGGGTTCCTTCTGTCCTTTGTAAACTGATATAGTAGCAAGCCTTCTGGTGGTACAGAGAGTAAACAATAGTTCTAACCGCAGTTTGTTGACTAGCATTTGTGCTTGAATGTGCTAAATCTGACTTGGTTTCATCGTAACATGATTCAGGGTGTGAATTCTTTTTTTTAAAGAACTCCACAACATTGCAGTATAAAATTATATAGCAACAGCTCTGAATATCTAGTAATAAATACTAAAGTTGGTAAATTAATAAATTGGTTCTCTAAATGCAGTTGAAATCCTCATGGAAAAAAAAGGAATTAGTCTCATTACACAAGTTTCATTCAGGTAGTACTGTTTGAATAGTAAACTATCACCACCTCTTCAAAAAATAAAAAGGTGGCCTTGAAGAACGTTAATTGTTAACCTATCCCAGTCTAAAAATCCAGAGAAAAACCTCAAACAAATCCATAGATAAGATATCCCTGTACTTAATTTTTCCTTTACTTTTGTCTTTCCACATATTTGTTCTATGCAAGAATAAACTATGCCCTCATAATTGATTCGTATTCAGATACATTCAGGAAGGGCATGCTCTCCCACTGAAAAATTCTGGGTCTTATTGTTTATTGTAGATGCAGAGCTATAAAACTAAGCAGACCTTTCATTTTCATTTTTCTCTTAAAAGCTCAGAAGTGGTAAAAGATTGTCTTCCTTCACACAAACATATTTAGGGAAAAAACACAAGACACTTTAGCAGTAAGGATAAATTTTCAGAAAGTCCCTGAAACATGATCTTCAGATGAGGAGACAAGTGAGAGATGAGAAAATATAATCACAAGACTTCAGCTGTGAAATTTTTTATTCATATTTTCACTGAAGCCTTCTACATGCCTGCTGAACACTTTGATAAAACAACAGATTTATTGCCATTCATATTTTATATGGAGGCAAAAGTGTTCAGTTCTCCTTATATCCACAGAAATGAAAAGGACCAGCTTAACAGTGTGCTAACTAGTACATACAAAAATCTGCTGAGAAGTAACGGGCTAGTAGCATTTTCTAAAACTGACCAGAAGAGACCACTTTGCTGTGACCATTAACTGAACAAATATGTGAGTGTGTGTGTGTGGGTACACACTTGTGCACAGCTCTGTACATGTGTTCATGTGCAATTGGAAGGATGTTGGTAGAGGAACAGAAGCTCATCTTCAGCAATATGAATTAAACACTATCCATTTCATTGAGAACCCTACTGAACAGAAACCAAGAAATACTACAGACAGGCTGATCCCCCTTGATTTGCTTCTCTGATACTGACATCACCTAGACATTTGGTCTGCAGTCTTTTATGTTATCTGAAGAATATGGATGAAGGGGGCACTACACCCCAGAATTTCTGAAGAGAAATGCCACTCCCTTTCCTTTTTTTAAAAAACCTGCTAGAGCCCATGGGATGGATGTTGTTTGGCCCATGTTTAGCCCTTCTAAAAGTCACTGGGAAAGCTCCTACTGATTCTCTTTGGCTCCCCAAGTAGTTCCTTAGCGTTGCAACAGCATTTATAGCAGTGGAAGCAGGAAGGACTTAGAAAATTAGAGCAGGTTCAGAGCTCAGGGTGGAATTCTATCAGATACTATCTTGTATATGTTTCTTAACACTGATGCTTTGAGGGAAAAAAAATGGTAGGCACCACTCAGATGAGTTTTTCACACAGTCACAGGAAACTTGATCCTCTAGAAGCAGCAGCTAGTCAGCTCTGCTCTGCAGATGGCATTGCCTGCAACATATTTCTGTGCATAAACATGGCATTACTCCATCTCTGTTGGAAATGTTAATTGATTTCAAGAAGATAGCTTGCCTCCTGGTCAATATGCATACTGTCAAAAGAAGAGGTAGGTGTAACCAGTCAAGTTTTTTAGGTCCTACAGAATTTCATCTTTCTACATCTCAGTGCATTATTACACTTACAAATGTCACCTACCTCTCCAAACCACTTTTTTTATTTTAAAGCCCATCTACAACC
The DNA here is from genome assembly GCA_013400955.1 of Drymodes brunneopygia. Classification (NCBI taxonomy): domain Eukaryota; kingdom Metazoa; phylum Chordata; class Aves; order Passeriformes; family Petroicidae; genus Drymodes; species Drymodes brunneopygia. Next base: position 362,981 of record VZTZ01007235.1, on the reverse strand, counting down.
CAAAGGAAAATCGATGGTGATGATAATCCTGTTCAGCCAAAGTTAAGTCTAAGAAAACTGTTTTGCAAATAATTTTCAGCACACTGGAATCTGTGGTAATCTTCTGTTCTTAGAACTGCATGAAAAATATGCTTCATAAAATGCATTTGGGAAGAAGTTCTCAATGTTATAGGAGAACAAGGAGTTCTCTTCTGGACTGAAGATTAGGAGAGCTGTTTAATAAGGCAGCACAATTCTATGCCAAAAACTGAAAACAGAACAAGCACCCTTTCAGAGAATGTAGACATCTTGTTTCTGCTGCAGGAGTGTGTAACAGCTCAGGCTAAGTATGAATAGGATATTGGGAGAAGCACTGAGAGAGTTCATGCACAAGCATGCACGAGCACGAGAAGAAACTGCACAACAAGGTTTCAAGAAAAAACAGTGTTGATAACCAATGTTCATGGGATGGTGCTTCAACAGTAAAATAGAGTAAAACATTATGCCAAGTCCAGAAAGTTGCAGCACAGCTGGCTCATAGGCAGACCATGCATCCCCCAACAGGGGGATGGCCACCAAGGTTGTAGCTTATGACATACGAGCCTATCTTCTGTTACTCCATCAAGGAAACAGATTATAAACTTACTTTTCAAACACAAACTCCAAACAAGAAAAAGCAGAAAACAGACCCATGGAAGTTGAAGAAAGCAAGACTGAAGCTAAAGACCTTCACATAACAATTGACAACATCTAAACACAATATAGACACAAAAGATGTAAGAATAGTTTGTCATGACCACTCAGAGGAACTTCAGAGATGAAGTGGTGACTTGAAAGCTCCTCACCCTTGTCCTCCATCCTGCACACTGGAGAAACTGCCCAAATCAGACACATGAGCACACACATGTCCCTTTATACTTCTAAGCATGTGGGAACAAGGTTGCAAGTGAAGGAAACCATGAAGATATGGACATCCATGAGTACAACCATTTCACTTCAAGACCTGCAAATATTCTCCCTCCCTTTATGCAAGACTGACACTGAACTTCATTATACTAATCCTTCTATACCCAGTACTGTACAGAAATCAGTCTTCACATGGAAGAAGAAACAGGAGATGCCTTATCAGAGTTTTTGAAGTGTAAGCAACTATAAAATTGGAGAGCAATGTTGGTATCTGTTTCCAAAAAAAGAGTTACCTGTTCTGTTCAGAAACAAATCCTCACTTCGCTACACATCTGAAAAAGTGAAAATAAAATTGCACAAAATGTGTCATTTTTTATAATGTTCATTATGTTCTACTGTGTTAGGGCTTAAAAGAGACTTGAACAAAGATTGGTCTAATTTAGCAATTTAAACTAAAATGAATCAGGGATAGTAAAAATGCAAATACTTTATAAATCCAGATGATATTTTAGTTTTTAACTTAAACCAGAAGCAGCTAAAAGAGATATACTTTAGAAAAGGAGAAGCTAGCATGCAATTGGACTATTCTTGAAGAAAAGCAAGCAGCAAATTCATCAAGCTTTATTGACCAGGTGCAGGTGCAGCTACACACAGTAAAAAGAAGTATGCATTTTGAAGAGCTTCAGAATTGTAATATGTGTATGAGGCACAGATATCATAAAGAATGACTCCAGTTCTGTGCAAACATTTAACAACTGCTATTGGTTGAAAGAAGAGCACAAAGCAGTCTTAGCCAAAGTGGCCTCTATTCAAGAGCTCAGCCTGCCTTCCCACTGTATCCAAAATTTCTTGATCACTGCACTCTGATGTCAGGTTTATCTAGACCCTTACATAGGTTTTTAGCTGTGATCAAATCACACACAAAAGTGCAATTATTAGGTCCTTTGCACAAGATTTTACAAATTTGTACGAATTTTACCAGCTGTAATAGTACAAAAGGAAACTACTTTCCTTTTTTCCCCATTTATTGTTATCCAGGCTTTGAATGAGAAGTAAATACTGCTATATTTCAAAAGAAGCTACAAATTCCAGCAATTTTTATTCAAAAAGAATAGAAAGTTTTTAATATTTTAGGAGGGTATTCCACCAGTTAGGAATTACACAGAAGTGAGTAATCAAGAAAATAAAAATTGCTTTAGCTAGGACATTCAGAAGGACAACTTACTATTTAAAAACACACTGTAATCTTTACTGATGAAAAAATACAGTGCCAAGAGGAGCCTACAGTTTTCAGAAAAGGTGAAATGATAGGAAAGTTTTCACTGTTACTGTCAATGTTTTACCTACACTGTCAAATGCTCATTTTCCAGGACTCTTGAGTTAAAAAAAAGACTTTAGATTCACCAAAAAAATTAAGAAAATAAGATAATGTGAATGGTATATTCAATACACTTTAGTGTATTTAAATTTTAGATCAACTTGATTGCTACAAATAATTTTGAAAGCCAGCCAGATGATCCAGATCTATTTTGACCATGGTACATAAAATAATCCACATGAATGATCTTCTGAAACACTGAGTTGTGCTCTATCTTAGTGGCCTTTGTTTAAATACACAGTATCCAGAAATCAATGATTAACCTAGTGCTCTTAGAGCTGCTCATGTGTCCCAGAAAAGTTTAAAAACTCCAAAAGAATCTCTCACAGGAAAACAAACAAAGAGCCTAAAATTTAGAAATACAATTTTCTTTGCATCAATTATGCTACACAGTAATTTGCAATTTGATGACAAGACCAGATTGTAATCTAATACTCAACCAAGTTCATAGTACTACAGATGTAGTTCTATAATTAGCCATATGCTGTTCCCTCTCCCGTATATTAATTTGCATTAACTATAAATTCCCTCACTTGCACCACTACTTTCCTAATGATCCTAGACCCTACATCAGGTCTTTAATTCTTGTGTATTTCAATTCCTTCTGCTACTGCTTCTAAGAAATACTGTAGTCATATTCCTAAACTTTCATTTTCAGCATAACATTTTCAACTTTTTGCAAGAAACAGTCATTTGTATGGATAGCCTTGCCCCGGTGCTCATCGCATCCACACTTAAAAATAGGATTTCACTTACAAGGACCTTAAAATGAGATACAGCACTACAAGCTGTTTGCAATTAAAAGCCATTAAGGGCAGCCACAGAACACACTGCTGCAGGTCTGAATATGATTCCTGTATTATTACAAGTGTAATGATATATAATCCCTTTGCAGATGGAGTCTGCAGCAACTACTAAGGGGCTTGTTTATTTACTGGCACTATTCCAAGCAAAGCTGTTATTTCTGGCATAAGCAGTAACCTTTCACTTAACAACACCAGTACCCATAGTAAGAATTCATATAAAATATTATGTAAAATACTATCAAAAATACATACAGTTTCTTTAAGAAACAAAAGAAAAAGTGCAAAAGATGTCTGGTTTATTCAGAGCCATTAGTGTGACCAACTGGAAGAAACTCTCTGACTAAAAGAAATACTGATCTGAGATACTGTGACTGCAACAAATTGCTTATCTTTGACTTAATTTAAATTGAAAACCATCAGTAATACATTTTACATATCCTTCCAAAGCAAGATGAATCACTCTTGTTATTTTTAACTCAGGCCTCTATGCTTCTTTCAGCTACCTGCATTACTGAAGTACAAGGGTGATCCCCTGTTTGTATCCCTCACCCTGCCTGAAGATCTTCTGCAGCATCAAGTGTCTCTGCACCTCAGCTTTGTGCTGCATGAAATTTATAATGGACAAGCCAACTTAAGCCATCCCGGTTTGTGGAGAGCAAACACTCTCACACTGTGCTGCTTTAAACTGAACATATCTGAAAAAAAAAATTTAGTATCCCTTTCCACAGCAAGTAAATTTCTCCACTCTGTCTCTTATCTTTGCCCTGCACCTTTCATTTCTAAATATTAGCTGTTGGGAACAAAGGAGGGGCGGGATGAGGATTTTTAGTACTGAATACCATTCATACGTGAGCAGGGTTCATAATAAGACAAGCACAAAGGAGGAGGTAAGGGAATGGAGTATCCTACAAGGGAACTTTCAAACACCAGTCTGGATTGTCATAGAAGACTCAAAGGGAAACAACACAGAACAACTGCAGGCATCAAAGCAGCATCATTCCATTGATATGGCTACAAAGTGACTAATGCTAATAACAAAAAGCATTAACTTTCACAGAATCACAGAATATCCTTAGCTGGAAAGGACCCACTAGGATCCTCGAGTCCAACTCCTGGCCATGCACAGGACACCTCAAGAGTCACATCATGTGCCTGAGAGCATTGTCCAAATGCCTCTGGAACTGTCAGACTTGGTGCCATGACCATTTCCCTGGGGAGCCTGTTCCAGTGCCCAAATACCCTCTGGGTGAAGAACCTTTTCCTAATAGCCAACCTAGACCTCCCTTACCCTCTCCTCTGGTAATTTAATGCATTTAAAAATGCATTCATGCTCACTTTGTTGAACCCTGGCCAGGTCCTCTTAAGGAAATCATTGTATGTGACTGATAGCAAGGATTTATATAAGATCACATTAAATAAAACGCTGAAACAGAGCATATCTTAGCAACGTATAGCAGAAGTAATGGACAGAAAACAATAAAAGCATTGATAAAAAGATCTGGGACTACCTTACTTTATCCACTCATCCTACATAGCCTTACAAGTGTGAACCCAAATGTTTGCTTCAGTTAATCCCACGACTCAGACTTTGAGGAAATTAGGACAACAGCAAACAGAGATCTAATTTTTTCTTCCAGGAGTGTGAGTTAAGTCATTTCAGAATCTGATAGTTTCCTCAAAATTAGGGCTTTAATGGTTTTTATTAAGAAATGTATTATGAAAAAACTCCTTTAAAATAACTGAAGAAATAGAGAGACTTGGGAATAAGATTTTGAGGAAAAGAAATAAAAGGCAGCAACACTGTGATACAGAGAATATTACAGCCCACCTTGGGGGTGAAAGTAGTGACTGAATTCATAGTGGTTCATAGTGGTCTGCTGAAGCTGTTGGAACCCAGAAACTTCAGTTTCTATGCTCCATTCTGCACAACTCCCTGATCTTTGGAGCACTGATAGTACACATATGAATCTTCCACTTACTTGAATGTAAATCAGGACTTTATTGACATCAATAATATTTAAAACACATTAATATAATGCTATCTGTCTGTTTCCCCCTGCCACAGGGGACTGAGAGGACTATGAAAAGGCTCGGGTTCAGGTAAAGACAAATGTCACAATGCATCAATGAAAAATGAAAGCTTTATAAACTATCAATACCACAGTCACATCTACCCTGCATAGCAAGCAGTTAGAAATGCTCATTTCACGTCTCTTATATGTATAGGAAAGTAATAACTGAAGTGAATCAGCACTAATCAAGCTTGCCTCTCACTGCTGCACTCAGGGGAATGCCATGGAAGCAGAGTTTGGAAGTACATGAGACAAATACTCTACACCTAACATTTCACACCAGAACTCTGTAAGGAATTCAAAAGGTTATTCACTGCCTCATAGCGAAGTTGAAGCAAGAGGTTGTTAAAGAGTTACTATGACTTTCAGCACTACCACTTGTCTAACAGCTCTATTTTCCTCACATAATACTTAGGACAGATCATAACGTTGACTACTGCAAACATTTGCTACTAGCAAACTGTATTTATTCAGAAGGTCCATAAAGTCCCATGTACATTATATGTGTTTCAAACAAGTTTTGGCACAAAAAGCCATCAGTGATATGATGCTTTAGCCCGAGGAACAATGGCATTAATGGAATAAACTTCCACAGGTAAGCTCTCATTACTGAAAGAAAACAGTATGCTGCACAGAGATTTTACCCTGGCAACAATTACAACTAAAAATCTTGCCACAAAGCCAAACCAAACTTGATTAATTGAGAAAATAAGCATACTGCTTTGAATTACATAGAAAAATAAAAAAAAATCAGCAAAACATTTGAGGATGTAACCAAATAGAGGCAACAAAGAGACAGTGATAGTAAAAATGAGAGAATATATCAGATCTTAGACATTAATCAGTATGATTTGGCACTGTATTTTTACCTGGTTTTAGGTAAAGGATAGTTATATGTAAATTGATGGTATATTAAAAAATGCATAAGTACAGAATAAATAGCATGCAGAAACATCAGTTAGTACTTTAAACAGTGCACACTGGCAAGTAGAAATCTTATAGGATAGATGGCTTTAGGCACAGGATAAGGTAATTAAAAAAATACACTGCTGACATAATCTGTGCTAAAATAACCTGATGATAATGACTTTCCAGTACCACTGTATGAATTAGACACTGTGAATACTGTGGGGAGTATCACATCATACCAGACCTGTTGTTAATTTGTTGTTTACTTCTAACAAAATCACTTTTAAGATACTGAGCTGGCTGAAATCATGACACAAAACAAACATTCTAGTGTATACCACAGAATCACAGAGGGGGTCAGGTTGGAAGGGACCACAGTGAGTCATTGGCCCAACCTCCCTAGCCAAGCAGGGTCATCTTAGAACACAGAACAGGATTGTGCCCAGATGGTTCTTGAACACCTCCAGTGAGAGAGACTCCACAACCTCTCTGAGCAACCTGTTTCAGTGTTTGGTCACACATAGTAAAGAAGTTCTTCCTCATATTCAGGTGGAATTCCCTGTACCAGTTTCTGGCTGTTGCCTCTTTTTTTATTGTTCAGCATCACTGAGAAGAGCCTGGACCCATCCTCTGAAACCTCCCTGCAGACACTGACAGGCATTGATGAGACCCCTTCTCATTTGTCTCTTCCAAAGCCTGAACAGGCTCAGCTCCCTCAGCCTTTCCTTGTAAGAGAAATGTTTTCCAATCCCTTAATCATCTTAGTTGACATCCACTGGACCTGCTCCAGGATATCCATGTCTCCTCTATCTTGAGGAACCCAGTATTGGACACAGCAGTCCAGATGTGGCCTCATCAGGGCTGAGTGGAGGGGCAGGGTCACCTCCCTGCCCTGCTGGCAATGCGCCCCTAATGCACCCCAGGACCCCTCCTGACCCTCAGGGCACTGCTGGCTCATGGACAGCTCATTGTCCACCAGGACCCCCACCCAGGTTCTTCTCCACAGAGCTGCTTTGCTGCAGGTCAAGCCCCAGCCTGTGCTGGTGGATGGGGTTAGTCTTCCCCAGCTGTAGGAATTAAGACTGGAAAAAGTCTATGCATTACTCAGACCTCAGCTTAACTCTGAAATGCTAAAACCAAGTGCTGAAAATGTTTCTTACATCATTAAAATTTTGCTGAAATTTTCTAATTTTGAAAGTCCATTGCATATGAAAAAAATACAAATATTTAAAATATCCTTTCCCTGAATGGAATCACTTAGCATGTAATACTAAATGCTTACCACCACAATCTGTTTTCCTTAACTTTTAACAGTACTTTTACATTTACCTTCAGATAAATCATTAAAATGTTGAATACCAATATCGTACCCATATAATAATAGTGATATTACCTCTGTCAAGACAGAAATACCTTTCCTTAACTCATAGTATCACAGAAATTCTGGTGAAATACAAACACCAAAACCCAGAAAATTACAGATCAGCACAGCTAGTATCCCAGGGTTCAAATACCAGGCAGTGCTAGTCTGTTCTTCAGCTCAGCAGCCAAAATCTGAAATCTATTCATACTACCTCCACCATATGAAAGACTGTAGAACTGAGGGGAAAAAACACAGGCAGCAATATGGTCCCATTTTGAGAACTCAGATTTTTCATTTACTCATAATTTAATTTCCCAATCAACCAAACAGGAACTACTGTCAAATCAGTCAAATCCAAAGTAAAACAAAAAAGAGCTGTGCCCATTTCAGTACAAAAGATAATACCATAAAAGTCAAAGACAAACTGCAATGACTGTATTCTACAGTCCAAGTACTTGACTTAACACAAGCTGGGGAGTTAAGAACCTTGAGAGTCAAATCTAAAGAAAGTACATGGGAAAAAAAAACCACTGAAAAAACTTGCAACTTTTACAAATAAGTACACTTACCTTTTAATTTTAACACTAAAGGGGAACTCAAGAACATAAAAATGGTTAGCAGATTTAAACTGCAAAGGTGTTAATAACATCAGCAGATACAAGAGTTGGAAAAGGGATTCTAACATCCACCAGGGAGATTCAGAACTCTGCTTTTTTGACAATATTAGAGAAAACCCAAATTTTCTATGAGTATGAAGTTCTCATTCGCACTATGAAAGCAGCATGAGCAGGTTCCTGGTGCCTGTACATAAAATTTGTGAGAAAAGATCAGGAGGAACTAGGAATCAGTGCACAGTTCTAGAAATATGCATTATCTGAACTACCTGCATCCTAGATGATGAAACCACTCTTTAGGGTTACAGAAAATGTAGAGGAATAGCATGAGTGACCAGAGCACTGGTACAACAGACACAGCTCATCTTCCACCAAATATTCTAAGAAGGCAAGGAGACCTTTGCAAAGGAGAGGGATGGCTTGAATGCATCTACATTTGCTTTGAAATAGCTAAACAAAGGTCAAAAGTTTTTGCACAGGGGTTAGAACAACACAGGTTATGTTAGGGGGAACACTTCCTTCAAAGCACTTTATGAAGAGAGCACAAGAGATAAAGCCTTTTTAAGGGAAGCCTTACAGTGAAGTCCAGTTTTCACAGAGGACTTAGAGAACTCCAACAGTTGCTACAAGGGTAATACAGCCTGATGGAGACAATCAGATTTTTGGAAAATGGAGAAGGCAATTGCTTGACACGGATCAATGAACCAACAGGAATGTGAAGGCTGATGATAAGCTCAGAGGCAGTGTGTATGCACCTTGAGAGAAGACCACTGTGCATGGAGCAATTAGTGATGCACATCAGAGTTCACCTGAGGTGGCCCAGGCTCAGCTGCCTGGACTACAGGACAAACTCAGCCAGGTCATTGCACCACAGGAGCCTGCAAGCAGTTCCCACTCAGCACCTGGAGCTACATAACTTGCGTAGCCTTGCCTTTATCTAGGGATGTAGCAAGAACATCTTTCTGTTTGACAATAAAATTGATCAGGAATTTTCTTTTAAAAGAATCCCGTAATAGCTTGAATAATGAAAATAATGAAAAAGCCCTTCTTACAGACTGGTCTGTACAGTACATTGCACTCTGGCATTTTGATGCTGCACAACTCAAGAATCTAAAGGGATGTAAGATCACCTGTTCCATTTTTCCTTTATTGAAGGTAATAGTCACTAAAGAAGCAGCACTTTAAATTACAATTTACAGAGCCTGCAGGCCTTTCTTACTGGTATTACAATAGAGCAGCATCTCCACCATGTCACAGCAGAATTTAAGATTCTGAAAGAATTCAGAGAGAGGGACAATAGAAATACAACCCTGGACTTTCAAGAGAACAGATTTCACCTTGTTCTAGAATCTGCTTAGGGCAAAGGAGTTTATGAGTGCTGGTTGTTCTACAAGAATGGCTTCCTCAAAGAACAGTAATGGCCATGGGAAAATTTTCTCAAGTTGGCCAGTATTGGTAAAAAGGAAATTCCTGACTCTGCTCAAACACAAACAAATAGTGTGAAGTGTAAAGAAGTGGGTTACCTAGGAACAAAAAAAAAAAAAATTGGTTTCAAAGGTAAAACTAAGAAAATCATGACCCTGCTGGTCCGCAGGGGTTCTAGTAATAGAACATGAAAAAGGCTGAGATACTTAAATAAATATAATGATTCTGCTACATATGCATATTTACTATATTTTCTAATCAGTAAATTGTATCTTTCTTTAAGGGGTCAGCAAATATTTCTTTCATGTATTCTGAGGCAGACAACTTATCAGAACACAATGCAGGAGTATTACAGAAGGCTCAAACAAGACAAAATTAAATATTAGACTAAGAAGAAATTGCCTGGAAGTATTAAACCTATTCAAAAGGTTATTCTTCATTATTCTTGCACGAAAGTGCCAAATAATTCTAATATTTCTTTTTGCTTGTTTTTAATATGAGAATTGAGTGGTCTTTATCTCAAAAGAAGAAGGTCTAAAAACGCCTCATACCATTAAGAAAAAGCAAAGCCAGACACATTTCTAAAATAAAAGATCAGAAAAAAATCCCATTAGGCAGGAGATGTTGGACATGTAAGAACAACTGGCACCAAACTTCCAAATCATTAAAATGTATCCCTTAAGGCTCAAGGCCTCTGGTAACACACAGCACACTGCAAGAGAAGGAGAAGCCTAGGAGATTTCATACATTTTAACTATGCTTTTAGAGAAACTGTATCAGCACACACCTTCCTGCATACCTGGCTAACCTAAAAAGCCACCATCAATTTATACATACAAATGTGCATATATATATATATATAGGAACAGAATAATAGAATGTCCTGAGTTGGAAGGAACCCACAAGAATCATCAAAGTCCAACTCCTGGCCCTGCACATGACACCCCAAGAATCAGAGCATTTTCCTGAGAGCATTGTCCAAATGCTTCTCATGGTTTGACTGCTCATATGAACCCGTCTCCCTCTCCAGCCTGGCTGTGTGGTGAGCTCTGCTTCATCCTAAAAAACAATCCTTGTTCCAGTGTCATCATCTTGTCCACCTAGACAGAGTCTCCACTTATCTCAGGCATCTAAGGATGCATTCATCTCATTTCTAAAAACTCTACTTGCAGCTACAATTGTCAGTGTTCCTCCTATATACACAGTTTATCTCACAGTGTAACATTTCCTCTTCACAGTGGCTTTTGGCTTAATTTTTTTCTTTAGGCTTTTTTCTCCATGTGCCCATCTTTGGAGATCTATAGCTCTACCACAGCATGTTGCTATCATATCATGCCCAATAATTCTGCATGAAGCAACAAGACTACTTTGTAAAGTAGAAGGGATGCTGGTTTTATTTAAAGGGCAAACATTTGACAAGCCTTTAATATTAGCAAAGATTCTTTTCCTCAGCCATGATCTCTGACACCACAGAACTGTTCAAGTGGCTTTAATTTTCAGAAAACAGCCAAAATCCAAATAAGCCAAGGCAGCCTTTTTTAATGGTTTGTAACTACTAAATGTGCTACATAAATGTATTTCCAGTATTTTCAAACACAACACACTTCAATGCATTTCCTTAGGAAAAGTCCTCTGAATAAAAGAAAAACTGGGAAAAAGCTTTTCAGAACATCATCTCTGCTTTTTTTCAGTATTATTTGTATTAGCTTTGCATCAGAAAAAAACCCTCAGATAAACAAGTGATCTTTATGCACAAACCACAATTAGCAATGAAGGATTTGGGATAAAAATGCATAATAATGTAAACACAGTCATTCTAGAGGAGCTACTTTAGCTTTTCTGGTAATGTTCCCTTAGCAAAGGAAAAACACATATAATAATGACAAGGTATTTGTTTCTTATGCTATTCCCTCCTACTTAAATCCATATACACATGCCAGTAAAATGCACTGGGGTAAAAAGCTACATATTTACTGAAGCACTAGTGGATTATATGATGGAAAATTGTTGCAATTAGGGGCTGGCTCCTCATTTCACACAAAATTTACCCTTTCAACAATACAGTGGAGATATATTGATTTAAAATAGATGGGATTTTGATCCTGGCATATTACCACCATTTATAAACATCAATATAAATACTTCTACATTCAAAAGTATGCCCACCAGCAGCCAAACAGTAAAAAAAAAAGCAAACCAAAAACTGCAAACAAAAAACCCCAAACCATACATCCTTGTATTTCCTGATAAGTCTGTTAAGACGGTATGAAAGTGTATTTAATCTTTGTTTTCCTATACAAGTAGGAAAGGCCAACATTTAACTTTTAGACAGTTACTCTCTTTTTTTTGTAAAATAGATAGCTCCTAAACTGATCTGCTCTCAGACGCTCAGTGCAGCTTGTTTTAAGGGAGAATAATAAATCAGTTAGATGAAAACAGCAACATAAATCACCTTTTCTTCAGATCTCCAAAAACTGGAAACCCTAGGTCTTAGTACACCCACTTGCTAGAAGCTTGTTTAAACCACTTTGTTTAAACCCTTCAGAACAGCTGTTTCCATTAAGATGAAGCTGTAGAAAAAGATCGTGCGACTACCAAAAAATTTAGGTGCTCACAAGGAAGGCAGCAGTCTTACATAGGCTGTAGGAAGAAAACCTTCCCTCTGCTAAAGGAAAGCCTTTCCTTTCTAGGCATCTGGTGTACTGCAAGATATTCTAATAGGAACCTGGACAACAGATGACCCTGCCAATATACCGTACTTTCAGAGTACTGAACTCTTTTGCATGGGCATGAATAGACATGCACAGCTTAAATTTCACTCAGCAATGCAGGAAATCCTAGAAACTTCATGAGTGTGGGTGAGGTTACTTTCCACAAAGAATAGAGCTGCCTAGTACAAACTGCATCATCACTACCCAGGTGTTCTCCAACTACTTGCCCTGAATTTTCATACCATAACTATCTAAAAAGATCCAGTTTACTGAAGTCTCTCTATTGACTGTCATAGACTCCCAAGCCCAACAAGGCTTCAGCTTGAGACAGGATCTTAAGTTCTAATTTTTTTCCCTTTTTAAGTCAGCACAACAGTGTAAGACACTCCAGATAGAACCATACCACATGTACACAAGCCCTTCTGTGTACATGCTAAAAGCCACCACAGGAACATGAACCCTCTGCATAGTACTTTTTCTAGTAAAAGGTATGAACTACATAAAAAGACTTTTATATATTCTTGGATCACTACAATTCTGTGGTTCTGAACTGTTTTGCTTCAGATATTTTGTTATATGACTACACTGCAGCTCTGGGGACAGCAAAGTAGTTTGTGCCAGCCCCATATTAATGAGCAGCAAGTTCAGAAACATCCAACTTACACACTACTCGACACAATGTAGACAGGTTGCCAGACTTCATTTCTGTATCAAACAGTGGTTTTTCTTTCCTTTTTAACTTCTTCCTTTTCCAAATTAAAATCAACAACCAAAAAAAGTCACTGCTTTCTTATTGCCATTTGATCATCCCACAGATGTCGAAAACCCTCAAGGACTCCATTTTCTCTCCCCTGCTCCTTCCAAGACAGCTAAGTGCTTATACAGCAGTTTGGCAAACAGTTTGGCATTCTAATTAAGACTGCTTGAGCATAAACTGTGTTCCAAAATAACTTTTTTTGGTCTCTTTTCTTAAAAACTCTCTTAGTTGAAATTAAAGAAACACTAGTAATATTTCAGACAAATATTAAACACAAAAAATTGAGATTTGGTACTAGACATAGCCATTTCCCCTGAAACTTGCAATTAAGATTGCTATTAAGTAACTGACTGCAAGAAAAAGTCCACCCTAGATGCCATGTCTCATACATATTAACATGTTAGCTCTTATCAAAGGTCACTGCTTCACTCAAACACCAACATTTCCCTCTGACTTAAAAGCAATTCACTTACCTTGTGTCTGCATTTAAGTACAACGCCATAGGCTCCTGAAACAAAGAAGATAAGAGATGAGTCATCTCAAACCAGAAATTAAAAGTGGCAAGGTAAAACAGTGTTCAGCAACCTCCTAACTATAGAAGCAACATTTTCCCAGTATTCTTATCTAAAACTTGCATATACAGATACTAAATCTCTGTACACTGAAACAATTTTATAAAAATTGCCCAAAAGTAAATGGATTTTAAAACACTGGAATTATTTTTTAACAAATATGCTTGCAGGTAAGTTTGATAACTTGCATCTCCCTAGTCCCACTAATGAGAAATCAATATATTAAACTCTGAAAAGGAAAAAAAAAAAAACAAACCAACACAAATAACCCCCAAGCCCTCACAAAACTGTTCTACTTCTCTTCCATCCCTTTCAGCTTCCAAACTTCTCCATCCATCTGACAAGGAAATTAGCAGAAGTTACAGATAATAAACGCATACAAGAAAAATGTGCAACTGGTAACTTATTATTGTCAAGATGACTAAGTCAAATCTTTATAAAATTATTATTATTAATTTTTTATTAAGACACTACTTACCTTCACCTACAACCCCAAGGATCTCAAATTTATTCATCACATTACCAATGTTAGGAATCTTCATCAAGACAAATTCCTCTTACGGTGAGAGCCACAAAACATGGCACAAATGGGACCGTCTGAAGACTTTGCAAAAGGCAGTTGTGAAAAGGCTCTTGGAAAAAAAAAATCCACCTCGATCAATCAGACGTCTCACACCCTTTTTTAATTTCTAGGCAATCAATAGCTTCCTGGGGAAAGAAGAGAAAATAACATAATTAGTACTTTGATTTATTTCAGTAAGAGAATGCAATGGTATATAGACATGACACCAATATAGTCTAACAACTTTAACAGACAATTAATTTATTTCCATATTTTATGATCAGGAGAGGTTAGCAGCAGGTATAATGGACAAGAACCCATTGAGACCATACATCTGACACAACAGCTGGCCTTGTAATCCCATATACAGGATGTCTATTACAATAATAACTAACTGGCATAAATAATTTTCTACAGAACAGAAGCAAACAAAAATGGTGACAGAAACTACCTCAGTGAGCAAAAATACACTTATAATTACTTATGGTTTGCTTGGTGTATGTTGACAACTAGGTAAAAAAACAAATTTTGTTTAGTTAATTTCTTATTTGTCCACTGTAATGATAAAATGGATATGGTAGAAAGAACACTCTACAGGAGAAAATAGTTTTTTACTACTTTTTTCTGTGATGATTAAAAAAAATTAAAGGAATATAATTTGCTAGACTGACTAGGACTGAGATTTAAAAATTATTTCCATTATCAGCTTATTTAAGAAATGTGATAAACAGAAAAAATGTTTTCAAAAGGTTTTTTCCATGTTTGCCAGCTACTGAAGTAATTTTTCAAATTAAGCAACTATACACAGGGTAAAGAACAAAGTCTTTTGGTTTGTTTTAGGCTCCCCACTCCTCTGCTATCATATTAGAAGTCTAACCCATCTAAGTAAGTAAAACCCATCTAAGTTTGGTTTTTGTAATTGAGACTGCATTTGCTCCCTTAATATTAAAGGCATATATCCCACATTCAAAAATGTGGAAAGAAAAACCCTAAAATGGCTTCACCATGAATTGAAAATATATAATCTTTACAATTCAGTGATCCAAGGACAGAACTACTCACGAAGAACAAGATGGCAGCATGGAAGTGAACACATTTAATTAAGTTATGTGTAATGGGTGAGTGTGACCCAGAAATGCTGGGTTCAGCTCACACAAACGGGATCTCACTATAAGCAAGGGGTGCTGGCCAAAAACCTGGTGTTGACCAGGTCACACATAACAAAAGGACAACCCAAGGGTGAAGGGGAATCACAGTGATATTTGCCTCATCACAGGCAGATCGTGTGGGGAGGGGTTGTTATTTTAGAAGCAACTCCAGAGTTAATCAACCACAGTAATTTGAAAATAAAGCAGTGAGTCCCAAATTAAAGGGGTAGTTATGTTTTTCTGGCTTGCTTTTGTTTCTTTAAAAAAAGCTGCCCAGTCCTTTATTAATTATTTCAGTGGTTTAATTTATGGTTTTAATTAATCAATTTTTTCTTCACTTGTGAATTGTACTCAATACTCTTTCTCTTCCATATGTTCTCCTCCTATTTCATTTGGCATCTCGTTCTCACAAAAGCCTTTTTGCTGTTTGTCCAGACTTTCTGGTTAGAGTAACGAGCTAAAAAAAATGAGGTCCTAGAAAAACAGGAGCATCTGCTCAGTTGCACCCATCAACATGAGAACAGAGCCTGCACTGAGCTGCTTCAGCTTTTACTGAAACAGGCTGGTGCCAGGCACAGGGCGCAGCTGACTGTCCCCATGCAGCAGCTCGGTGACAGAAATACTGCTACAGAGACCTTGAAACAACCACTAATGCCATAACGTAAGCAAGACACAAGAAAACTGGTCAGCCAAGTTCAGAACAGAAAAATTACTTGCCAGAAAGAAAGGAAAAGTCAGAAAACATATATTGTTTTCTATTAGCACTATTCAGTAACATCACCAAATCTGTTACTTCAGTTTCCAACATTATTCACTGACAAGTACTTCCAGAAATCAGTTTGTGATAAATTGATTACTTATCTGCTAATGTTATCTCTGCACGGTCTCATTCTGCCTTACAGTGTACACAATACTTCCTACATATGATGAAACAGTGAAGAAACTTATGAGATAATGTAACAAAAACTCAAGAAGAAATTTAGATGCAGTTTCCTTTGCCCCTCCTTCATAATTTCTAAATTTCTCATCAACTACTTGAAGCTACACTGGCCTGCAGCTTGTGATCCACTATGTTTATTTTTTTATTTTCAGTTCTTCAAGTTTATTCAGTATGAATTCTAGCTTTTTATTGGGAATAAAGGTTAGACTTGCAAGCAGCTAACCTTCCTTTCTGAAATCCTGAAATCTGAAATTCTGAAATCCAGCTAGGGAGGTTGTGGATCCCCAACCCCAGCACTGTTAAAGGCCAGGTTGGGTAAGGCCTTTAGCATCCTGTCTTGTGGGAGGTGTCCCTGCACATGGCAGGGAGGGTTGGGAGGAGATGATCTTTAAGGTCCCTTCTAACTCTTAACATTCTATGATTCTATGAAATTCAGTACTAAACATCTTCTCCCCACTGACCACGTATCATCTCCCCTTTTCACTTCATTAGAGGAGCCACAGAAAGCTGATCACCTGCTGCCCCTGGATTCAAGGCACCTAGAGAAGCATTCGCATGTAATTCCTTAAAGGTAAAACCCTGTGAACTCACTCACTGATGTTCCCTCACCGTTAGTGATAGAGTTGGCCCAAAGAAACACCCAAACCAGCTTCCCTAATTCTCCCTGAAGTGCATCATGACTGCCATCACAGGTAACACAGATGCACACAGGGGGACTCCCAGAAGAAAATGTCACTTGACTGACCCACCTCTTCCACACCAGCTCCAGGAAACTTTGTGCCCAATTCTGCCAAGGGTACTTTATGAGAACTTAATCTTGAAATGAAAAGGAAAGCTAATGAAAGATGACAAGTGGCATGCAGCAGTAGTATGGATTCATATCCAAACACTTTTTGCCCCAACTCTTTTGCCTCAAACTGGGCCATAATTCAAACATTAGTGAAGTCAGACTAACTAGACCCATTTAATCTCCAGACAAAATGTATATGCTTTTTTGAGATCTTTGCCTTCAAAAGCTACTGAAAGATTAAAATCAAGCTGCTAAAAATATTTGTTCAGTGGCAGTACCCACTTTTTGGGATTCTTCTGCTTTTCGAAAGACGCTAGCCTTAAGATTGTTTTGAGAATCACTGATTCTTGCAGGGAATCTGGTAACATGAACTCAAAACTCCATGAATGACACAGAGTCTAATGAATGTCAAAGTTAGTAACTGTAATAATAAAAAAAAACCAAAACTAGAAGTTTTAAACAAAAAGGTAATTTAAAGAAAATTATCCATATCCACAGCAAGAATTACTTTATTCTGTAACTTAGTGAGGAGAGGCTGGATTCTTTCAAGCTGAACACTGGAAATAGCAAGGAAAACCTTACTAATAGCTGCCACAATTTCATTCTTTGCATTGAGTGCCACACTGGTCTGTTTTCCTAAGCTGCTTGCTGGCTAGAACAACCCTTGCAGAAGAGGAAACAAGGCTATCATTCACCTCTCAAAGGCTCTCAGTAGCGAAATAGCAGTCGCTCTCCTGATACCCCTTTCTAAGGCAGCCTGATTCACAGCACATCGACAATTTATGAATTAAACCAACAGATGATCTCTGAGATGCTCTCAACATTACCATGATGTTCTACAAAACACAGAGCTAACTCAGCAAAATGAAATGCCATGAGGTGAAAAAGAAAAAATTAGTTTTATTTAATCCAGACGCGTGTGAGACTTTAATACGAAAGTAGCTGTTTTGCAATAGCATATAAGGTTTAAATGTAAATCCAGAAAACATACAAACATTTTTGAAATGAGCATACAGAATACTACATCATTATGGAACCTGATCATTTGAACTGAAATTAAGGGGAAAACCCTAGCTTTTCCACAACTCCTTTTCTCTTCAGGACCATTAAGAAGTCTAGTGCACTACCCAAGAGCATCAGACTTAACCACTCAACCCAAAGCCTCAATCTTCCACTCAATCCAAAGCCTCCATCTTAAGTATCTTAAAGCTATTCTTTATTTCATAATCATCAATACCTGTGTGAAGAGGGGAAGCACTTTTTACACAGTAAGATTTCAGTAGAGACACTTAGTGAGAATTATGAAACATTTCAGGTAGGTATTTGTCTTCACAAGTAAAACTGTTCTAGAAATACAGTTAAATCTGTGTATCTACATCTTGCAAATCAAGTATTCAGTTAATTTCATTTATCATGACAGAAAGAACACAACCTGCATCCTGCTGAACTTAGTCACAAGCTTATAATTGACTTCAAAGTCATCCGCAAGCTTTTAAACAAGCTTCCTGCCAGTAGATAATACCCCTCTCGCTCTTCTAAAACAAGAAGTAAATTTAATCTGTTTATTTATTTATCATGTTTACTCATTAAGAGGACACAACTAGGAATTTCTAGAGGCTGGTTACATTTTCCTCTGTGCACTAACAAACCAGTGGGTTTGTAAACAAATGTAAAGAATTTATACCACACCACCTGTCTTTGATGGTTATGCATTAATCCACACTCTGGCATGTATTCTGTCAAACAAGGTACGTGGCTGAAAGAAGCATTAACCACTTCTGTTAGCAATGATGCATCATTCAGCACCTTTACTTTTCCTCCCCCATATATATGTAGTTCTGTTCACTGAGGTTTTCCAGGAAAACCCTAGAGTACAAGCACCCAGTTCCGCGTTTTAGCAGTACATACAACTGACAGGGTAAAGAAAACAGGTGAGGTTTTTTTCTGGATTTAATGATCCAGAGGAATGTGTGAGGATTATTATGAGGAATTACTGATGAGGAAGAAAAAAAATCAGTATGTGAAAAGCTGTAAGAAGGAAGCTAGCAGTAACATTCTGACTTAAGGAATGGAGAGAAGAATCATACAATCATATTGCTAGTGACATTGTACCAGTCTCACTCCTTAATCTGGAAAAAAAGCTACCACTTTATTTTTCCATTTTACGAGGGACAGTAGACCTTCTAAATAAGACAAGATTCTGGAGAAAGAGCCATCAGGATTTCACAATATGAAGAAATCCACAATGAGGAAGTTGAAAAAAGAAAAAGCTGAGGAGATAAAAAGCAACAAGAACTTAACAATTATAGCAAGCCATTTTTCACACTCTAAGCTCCAATCTATCCTCCTCTGCTCATAAGAAAAAATTAGGAATGAAAAGAACAGCTGGTGAAAATATATACAAAATCTAGAAAACTGTCAAACTTCAACAAATTATGTAAAAGCAAAACACCAAGGTTACTTGCACAGCCTCACAGGTTTTAAAATTCAGCTCCAGAAAGTTTTTCTTGACATTGCTAATATCAACATTGGACCCTGACTTCACCATTGCTGGATTTTGGAGAGCTTGCTTGGGGTTTTTTGGTTTTTGCAGTTTTTTTAATAGCTGTTGACATACTAAAAGCTGCAAATGCATCTCAATTACATATCAAGGGAAGGCATCATCACATAACTGGCCTAAAGGCAGCAGATCTCCATGGCTGCAGGGCCAGGAGTGCATGGGGGAAGAACCTGAACAAAGTTCCCATCCCACAGCAAGTAAACAACTAGAAAAAGGGTGAATCAGTTCTCAACTATTAAAGATACCTGTTTGGTTAAATTCCTAAAGAAAATTGAGCTTGAAGGCCAGGGCAGCAATAACGATTTGCTTTGTTTTATCTTGTTCTATGAGTGCTCTTCCTTTTGTATCCAAGTACAGATTCAAAATAAATTCAGCTCCTCCTGGATATATGAACTGAATTCACTTCTCCAAGTTATAACGCAGGATTCACGATCTTCCCCAACAGCTGTGGCCAACTCAAAAAGAGTGGGTGCTTAGCAGGATGCTTCTAAGACCATACTGGCAAATAAGCAGACTGATTACGAAAGCACTGAGCACAAAAGCAGCTCCCATGAGTCACAGCAGGAGGACAGGAAAGACAATTTTGCTTCCATTTTAGTCTTGCTCCTCAGTAAGAACCTTAACAAGTAAGTCTACTGTGGGTGTGACAGCCTCTTATGCAGCTGATGCCGGTCTTTGCGCATGCTGGGCGGGCTTCACTGTACCTGTGGCAGCTCTGGAAAAAATCAGCAGTGTGCAGAGGATAACGCTCCCAACAGCAACCTGTGAAATCCAAATCCTTTGCAGTTTCTTCTGGCACAAGGAGCCTGACACTTTACACTTTCATTCTATCAAATGCAAGTGCCCAACATTTGTAGTTGAAGTAAAAGCACACTTTGGCTAAGTGATATATTCTTAGGCAAAGAGGGGGAATTTCTTTTTTGTTAGATAATAGAAGGTTTAATTTCGTAACAGAATAGCTTGCTGTGGAAGAAGCTAATATTCTTTATCTAACACAATATTTGTAGAGGTCTCCTCGGAAGCTGGTTCTTGCTTTTAATCTTTCCTTCTCTCTTCTCAGAATACCAGTCTCCAGTAATATCCTATATTTATTTGTAGTGTTGCCTACTATTTAGTCCTGTATTATTTTTAACAATCTGCCGTGGACTTTAAATCCTCAATATAATATTACAAAATAGTATTACAGACACAGTTTTTTCATCTTTAGAAGTACCCAAAAAAAGCTGCTATTTTCAGTTACATATCAGGACTCACTTTGTGACTCAATTCCAATTTAAAGATACAGACTTAGGAATAAGAAGGAAAAAAAGGCACGAGGACAGAGGGTGTTCCTGTCCAAGAAAAGTACAATATACTCTCTTGAAGAGGCCATGCTGGAAGCAGCCAGTCAGCTGAAGGTCTGCTCTGAAGTCTGAGCTCAGCAGGGTGGTTGTGGAAAGAATGGGCCTCCCCAGTGTGTCCATCACGCTCCCTGGCCCTGGCATCCAGTGGCACCGCAAGGTTCCTCTCCGCAGCGGTAGCCCCCGACCGAGCCCTGCAATGCCACGCTGCCAGCAGACAAAACAACTGATGCATCAGACCTGGCCACTTCAGGAAATGTCCTCTGATGCATTCTTATCTGGATCAGCCACTGAATCTTTCATATGTGCACACACAAAGCATACTGGTGATTTAGTGGGACTGAAATTCTTCTAATCTGACAAAGTTTCCCCCTCCTTCCAACCCAGTTTGGTCTTCATTGTTCTAAAAATAACTCCCATTCACTTTCTAAAAGTCAGATGTTCCTCTCTGAACTGTATTTGGCTGAGATGGATCTTTCTCATAAGAGTACAGAAAAGTAAAGGTGAATAAAAAGTATTTATAAATAGCAAACGAATGCTCAAACTGAATTCTGTGGGCATTCTAATGCAGATCAAAACAACTGCAAGGACTATTCTTCTTGTAATCTTCAAGCATATAATTAAATACAGATGACTAGTTCACTATCTGAAGCAAAAAGGAAAAAAAGAAAACAACAAGAAATCCCTTTTTTCTCAAAAAGGGCATACCAAATACACAGAACAAACAAAAGTATGAGGGGGGAGCCCCCCAAAACTTAGTACTAAATTAATAACAAAATACAATACATACAAATGAACAGAACTACATTCAAATTACACTATAAAATTATTTATCATTGCTCCTTAATGCATTTTCCAGGCAAATAATTATAAACATTTTATTTAAATAATACTGATCTACTTTATACAAAGTTAACCCTGAAAAGAATACCATCAGAAGTTTTAAAAAAAGGACAAAAAGAAGCCATTCAACAACTAATGCTCCCAATATCCAAAGACAGGTCATTTCAAGAATAAATTCGTATTAGTATGCAAGCACATGCACAGGAGCACATTTAAAGAAACAACTCAAAGATTTATCATAGGATCTTCCATCACTAAAGTCATTACAAGTGATTAAACCATGTGGTGGACAAATGGTGTACAGTGGGGTTTTGTGGGGAAGTGCTAGAGGATTTTGTAATAATTTTGTTTAGGTTGACTTATTTTTTAATTAGAAAAAGACACCCTAATTCCATAAATCTCAAAGCAGATTGGTTAAAAAAACCAAAGAAACTGAAACCTATAGAAACACCTCTTCATATGAAGTTTCATCTGAATTTGAAGTTATTGCTACTATTTCAATGTGTGAAACTCTATTACAAGGCATTTGCTCCAATTTTACCGTCTAGGAGTTTAACTGAGTACGATTAGTACTAAAAGTATATCAATGTGCTTATTTTATACTTCATAGTTGGGACTTTTTTAAGATGTCCATTATCAGAATAACTGAACACTAACCATATTTAAATTCAAGGTGAGTTTTGCTATGCTTTCTAGTTGAAAAAAAAAAACCATTAAATTTACACAGGTGAATAAATCAAGTAAAACCCAAGTCAAGAAGACTAATCTCCAAAGTGGCTCAGACTGCATTAAGAGGTTAAGACCATCACAGTAAGCTGAAGGTCAATAAAAAAGATTCACATTTCAGATGAAGAAGAGAAAAAAAAAACTCCAACCAACTAACAATTCCCCTAAACTAACATTATTTGTTAATTGTTAACTGCTATTAATGTAACAACTTATTAACATAAACTTCCTTGAAGCAGAGGATGAAGCTTAGAGTGTTCTGGAATGCCTCACCACAGAAACAGCAGCAGCAATGTATCATGTACCAAAGACAATTTGAGGGAGGACTCTGAACATTAAACTGAAAACTCTGAAATAAAGTTTGTGTTCAGTGCAAATCCACTGCAGAGAAAGTACAGCAACAGAGTGTTGACTTGTGCTGGGAGGACAGATGTCCTCATGCTGAGCCACCTAGAACACCTTCAGGTAGGGGAACTTCAGTTTGCTAAATTACTGCAAACATTTTTGGAAGATACATTAAGGTGACCAACTCGATTTGCAATATGTGCAAGCTATTTTCCAGTAGAGAAAAAAGAACTATAGAAACAAAAGCACAAATTTAATTTAGTGATCTCATCCAAAAGCAGCACAAAATGAATATTCATAATACTATCTCTCCCCTGTCCAGCTGAGGACACAGATAAGGAATTGGCTGGCTGAATGCAGCCAGAGTTGTGGTCAATGGTTCCATATTCCAGTTGGAAGTTGGTGATGAGTGGTGTTCCTCAGGACTCTGCCTGACTCCAGTGCACTTTAATACCTTCATCAATGACATAGACAGTGAGATTGAGTGCGCCTCAGCAAGTTTACAGATGACCTGAAGCTGAGTGGTACAGCTGACACAACAAAAGGACAAGATGGCATCTAGAGGGACCTGGGAAAACTTGAGAAGTGGGCCCATGAGAACCCCACGAATTTCAACAAGTCCAAGTGCAAGGCGCTGCACCTGCACTGGGCAAACCCAGACATGAATGCAGGACTGTGAGAAGAAGTCAGTGAGAGCAGCCCTGCAGAGGAGGACTTGGGGGATGTCCTGTGGATGAAAAGTTGGACATGAGGCAGCAGTGTGCACTTGCAGCCCAGAAGGCCCACGGCACCCTGGGCTGCAGCAAAAGCAGCGTAGCCAGCAGGTCAAGGGAGGGGATTCTCCCACTGCACTCTGCCCTCACGAGACCCCAGCCGTGGTGCTGTGTCCAGCTCTGGGGTCCTCAGCACCAGAGAAATGTGAACCTGTTAGCACAGCTACAAAGGAGGCCACACACAAAGATGGACAGAGGGCTGGGGCGCGTTTCCGACAGACAAGCTGAGATAGCTGGGGTTGTTCAGCATAGATTACCCTGGGGAGAAGGGCTTGGGAGAAGACGATCACTGAGGTTCCCTCCAACCCAAAGCCCTTCATGATGCTCTGAGGAGGTGAGTAAACAGAGTGACTTTGGTGACAGTGGCCAGCCAAGGTCAACCCCCCCACAGAAATGCAATTGCAAAGACATAATCATGATGATGGTCTCTTTTCCTCTCCAGCTTATTTCAACTGTTAGTTGCTTTCTTAGGTCCTCTCTTTAATTAGATGTTAAGCTCTTTGATGAGGAAATTTCTTTGCTATGTTGAAGGCCTCTGGTGGTGCTATAAAATACCTAAGATTTAATGTTTGAAACCATGCTATGGTAATGGTTCTTTGTGTGAACAGCATTGCTGTGGTAAAATATGAGTCTTACGGTAAGTGAGTCTTACCAGAAAACTCCGGAAAAAACTTCAAAAACATTAGGAGGCAATTTGATTAATATTTGGAAACAGGATGTGGTAACAATTTTATTTTTTTAATTAATAAACAATGTTATTTCAATGCCAGCTTCCATAATCACTTTAAAAAAATTAAGGAATAGCTTCTCTTCCGATTTCAGCCTAATGGTTTCCATTCAGTAGTTAAAAGAAAAAAAAAGAAGATATTTTAAACCTCATATAAAATGAAAACTCATAATTAAAAGTACAAACATTCACGCTAACTTTCTTAATACAAATGCAGTCTGTACTTGCTCTATACCTTCATCAACCACCATCAATACCCTGGTAAAACATTAATATCCAATGAACTCTGCTTAACTCTGGTTAGTACTTTTGTCAACACTATTAATCTGACAAAAATGTCTCTAAAGTTAATAAAAACTCCTGTTTACTACTGAAGGCATGAGCTACCTTCAAAGAAAAAAAAAGGTAAAAGAATATTATATACAACTTAGTCACTATCATCTAAAGGGAAGAATCATCCAGATTCGAAGTTTAGGTATCAATGGAAAAATATCTGAATGGCAGATCCATGGCCTTTCTCCCACAGAGAAAGGCAAGTGCCAAGCAGAGCGTCTCCTGCTATGCTGACAGGTCTTGCATGGGAGATTCCCATGGCAGCAAAAGCATGTCTGGATATGTAAGTGACCCAAAAGAGGACCTGAAAAACAGGTCCTGAGAAAAAGGAGATGCATCTAAACAGTAAATAATGTTGGCAGACATACGAGAAGAAAGGTAATAAAAAAACTTCATAATCCTGATTTTTATCCTTCATGCGTTTTTCTATCCTTTGAGTCTTCCAAGTTTAATTATGGAGTATGGAGGGTGGGAGGAGGAGAAGGGAAAAAAGAGGGAAGGCCATGCTCCTGGCAAAGGGCAAGAAGAGTGGGTGAGGGAGGAAGAGAAGGGAAACTACTCCAGGGAGTCATGGAAGAAGACAGTAAAAGGCTGGCATATGGAGAAGTTCTGAAATGAAAGAAGAAAACAAAATTCTAAGGACAAGATGCTTCAGGCATGAACAATGAGTTCATCATGATATTTGAGATTTATATTAGTTTATAAAAAATACAGACTTGCAGCATCCAAAAGTCAGTATTTGCATAACTTACTTTCTTGTTTCTTATATATCTAGTTACTTCTTGTACAAACAGGCTTCTAATATTCAGGGAAATAAAAGTAACTTGGGAGATATGAATGCAGAAGTCTACACCCAGAAAATTTATTTCCTGCAAAAGAAAAGTAAAAACTACTAAGAAAATAATGGCTGGCAACAATTTAGGGCATACCATGTCTCAGAGGGTTAAATACAACTTCCCAAAGCTCAGTTACACCTACTGACAAAGGCTGCTAGGGAGATGCTGAGGAGAAAGACTCTAAGACAAAGATGAAACAGCTGTCTTCTGCTTGCAAATAAGCTGTACAGAACCATATACATATATTGACAAGCTTAAATATTGGTCATCAAGGAACTGGATGGATGCATATCAAGACATTTCCTCACCCACCACAGCAGCCATCACAGAGGAGCAGCACACTGACCCCATGCCTAGCCCAGCACATCCAACCAAAGAAGCCAGTGCTCAGCAGGAAGGGAGACAATATGCAAGATCACAGTTTTAACTGCACCATATTATTTCTTTCCACTAATTTTCTCTTTGTGCCTTTCTAACATTAAAAGAATCGTCTCCACTTTCCTTTGGAATCCAGATAGAATGGGTGATATGCTATTTGCTCAGACAAAAAGCCAGAAATAATTCTTGTAATCTCCTTTGGATTATACCACTTTCTTTGTTGCTGAGGCTACATATGAAACCAATTTAAATGCAAGTTAACCTTCTTGTAGTGCTAGATAGGCATTTTATGTTGCCCTCCACTAGTATGTCAAAAAGCCCAACCAAACTCAACCCACCAAAACACCAATTTACAGAGCTGAATACCTACTGCTGGAGAGAAATTCTTCTAAAATATAGGAGTCATCCCCCCACAGTCACAATGAAGAGAGCTAAAAGACAATCCAGTAATGTAAAGAGTCTTCATCCTGAGCTGAAATTTCAAATATGGATGTTAAATGAATTTCACAGTTTATTTGCATCCTTGTTTCAACTGATCAAAATACTTTGTAGTTTAGAATAACTCTATTTCTCTGCTTGCATGGTCAGATATTTTTAAAAAACAAAATACTTTCAAAATCATTTGCATGACATTTTGCAACAAAATGCAGCTCAAGTACTTTTTCCCACTGCAAGGTATTTACTAGACTGCAGTAATTCTCTTAACACTTTTAAAGCTTGAAACACACCT
Source organism: Drymodes brunneopygia (assembly GCA_013400955.1). Classification (NCBI taxonomy): domain Eukaryota; kingdom Metazoa; phylum Chordata; class Aves; order Passeriformes; family Petroicidae; genus Drymodes; species Drymodes brunneopygia. The sequence goes on along the minus strand of VZTZ01007235.1, from coordinate 336,458 downwards.
TCCGTTGAATGCTATGAGTCAGTTTTAATGACAGTGTTATGTTCTATTGCTCTGTAGCTTATGCAAGAGAATGAATTTGCATTAAGTATCCAACTTTAGAAGCCACCTTCTCTACTCCTTTGTTAATACAGAATAAAGGTAAAAATAATAAAAAAAAAAGCAATATTCTCTGCCTGCTTTCTTCTTGTTTTAAAAGAATAAATCCAGTTAGCTGCCTGTAATGTAAAATGGACATAAAATTTCTTACTGTCACTTGGTGCATATGGAGGGGGTTATGTGGGGGGGGGTGGATGTTGTTATTGTTGTTGTTCTTGTTGTTTGGGTTTTTTTCCAGAAAGCCAGAATACAGAAAAAAGTTTTCTTACTTAGTAAATTTTCAGAACTTTAAACTACTTTTTCTGCATGAAAACTGTTAACTTCAGAAGAAAGAGAATAGAACAGTCTAAAATGATAATTCAAGGGAGGGGAAAAAATGAGGGAGCAAAAAGATTCACTGCTATCATTAGGGTGGGGGTGTGCAATACCTTTGTGTTCTTCAATAAATTCAACAAGAAAAAGTTATAACACAACATCTCTTTCCACCATGGGTCTTTTAGTCCAGACAATGCTCCAGACTTACTATGCTTTTCTTTCTTTTGCTTTGTCCTCTCATTTAAAATTCCCCAACTCCTCACCCCCCGCCAGCACAGTACATCATACTTACATTGGTGTATTTTGGGGAAGTTTTTTGTTCTTTTGGGTTTTTCAAACAAGATTACACTTCACTCAGCTCAACAAAATGAGGGTTTGGCCAATTTTGCCAGAGATAAGACTGGCAAATTTTTAACTGGTTCTCATGCAAACTGATGCTCAACATTTCTTGCAAATACCCTCGCTACACAGACATACAAGGTCAAATATTTTTTCTTATCTCTGCAGATTATGTATATACACACACAGAGAAATGTACATATGCCTGCACGTACTTCTAATGACAGGGGACAAAGTCCTTCTTCCAGCAGATTTAATTTCTTAGAAGTTCAGCTAAATGAGCACCTTTCTTGTCTTTATTGAAAGTAATTGTGAATTAAATGGATTACCTCTTCTACTCTTTCTAATTTCTAGAAATGAATCATACGTAAGCCAAAAGCTTCACTGAAATAATAACTTGCTCTCTTTTTTATCACTTTTAAACAGGTCCTAGATTCCCAAGCAAGAAAAAGGTGATTTACTTCCTATTGTTAGTCTAAGTTCGCAAGGTAACTCCATAAAAATGAAGAAATGGCCTGATGGACATCTTCCTCCATGGTTGGAAGATCTGCTATAAAAGGCCGGGCAGTTACAGTAATAAATGACATTTCTGCAGTGCAGAAAAAGCACCAAGAAAACCAGATCTCTCATATACCAGTGGACTGGAAGACTGATACAGACCACCACCTTCTGAAAGCTCTATATAGAAAACACTTGTAAAATAAAACAACTCTTCAGACTGAAGAAATTATACACTTTACAAACCTGTAGAGACAGCAGCTCATGAATTAACAAAGGACTGTCACCCACATGAGGGTAAAACAGATACATGGATCACACTTTGCCCAGCATACTGGAGAACAATAATCTCTTTTATGAAACAACTGTAAGGAAAATGTCAACTGTCTCCAGCAGTAGAAGAGTTAATTTCTCAAAATAGAAGGTCTGTCATTATTGCCAAGAGATGTGAACATTATTATACTGCCATTTTTATTAATTTGCAAGTAAAAACAGAGAGGCAAAATCTAATACCATTCTGATCTTGTTTGGGGGTGTGAGGAGGAGGTATCAACCCTTTTCTTTTACTTACGTAAAAGCAAGCCTTCTTTTTTTTCTTCTCTTAGAAGAACTTCTTCATATAGTACTTGAATCAGCTCCAATAACAAGCTCTCAATTCATTTCAGAAATATATTCTAGCTCTTGAAGTTCAATTAATTGGGGGGGAGGGGGGAGGAATCCATCAGCACATTTTCCAACTATTAGAAACTTGTTTCTTGGCAAGCTGCGAACTTGGCCAACTGAGAACTTAAATAATTTTGCACCCTTAGCTCCAGTGGCATTGAAATGCAATGATCTTGCTTCTAGTTCAGCCTGTAAGGAACAGTAGCAGCTAAGTAACACCAGAAATAGAACACAAAATGTGGTTAACTTCAGGCATTTTGAAAGTCTCCTCAGCACACATTAACACATCAAGAGAGATAAAGGTTAATGAAATATGCACAGATATTCACACTGCAAATAAAAGCAACAATTTTAAGCCTAATGAAAGTGTTGATGGACTTTCTCTAAGTAAGATTGTGTTAATTTATGTTCAGTGTGTATTTTTATTAATAATTAAAAACCATAATGTCAAATGTCATTATTAGGAAGACAAGTACATTTTCACCCAAAAACCTCAATCAACGAGATCTTGCAATACCTGATTCTAAAAGCAGCAGTAAAAGATTTCTAATCTCCACACAGTTTTTAAATGCATCATGCCATCAAAAATAGTTTGCATCCTCTTCTTTCATATGTGAAAAGGGAAATCCCCTCCCAAGACACAGTACACAGGCAAGCTCTCCTCAAAGCTGTTTGTAAACTTGTGTCTACTTGAGGAAAATACTGAAATATATGTTTAGTAAAAAGAAGAAATAATACTTAACCCCTTCTGAAGTATCCAATTAAAGTGGGAAAACGTTAAAACTTTCAGAGTACAAGAATACAGGCGTCTAGAGGTTTAGGCATACTAAACACTTATTTCACTTGTTACAGAGGCGCTGTCAAGTGCCCACTAAGTAAATGTAGTTCATACAAAAACCCAGGGCTAATTTAGTTGGTGTACTTTTAGCAGGTCTTTGCCCAATTTAAATTTATCCTGATTAGTTCATGTAAACTGTTTGGACACGGAATGTGCCAGCTTGAATTTGGCAAGGAAAACATGCTTTTACTATGTACAGCCTGATTTATTTTCATTTAGTTAAATTAGTTAAAAGTAAGTGTTGTGATGGGAGATTTACGCTAAACTAAAAATCAAGATTTTCGCTAGTAACATTTTACCATATTTTAAGGAATCAAAAATTTCTTTTAGAAGTCTAGTGCCATGAGAAGTCAAATCTGTCTAGTACTGAAACAATAATGGTTATTATGCTTTATAGTAAGATTATCTAAACTACTTAGAAAAAGTGTACAAACCAAAGCCACCACAATACAAAGCATCAGCCATCAGTGGTGTGCTCCATTCAATTCACAGGCATACAACTACAAAATTTCCTATCCTCAGCACAGTAAGGATCCCAGCATTTACTCCCTAACAAAGTACATTACCATGCTGTCCTTACTCACAGAACTTCCACAACAGAAGGAAAACAAAACAAAACAAAAAATCCCCAACAACAACAAAACCACACACACACAAAAACCAGAACAAAAACCAACCAAACAAACAAAACCCTCCAAGACTACTTAAGTTTTTCTTCTAGATATAATCCAAATCAGTTTTTGAGGTGATAAAAATTTTTCACCCTCAAAAAAATCTTCTCGCAATGAACATCATATACTCTGCACATAAATCAGCAAGAGAGCACTGAGGATTGCCAGCAGAAGAGCACTGAGGAGCAAAGAACTGCTGTGTCACTAGAGGCTCTAATGTCTATTAAATTCCACACACAAATGAAGCCAAAACCTTGAGAAGCCCTCAATTAACACCAACCAATTAACTGTCACATAGCAACTCAAGACTACAAGAAATAAAAACGCAAGTCTCTAGTACTCTGCACTGCCTTCCCAGGGTCTCAGTCCCATGTCCTATACTAGAGGTATAACCTCCTTCTTTTTTCTGCAGAAGGAAAAAACAGATTCCAAAACCTGGCTCAGAGGAGCCATACAATCTTAATATTCCCTCCAGGAAGTTATCTTAAAAGAGAAATATAAACAGAAGGTTTGGGTGGTGGGAGTACAACAGTGGTAGTTTCACAGCACCTTTAAAGACAGTGTCCAATCTAATCTCATGTCATCCCTACACAACAGGTAACAATCCATCATTTCAGTAAAATAGCAATGCACATTTTCCCCATGGCAAATCAGGAAATTCTTTCTAGATCTGCAGTAAGACCACACCAGAGAGAAATGTCAATGTGCCAAGGACACCTTCACTAGGAGTAAAACAAATGCCTATGCTTATGCCTGTAAGCACAATACTGAGCTTTGACAGCTTGCCCGAACCAAAAAGAGTAGAAAACTCAGATAAGATTTTTTACAGCTGGAAGGAAGAAAGGAATCAATATTTGCTAAAGGCTCAGCTTCCAGCAAAGCTACACCTCCACTGAGCTGCTCTCTCAACAAGTAACTCAGATCAGCATGCTTTTCAACATTCATGGGTTATTTGGCATCAGTACATAAACCAGTTACGATCAAACATACGACCTAAATCAAAAATCCTCACCCTTATAATACATAGTTTGATTCACTGGAAAGCACTAACCAATTTATTTACCAGCCTCTAATATATATAGAAGAAATATATATAACGCTCATATATGAAACTGCAATTATCAGCTTTCATACAATAAACTCTTGATATCATATGACCTATCAGGCAGTAGAAGCAAAGATGTAAGAAGCTCCAGATATGTCAACCAAGTGTCAGCAGCCAGAAATACACCATTATGTATATACAGTGTATATTTTTATACACACACGTACATATTTATAAAAATATATACACAGTAGTAAGAAAAGATAATACGAGAGAAAATGTAAAGCAGCATTTGTCTTTGAGAATGTCTCGATGGCAGACTTATAACCACACCTGGATTGTGAAAAAAACCTGGTTTCCAGAAGTGAGCAGCAGAGCTATGAAGAAGGAGGTGCACTAGATTAGAACTACAGAATACACGTGGCTGGAAGGGAGTAGAAGAGCAGAGCCTGCTCTGCTCTAGTTCGAAATGGGACAAAGGCATTCAAGCAGATTGCTCAGGACTCAGGCTATAATCCTTATTACGTTTGTGGAGCATTTCAAACAAGACAAACTAGAACAACATGATGACAGACGTGCTTTCACTGCAGTATCCACAGGGAGAAAAAAAACAAAACCAAACCAAACAACAACCAAAAACCCTGTATCACATTTACAACACAAATCAGCAATGACAAGAAAGCAATTCACACAAAACCCAAATCAAATCAACAAATTCAAGAGCACAAGGATGAGCAGATGAAAATTCAACAGTCTCAAGGGAGCTTCTGTACTGAACATTCTTATATCCACTCACATTTAACACAAAGCACATTCAACTGCCCAAAGTTCGCTACTTTTAGCTGGATGGATTTTTTTAATTGCTGGCACTGCCACCCAATATCAAACCAACCCACCATAATAGGCCTATACCAACAAAACTGAAGTCTGTGAAAGCACTTCTAAGTTTCATTCCATTTCATCCTCTTAACTGCTTGTCTAATGGCACACAATTAGTTTTGAAAAATCTCTAAAGGAAAATCAAGGTTTTCTTCTCTGCAGTGAACTGGAGTCTCATCAATTTTCTTCAGTGTCATGCTGGCTGATTAGCTTTTTTTGCACTCAGGTAAAACCTCAGTAGTCAACTGGGAACCCCTTGAAACCTGCAAATCAAGATGCAGAAATTACCATTCTAAAAGCCCTGTGCTTTCTTAGTTTCTCCTGTTTAAATGAGGTCAGTACACAAAAAACATGCTCTAGAAGGAGAAGCTAGGGTCCAGAGGAGCTGAATAATCGAAAAAGATCAACAGAGATTGTGAGATGCTTTCTCAGGTGTTCCCCCATTGCTAGCAAGACTTCCAAAGAACTTGCAGCTCAACCTGAGTAAGCCACAACAGAAATGAATGACTGGAAATTCTACATGTAAGATATTATAAAGCCTGTGCTTTCTACAGGCCCAAGAAAAATAATCTGCCCTCAGTATTTTCATGTTGTTCTATCAAAAAGAAGAAGAAAAAAGAATTATGCTCTAAAATAACTTCATCCATAGCCAGAACAACAAACATACTGAGGGACTACAGTCAACTGAATTCATAGGTACAGTAAGCAAAAGGCATTGACAAAGTTTCATTTCAAGAGAACAGATGATATTTTGGAAGACATATGGTATTTATTTTTATACATTAGTCATAAAATAATACTACAGGCCTAATTTTTCTTTAAAATTGCACAGTATTTTATGTTGAGGTGTATTGTTGATATTAATTTTGTACAGTTTACCATTTATTTTTGCAATTACAAAATGCCTGCCTGCATTTTTCAGATCATGAACATACTATACACGGAAAGGAGCATTCAGTATATATAGAGGTGTGTAAAGCACCTTTTAAAAAAACAAGTCTTGACAAAAACTACTACTGAGTTCAGAGAAGCCAAAAAAAAAAGCCAAATGCAAACACATGCCAATTTTTGAGTATCTCTTATCTTTTCAATCAAATCTCCCAAAACTCTCATTATAGATGAAATAGCAACAAATAACCGGCTTTGGATTGCTGCAAGGACTGCCAGGTCAGTACAGCGTAGGCAAAAAGGCGCTCAGTGATTTCAGCAACAGATTCCATCTGAACTGAAATATAACCTTGTTGACTTCATCTAAGCAAAAAGTGTTCCAAAGACATTACAATTTTTAATATTTCACTTTTTAATATGAGAAAATGTGATAGAACGTATCCCCTTTTTCGATTTATGCAGGTTTTTATTCAAATCTACACATTATTCTTGCAGTAATTTCAAGGACATTTACTTATTTATTATAATTAATATTAACTCTCAAGTTAATTCAACTGATTCTTCGGGTGAGGGTGTTTCAGCATTACTATTTAAAATTTTGTGTAAGTTTTTTCATGTCTTAACCTTTGTTATTTCCCCTCCTCTGTCTCCAACACATTTTCCAGTTAAAGTTCTTCAGGGCTCTACTACATGAAAACTTCCAAGTAGCATCAAAAATAACAATGGGAAAAGATTATCTGTTCCTTAAAGGAAAAATAAAAAATAAATACCCTCCTAAAAATTCCTCATCCCGAATCAAGGCAGAAAATCTAATAAAAATGTATGAACGTTGCAGACACAGAAAACAGAGTTTGTTGGTTTGTGAAAGCAGCTCTTGCAGGGGTCAGCCCACTCAGAGAGAAGGCAACAGAACTTGGCTGAGGCCTCACCATTAAGAAATGATCTCTGTCATGGTAGGCCCAGCATGTGTTTAAAGAGTAAAATACCCTGCTATTATTTTATGCTGTTTGAGCATGGATTTGTTGTTATCCTTGCTGTTAGAGAAGCCTGTGAAGTACATCAGAGGCTTTGCATTCACAGAACATCATTGAATAGAAAATCAAAACTAACAAAAATAAAAGTGTCCACAAATATTTGTGAGACAATACTTAAATGTTTCAGGATATGACCAGATGCTTAATTCCAGCTGCTCCTGATCCAGAAAAAGTTGTCTGCAAATCAAAGTATCCACAGCCAATCACAAGTCCCTATTTTTACCACCTCTACTAGTCCAGGGTCAAAAACCAGTTCTAGTTTAAAAGTTTTTACACTAATTCATTTTATTTGTTTACATACAACTATTTTTAAAGAAGAAATCCCCACACACTTACTTAGCTTTCTTCTTTGAAATTAGATACTACTTCCAAAAACCTTTGCAATAAACCTATATTCTTTTTTCAGTCCAGAAGATTTTACACAATGAGGACAGAGAACAGATTTTTTTTTTCCCAAAAACAATTCTTTTCTCCCTTTAGGCCACCATTACAGCAGGCTCCAGGGGACATTCACGAGTAGTTTTGCCATCTGGATCCCAGGTTGCCAAATTATTAATGCTCTTTCAAACAATGACTCCAAGCAAAGACAACAAACCTTTTACAGAATCCTGCCACTCTTTTCTCTTGCTAGATGAGAACTCCAGCATCATGTTAGCAAAGACAATTCACAAATCAAGCTACCTATAATACATGGGTTCTCACACACCTCCTCTTAGCCAGCCTAGGTTAATAGTTTAAGATTTCACACTACGAATTCAAGATTGTCTTCCAACTCTGTATCTAACAGAGGTGACTAAATGTCTCCTGTATCACTAACAGATTAGCACCATGACAAATTTTTTTCATAGCATAGCAATTACAATGGTAGAAGTTTTACCTGTTGTGTAAACAAAAAGAAAAATTCACTGCTTGTGTTCCAGTGCAACAGTGATTAGCTTGAACAAAGACTGAGAAAGACAGAAGCTCCTTTAAAAGGCAGTAAATGCACGTAATTTTTTTAACAGCTGCAAATGTGTTAGCTATGTCATGGACTTAAATCTGGGTATATCATTACTCTGTACTGTTTAATTCAATGTCTACAGATACTAAATACAGATCATTAAGTTACAGTGATGAGGGAACTGGAACAAGCAAAAAGAAAGCATAACAATTGATCAGCATCCCCACAAAAATATACAGGAGTATATGTCTACAATGTCATTATCCATCCCTCCCTTCCCAGTGTAAAGGATAACATTATTCTAATACTTGAGGTAGAATATTCCAGTTAAATTCAATATTTAAGACCTGCAGGATGATACAAATACACTGAAGCACTACAAGTCACCCTGAGAAAATAAATATAACATTTTGTTTTCTTAAAAACCCTGCAGCATTCAAGAGAGTAGACAATTATGTTTTCTTCATTTTACCATAAGAAAGACTTGTATTGGGACCCATTTCCATTCTGATAAAAAAAAAATTAAAAAAATTAAACTAACAAAACAAAACAAAAAAATCCAATACAAACAAGCTATTAAGGTGCAGCCAAATTTCCTGAAAATCATCTAAGAAAAATTAAACTATCTCTACTGTCCTACTAATTAACTATACCCTCTAATAAACAAAGGAAGTCAGTACAAATAAGGCAGTTGCATGGCTAGGAAGTTTCTGAAATTAAGTTCAAGAAGCTCACTTTTTAAGTGCGTGAACCCTGGACAAGTTTTTATCATTATTTGTGAAATCTTGAGCGTAATTATGAGAAGGTGACTCTTCCATCCCTTATTAGATATTCTAACAACACTTTAAAAGACAACTTTGATTTTTTTACTTCTGAAGTAGCTTCTTTCTCAACAATTAACTCTTTTGGCTTGAATTAAATAAGAGTCAGAACCAAACCACATGAAAATCCGTAAAATATTCAGGTTGAGGCAGCCATCCAGTATAGGGAGGGTGGAGGAAAGAAAAAAAAATTGCCCAGATGCACTTGGCAAAAATTAGAAGCAATTTAAAAGTAGGATCCAAATGGGAAGCTTTGGAAACCTTAATTATAGAGAGATCCAGACCTGTGTACTAAAAAAAACCCAAGCCAACAAACCCAGAAACATCTGAAGAGCTAGGAAGACCAGATGTTTCAATTTATTCCTTTTGTGTCCTTGTTAAATAAACAGAACTTTTTTAAAATAAGCTTAGAAACTCCCATACATATATCAACATCTCTTCTAAACTAACAGATCTCACTTTTTATCTCCAGATCTGTGTATATATATATATATATATATATATATATCACTGAATATGAGTACTGTTACAGTATTCAGTTCTCAAATTTACAAATTTCAAGCTGACAACCATGATATTCATGAAGGCTTCTTTCCATTTAGAGCAGAGATATGAGAAAAACAGAAAGGGATGGATTCAGTATGATATACATAGTGTGAAATTGGTGTCACTCTTCCTTTCAGTAACAAAACTGGCACTGCAAGAGAAACAGAAGACTGCTTAAAATATATATGTCTTGATCTTTAAAATAATTTTAAAAATAGATTTTAAATGAGCCTAAGGATTGCAGGCAGTGGTCTTGAAAAAACAAAAAACTAAAAAACCCCACACCTTTGCACAAACACTCAACCAGGATCTAGGCTTTTTGTTTGGATTTTTGTTGTTTGTGGGGTTTGGGTTGTTTTGGTTTTTTTTTGTAAATTCCTTAAACTGGCGTCTGTCCGTAGGTTGTATCAAGAAGCCCATTTCAGTTACCCGAGCACTTCTTTTCTGCAAAATACTGCTTCTTCAGAAGTTTCACTTAGTGAAATAAAAGAAGGAGATTGAATCAAAAGATCAGTTCATACAATATTGTGGATATACTAGACTTTTGCTAGATTTAATACAGAAGAGAGATCTGCAATCAAGAACTTCTACTGAAACAGGAAAGAGTGAAATAAAGAGAACCATAACCAAACAAAAACCCAAAAAGAGAAAAAAGAGGGAAAGATAATGAGCTGTAAAATGAAAGGCAATTACCCAAGGAAAGTGTTTCAAACCCTACATATGGGGGGGGGGAACCACTCCCTTCTGAAGTACTGCAATTCATTAGGTATTGCATGGATATAATTTCTTCACCACAAAACTTAGATCAGCATACTGATACAGACTTGAAACAGATGTGAATGTAATTTAACTTGAAGATTGCCAGTTGCTTACTTAGTAGGACATTTTCAGGATTACCTGAAGGGAGCAGAAGTTTCATTAGTAAAATTAGTATTGGGATAAGCCCCCACAAACCCTAGCCTCTTATATCCACTTTTAGCACAGATTCTTCGGCTTTCTAAATGTTTTACATTAATGGGGTTTTCTTCTGTCACAAGAAAAATAAAACTACAGCTCGAGAAAAAAACACTTAAAATTGTTTTGTACTAAGTAGAGACTCAGCACATTCTCCCACCAGAGCCTTCAAAACTCATTTCTGGGTGATGCTATGTTGCCTTTCATGACCCTGAAAAGTACTAACCAATTCTGCTTGATGGATTAACACTGCAGATTAATATTGGTAATTGGATCTGTATATCTGCCAAGAAAATGTGATTCAGTGTTCATCCACAATTCTTATTTCTCTTAAGGTTTTGCATCACTCTCTGTATTAGCATGATCAGTAGGGATCACATAAGAGTACCCCCACAGCAAATGAAGAAAGCAAAAGAAATACTTAATTATGACTACACTTTTTCCAAATGAAATTTAGAAATTCTGCTTCTAATTATGTAATTTAAAGTTATCAGATTCAATTTTGGAACTACCTTCATGTTCCTGTGAAGTGGGAAATGCTACACAACCATCTAAAGAATGGTATTTGGGACCAGCATCCTCAGCTGTTAAATACTGTTTAAATATAGATCATGGAACCTGTTTAGCAGCTTAGTTAAATTTAAACTTGAAATGTAAGCCTTGGAAAAAAGCAAAAGATATTTGATCATCTACACCAGTTAAACACTGGCAATACTGTTTTTCATTAATCCAGATTTCAGCAAAATCCTGAGTTATATCTGTATCTCAATCTGGTGTCTCTCTTAGTTCCTATCTCCTTGGGCTACTACAGCTTGATAGGTAAATCAGTTTGCATCAGAGCACACAAGGAAATTGGCACTAAGGCTGTATTCCATCCAGGTGTTAGTTTTTATAGAAGATTCTTCAGCACTCGTATTTTTCTCTACACAGCTTTATCCTGAAAAAAAAATAAAACTGAGGGATCCAAATAATCACCTATCTTCTTCAAAATAACAACAAATTCTCCCTTTCTGGCATGATGTACGCCTTTAAAACCCAGAATATAAGAATAACCAATCACCTCAATGACTTCAGTGCTGTAATTTCTAATTCTACAAGTCAAACTATAAACTTTACAGGGAAGACATTAATGTCTTGGATAGCATTCATTTTAAGAAAGCAAACCAAAGTTAAAAGGCTCATGTTTCTACCACACGTGCTGAGCTTGTCTATATAGAGCAATAACAATGAACTTTATGATAGATATAATAATATTCCCTGCAGCAACTCCAACACAGCCTCTCAGTCTAATTCATTGCTTCTATATATAGTAAGTATTTTTACTGAATTAAATTCCCTTCCATATGATCCAGTTACACATACCTTTAAACTCTGCTTTAGGGATTAAACAGCAGAGTATTGCATGAATACATGGACATTTAAGCAGATTAAACCAGTGCTGCAGTCAGAATACTATGAATTGCTTCTTTCTGTACCAACAGCAACAACTGATAAACAGAGCACTGTACTACCCCACACTAATAGTGATCACCTGAAATACACCGCAGTTTGTAGAAACAGACATTATGTCTTGCATGTCAGCCTCAGTAATTGCAAGCAAATTTATTGGACCAATTGCTATAGCAATAGGAGGAGATCATAAAAAAAATGTTCAACTGAGTGTAAAGAATTTTTCTCATGTTCCCTTCATGCTACTTGCTTTGCCTGCACTTCAGAGGTACAGGAGAAATGGCCAAGAAGGTCAACTGGTAAAAAAATGGTCATTGAGAAACCCCACAATTCCAGCAATGGTTATTAAGTCCTGTGATAAAAATCAAGACACTTGCAGGAGGCTACAGAGGTTTCCTAGTTATTTGGACAAGCTCCACCAACACCTGCAAACTAAGGACACTCCGTAAGCTCAAAGAGGAGCAACCAAGAGTTAGCCAATTTCCCACTGTCAGAATAACACTGGGGCTACTGTGCTCCTTCCCTTTGTTTTACCAACAGTAGAATGGTACCGGCAAGACATCAAAAATCCTGACAGCTTCAGATTAATGGGAGTTCCCAAATTCCCCTTTTCTTCTAAGATCATAAATTGGGAAAAGTATTTATTTCTTCAGTGTGCTTCACAACCCACCTGATCACCATGGCAATCTCACAAAAAATAACATGGCTTGTTCATGACTAGAATCTTTAGCAATTCACATGTCTGAGATGAAAAACCAGCACGAAGAGTGTGCTGTCACAGACTCTCATTCACTTTCATCAACATGATCAAATCAATAAGATTTTGATGTTCTTCTTTTCATTTTGTTAATTCAGCAGACTAATCCACGGAAATGGAAAATTGGCAGAAGATTACCAATGAATTAGAGAGGAACTGCTTAAGAGATAATTAACCAACTGCAGGCTGAACAATGCATTCATGAGTCTGAAAAGGATACGGTGCTGTGTTTGATGAGATTAGGAACTGCACAAGCAACATCTGTGGACTTCACTTGAAGGCTGAGGGAGAAAAAAAATACTCTACATTCTCCTCAGTTACCCAAAGCACTTGCAGAATCCAAACAAAATTAGCAGGGTTCATCTCAAGTTGTAGAGTAGAAATTTTCTTTTCCTTCAAATCTAAAAACCAAATGAAGTGTAGCAACCCATTCAGTGATGTATAGATGCACATAACTTTTCAAGGTCATTTGAAGAGAGGTATGGAATTTTGTGATGTATTCATATACACAAATATCTTGAACTTTCATTTTTTAAAATACCTTTACTTAAGTAAAGATCCAAAACATAATAATGAGATTTTGTTTATTTATTTATTATTTTTTTAAATTGCTCTAAGAATCAAAATAGTCAAAGTTTAGAATCAAAAACCTGAGAGGCAGTATCAATTGCAACTACACAAGTCCTCAGCTTGAGATGGTGCAACAGCAGTTCCAGGAATGCTGAAGTATTCAGGGTGGTCTCATGAGTCAGCAGGTACTGCCTCTTTCCAATACCCTACACTAGGGTGTCAAGAACTTCAGAAAGGTGATCCCACGGGGATCTTCTCAGTGTTTAAGTGTCTGACATAAGGGTGTGAGGAAGATAAAGCCAGATTCTTCTTGGAGGTGTCTCTGGAAGGACAAGCAGAAGTGGGCATGAACTGACACAAAGGAAGGTCTGTCTCAGGCAACATGGTGGTGGTGAGGAGGGCTCTGAACTGGAGCAGGCTGCTCCCAGGGGCTGCAGAGTCTCCATGTCAGAGATACTCAAAACATGATTAGAACGTGGTCCTTGGGCAACCCGCTCAACATGGCCCTGTTGGAGAGCAGGTCTGGCTTTCCAGAGGTGCCTTCCAGCCCCTCTACTTCCAGCCTGCAGCTACTCTCTGATTCTTTGACACCTCTGGAGTTATCTCAAACTATAGAGCATGGTGTGTGTCAGGGTATTACACAACAGGAAGTAATTTCCCAAATTCAGGAGAAGAGTGCAAAATTTTATTATTCCTTGCTTGTTCTACAATGTCCATGTTTAATGCCTACATTTTAATTTGCCACAATCCTCTTCAGCCCTGAGATATCCCTTCACTCCTGCCCACACTTCAAGGCACCTAGCAGTTTTCTAAACATTATGTTATCCATGCATCGTCCCTTCAGATGTGCCTAAATTAAGACAGCTCTTAATTGTCTCTGTATTGCTAATCTTGGCTCAGATGTCTGTTTTGCAAAATGTGAATAGTATGTTCCCTCTTTCAGTGCAATGTGAAGTGTTTCCTGAATTTTCAAATGTCTTTATAGCTTTCTAAAAAAAATTTAAAAGAAAAAATACGTAACTTTGCTTCTTTATTCTCCACACTTGTTACATTAAATCAACCAATTTGTTAAGTCATGTGGCAGTTACTTTAGCAAACAGAAACACAAAAATGTCTGAGAATTTAAGGGATAGGTCAGCAACTGCAACTTTTGTTTTGAAATAGTTTCAATCACCCATCACCCAAACACAAATAATACTAAAGCAATAGGTTATTCACTTAGAACCCCTTTCATAGGCCCCAGAAATGAAAATATTTTACCAAGCTAGCTTTCTTTATTGGAAAAAGCAGTATGAGCTGTGCCATCTTCCTTTGGGACAATGAAAGACACAGAGATGCAAGACGAACTTTAACTCCACTTGAAGAAGTTGCATACAACCTGAAATTACTCTTCAAGACATTCTAGGTTACCTGTTTTTGCCTCACCAGTGGATTACTCCTCATTTTGTAGTTTCATTTGTACAGAAAATGATTTATTAGCTGCTTATCCTCTACTTCTTATTACAAAAAAACCCTGTCAAGACAGAACACTGTGGAGTGTAACTAGGAGAATACAGTGATAAAATGCAACAAAATCTCAGAGCAACAAGCAGGAAAATCATCACACTTTGAACCAAACATAAAACTGCATCACTGACTCAGGTTCTCCTTAGGATTTTAGTCTTAATCTGTTGTGGAGATGCAGAACGGATGGGGAAAAGTTTACCCCTTAGAACACCAAAGAAGAGGAAAGGTTTCAGTGAGAAATTACTGAAAAGACCAGACTATGTATTTCCACTCCCACAAAAACAACAAGTTTTAGCCTTTTCATTGCCTGCTTAACTCTAACCATACCTATGATTTCTCTCGATTATATAAGTATACTAAGCAATAGTTGTTCAAATTAGAAAGAATGGTCTCCTATAATCAAGGAAGAAAAGACTGGACTCTATTGTCTCTCCTACTCAGCACACTGGGTAAGATGAGGCTCCAGGGAAAACTCTGCTTACAAGGTCCCTTCTAATATTCCTCTCCCATTTCAGCATACATGGACAGCCAGCCCTGGCATAGTAAAAACACAGCCCTAAGAATATTAATTTTAAGTTTTTAAACTCTTGTTTCAAAACTGATCCCTGCACTACTTACCATTTACAGTTAGATTGACAAGGTTCAATTCAAAGGCTACATAATTACATCCACATATCAAAGAACTGCTCAACAGCTTTTTCTCACAGACAGGCACTTGGGGAGGAAAAAGCCCAAGTACAAGCATGTCCATTTGTAGGTATCATGTGCCTATTATAATATTTATTATTACATCAAATAAAACAATACAAATCCAGGGAGAGAGATAATATTTGCAGTCCTTTCCCCAGGTACATAATTGAGTATAATTGGCATTGAAACAACTGCCTCTGACCTGCTTAAGGTTCTTCCATCATGATGATTTAATTCATCATAATGAATTTTAAAAATGTTCTCTCTTTCTCAGAGTTTCTGAGGTTTTCAGGAGCTTCAAATTCCTCCACTGTATTAAAAAAATGTGATCTATTTATGGTATCTGCTAAATGCTGATAGACAGGATGGTGTCCAAGAAATTATTTTAGTGCACCATTGTCCCAATACAAAACCACGCAAGAGCAGATAGAAGCAACAGTAAGAACCTCTTCATGTGATCATCTGCCCACAGTTTATGAATCTGTCCAAAACACACTGCTTTAGTCCATGTTATAAATGCAGTACGAAAAAAACTCATTTAAGAGTTAAACAACTTCAGTTAGGGAATTCCTTATCTAGAATACCTTGAGGAATTTTTAAGGCAAATACACTATTCACCATCAGAAAATGGTAAGTAACTTGCTATTACACTAAATCATTCGAACATTTGGGAGAGATGAGAACAAACACCCAAATCTTCCCATTTAAAACAAAACTGTCATAAACCCAGTAATTCACACAGTGAACAGCCAGGCATTAGGCTCACAGTCTATGCAAAGGCTAACATTAGTATTTCCCAATATCTTAATAAGAAAAATGAAACAAAATGCCTATTTATTACCCCTTTTCCAATTAATGAGCAGGGAAAAATACCATCATTCTTTCTCCTCTATTTGCTCCTAGTACTGGTTCTTCTACTTACCTTGAGATTCACCTTGTGCTTTACACAAGACAAAATGTTTCCTCACAGATAGCAATGCAGATTCTAAATGAAGAAAAGTAAAAGCCCTAATCTGTGATGCTAAAAAAGTGCCTGCTAAATACAGAATCAGAGTAGGTATCAACACACCTAGGTTACCAAATTCTTCTAAAGATTCCTCCCTGCTAAGAAAGAATACACGCAGTGTCTTCAAAGAAAGTATTACGCATTTTTCATTAACCTGGGACCTGTTTCTTTAAAAGAAGGGGTGGAGGCTACATTTCTTTAGATGCTCCTTATTTCTTTAAGCCAAAAGTAAATCATTAACACTAGTAAGACCTGCAAACCATAGGTACTTCAAATATTTGTGGCTCTGCTGACATAGTAGGTGTCTATGTGAAGTATTGTCATCTGCCTAAAAAATTAAGCTTCACTAAGATCCAATCTTTCAAGAACAGTTGAAGTTACACTTGACTGACCACAAGCCTACCAAACCCAGCATCTGGTTTCTGTCAACAAGTACATCATAAGAATGCTACAAGCAGGAAAGGACAACCCTAAATATTCTTCCAAAGACTCTCACTATACAGACACAACCCCCAAACATGGTATTGTTCTCACTGTCTTCGAGTGAGATAACTGCTTTCTCAGATCTAGATTTCAGTAGAGCCCTGTTTTATACAGTTTGACAAAACAATGTTCATTTAACAAATACCCCAGAAACTAAAAAGAGCATAATTTCATGGTATGTTGACAATAAGACAGTTGTAACAAGAAGAGTAATTTAATACAAGAATAATCTACCAAATATAGATTTGCAAGTAAAACCTAGTGTAGCTCAAACTTGATGTTATCATCCTTACACACAAATTTCTGAATGGATCATAAACTGATTTGTGGCAGACTAAGGCAGTTAACTACAGCAATTACTCAAGGTCTTAAAACCTATTACACTTACTTTGCAGTAAAAAGAACACAGCTCTACAGAAGAGAACAAGCTAAAAAGCAAGCTGCCTTAGTTAACCAAAAGTCACAACAGTTAATTGAAAATGACTGAGTAATAAATCAGCCATATGCTTGAAATATTTTTTTTCCTAAAAATGTCACATTCATTATTGAAAGGCCACAAAACATGTACCTTACTTGAAGAACCTGAAGTGGGTACATGGCAACAGAAAAGGTCAGGATGCCAGAGAAACTAATACAGGACTAAAGGATTTTTCCACCACAATAGCTCACATGAAGTGCAGTACAGCAAAGCATTCTGTTCTACCATGTCTTCAGACTGCTTTCACTGAATATTAAAAACACTGCTAAGTGGTACCTGTCTGAAAGAACCCAGGAACCCAGAAATTTCAAAAATTATTAAGTTATAGCTGTAGTCAGAACTTCATCTAGTCAGGAGTGATTATCTCATTTTACCAGTCAGTGCTGTTTAAGTGTAGCAATCCAGCTATGACAAATTTGGACTGTGGGAGCTGAAGAGGGCAGGGAGCGAAGTGAAAATAGCCCATTTACTGCACTTATATTCAAAGGCATACAAAGTGAGTTTGCCCATCACACAAAATTGGGAGGAGCTGTAGATTTCTGAAGGCAGAGAGGCCTGCACAAACCAGAGGGCTGGGCAACCACCTACCCTACGAAGTTTAACAAGGGCAAGTACCAGGTTCTGCACCTTGTATCATGGAGATTTAGATTAGATATTAGAAAAAGGCTCTTCA
Organism: Drymodes brunneopygia; assembly: GCA_013400955.1. Lineage (NCBI taxonomy): Eukaryota > Metazoa > Chordata > Aves > Passeriformes > Petroicidae > Drymodes > Drymodes brunneopygia. Next base: position 318,319 of record VZTZ01007235.1, on the reverse strand, counting down.
CCCAGAGGGTGGCTAGGCACTGGAACAGGTTCCCCAGGAAATGGTCACAGCATCAAGCCTGACAGATTTCAAGAAGCATTTGGACAATGCTCTCAGGAACATGCTGGGATTCTGGAGGTGTCCTGTGCAGGGCCAGGAGTTGGACTCTATGATCCTTGTGGGTCCCTTCCAACTGAGGACACTTTTTGATTCTAGTAATTCCCTCTCTTCCTCTCAATTGCTTCAAGAAGATTTTAATACTGCGAAAATCTCATTTAAGTTTACTAGCAGAAACGGAACATCCACTATCTGCTTATGCCTTCAAATAATTAATTTGCCTTTCCTTTTTTTTTCAGATTGGTAACATCAAAAAAACCCTACTACCTTCTGACATTAGTCTTTTGAAATACACTACTGTAAAACTGATCTAATAGTTATTAAGAGTCATTTTATCAGTTTAAATTTAATTAGAATGGAAATTGAATAGGATGTTTTCAGTAGTTTAAGAAGTGCAGATGACTTCATTCATTCATCTCAACACTCATTAAGGGTTACAATTAAATTGTTTTAATATGGAAGTCTTCCTGAGAAGGAAAATACATTTATTTCTGGTTTGAAAGCATTTATCTTTTATTTTTTTACAAAAGCATACAACAATATGGAACTACCACTCTCAGTATTTTCTGATCTCCTTCAATTTATTTCCATTGATTAGCACACAAACATGATTAACAGCAGAATCTTACACTCACCATCAAATAAAATGCCTTGTAAAAGAAGCTGATCCTAAATAATACATTTCTTTACTACATCTTGTATCTGCCATAAAGATGCAACGTGAGCAAGTATTATACAGACACAGTTGCAGAAAACATAGACAAAAGACTAATATTGAAGACACAGTTACATGACCTTATGCTGTAAAATAAACCCTACAGCAGTAACAGTGAATTTTTATTCTCAGGCAAGTAATAGAAAGAACAAGGGTGTGTGTGTATGATTTCGACTTATGACATACAGCTTTATAAAAATCAGTAAGGTTTAAAACCTGCTGATGTTAATCTCATTAATTCCACCACATATTAAGATGTTAGCCACTGGGAAGTACAGCAGAATAGCAGTAGAGCTTCCATATGCAGAAGATGACTAACAAAGTAGAACTTCCTACACCTCCACCCACCAGCAGAGCATAGCAAATAGTGTCAATTTTACATATAGGTATCAGCCTTCTGGAGATGAATGATTTCTTGCATGTTCCCTTCTTTCAGAGTACCTGATCAATGCATTATTGTCTCATCTGAAACAAGAATTTGAGCATCAGCTTCTTCAGTTAATTTGGGGTGGACACCTTGCATCATTCTATGTTTTCTGGGATATTTGACAGGAAATGAGACTTCGGGGAATAGTTCTAATTCAGAATTTAATTTTATTATGGTCACCTTTATGGATAAGCTATCACAGACACATCTTTCAACAAAAATACCAAGGCTAGAGTTTTTTTATTCTTCAAAATGTGACTGTGTATTGCAAATATCTAAAGGTAACTGTTAGAGCATCAGCTGGAATAAAAGACAATTAGCTAATTAGTTTCAGTCCTTTCTTTTTTCTTTTGTTCCATTGATAAGACATAGTTCACTATAATTTTCAAAAGATTTTTCTTAATACTTCAACTGAAGAGCTTCAAAACTCTATTTGAGGAATAAAAGTAGGCAGAGAAAAAAAGAACCAAAAAGATTAAAACCCCACGTAGCATACTAAAGACTTCTCTTAAGATCATCTTACATTTACAAACCATATGCACAGTATTTCCATATCATACAAGTGGACTATTTATAAGAATGTAATGCTGTTTAAGGAAAAAAAAAATAAGAAGAGGTAGGCTTCACTTCAGGGTTACACAGGGATTGAAACTTCAGAGAAACAAATGGACTGAATTGAATTTTTCCTCTAGTGAAAATGAACATAAAAAGTGCAGACTGAGACTTTTGTGTATTTCTATTTGACACAGCACACAACTGGCATCTAAACACGAAGTTCTTAAATGGTAAAAAAATCTACAGAAGCGTTGATCTTGGTATTTCACGAGGACTTGTTGCCAATCACAATTTTTTTCCCTTCCTCTCTCTAATCTGCTGCAGCATTTGCAGAAGTTTCCCCAAAAAAATTTCAAAACTGTAGAAGCCTGTCAAACAGAATAATCCACACTGGAAAACCCAAGAACTACAGAGATTAAGCTGTCTGTAAAATAGAGTGGAAGAGCAGATCTCATAAAAAGGTGAATTTCCCACAGCTGAAAAAGCAAGTTAGCTTATTGCTGTTTCTGAATTACAGTATTTTAAAATGTGTTTATAGCTGTACTACAGCAACACACTTCCCCCTCCTCCCCCAGTCTCACAAGCAACACTTCAATGCTTCCCCTCTTGGTACTTCCACATCCTATCACCTCATTCATCAATTATTGCTCTGCATTTTATTTTCCTTTTTTTTAGAAGAGCACAACTGAACTGCAAAGCTAGAAATGTAAAGTTTATGTAATTATTACTTAATTACTACCAGGCCTTTAATCTTCAAGAGAAAAATATTATTGAAATCATAGTGGAGTTTTGTGTCCCAGTTAGAAGAACAAATACATTATGTGGTTGAATAGCTTTCATTTCTTTAATACAAATGAACAAAACAATAAAGGACATCACTGGAACTTTAGGGAGAAATGACAATTATCACTGAATAAAAGAGCTCAGCATACCTAAGTATTCTATCTTAAAAGCAGACTACAACCTAGGGAGACTTATTAGGTTTGGTTTCTATTCAGTAATCTTAAATGCCGAACCAAGGGCTTCACTATCAAAGAGGAGAAAATGAAGGAGTTTCAAACAACTTCATGTGTACAGAGATAGGAGCAGGGACACTGAGGAGTGCTCAGAACATCCCATCTCATGTCACTGACAAAGCTGCAAAATCTATCTAAAATGTCTTCTCAGTATATGCACCAGTAAAACTCATTTCCACTTTTCCTTCTGGTACAAGTAGAATAGATGAAAACTACTGCTGTTCACATCCTTCAGCTCTGATTCCATTAAGCTGTGCTTCTGCTGCAAGAAATACTTACAATAGAGGGATAGTTAATAGCATTATCAGATAACTGGGAAGAATTATGTTGTTTATTTTGCAAAAGGGCTACTTGATTATTATACTATTTAGCTAAAAGAGTCATTACAAGTAAGTACCAAAGAAAATACCGACCACTTTTTAACCTTAAAATTGTATAAGCATCAGCATATGAACAGTGGGGAGTAAAAGAATAAAGGTGTCACCCTGATCAGAGCCAAGCAACAAAGGTGAAAACCACATAGCAATTTCAGATACAGCTCAGAATGTTCATAGTTTATACCAAGAAGCATGCTACAGATTTCTGTTGTCTCAAGGTTTGCTCCAGTTTGTATTTCTCCACCTTGTTTCACAAATCTCTTAAAGGAAGACATGCAAAAGAAGGCAATTAAATAGGCCCATTCATGGAACTCAAAGTATATTTTCAGGTCATGCGCAGCACAATTCCTTATTTTTTATTTTGATTTTTTCCACTCTTTCCAAATTTAATATATTTTATCTACTCCACTTAATGACTTTGAACAATTGGTCAGTCATTTGTACCATGGAACACAATGCTTTATTACCTAAACTCCTTGAAGGCACAGGGGCAGTTTATGATATCCTACACTTCTAGCAGATTTTTAATCAAAGAGGTCAGACTACTAGTTTGGAAACACAGACTCTCAAAAGTGCTGATAGAAAATATACAGCTTTCATCACAGAACAAATGAAGGTAAGTAACTCTTAATTACCCAACACTAAAACTAAATCTATTTCTCACTACCAAAGGACAAATTCCTGTTTTCATGTAATACTTACGCTGTGAAAGGGAAGGGTCATGAGGATGTATGCTTAACAGTGTTTCGATTTTAATTCAGGTGTGCTGGGTTCACAGTATTTTAGGAGCATAGTAATGAACCAAAATAAGCCTCAGTCAATGGCTGCACCCTAGAATTTATTCACCTGGAATTTAGTCCAGTTGCTACCTTGACTCATATTCCACCTTTTTTTAGCACTCCAGTCACAGCTGTACCATAAATAGCTAGCACTGGCACATACACAGTTTTCTGCACCCCCACTACTGACATCTTGAAATCAATTAGGAAACTTATTTTATATGTTTCTCCTTCAGAAGAATTGCATTTCTCTTAGGTACTGCAGTGCAATTGATCAACTGTGGCTTTCATCCTGGTTTTTTTTTATAGATTAGTTTGAGCTGTTTCTCCTCTTCCTTTGGTTTTAGTTTTGCTTCTAATTAAATGGCACTATTGTTTTCCTCAGATGGAATTATTAAAAAGCATCTTGAGTTGTAACAAAAGTGATAAACACAGCATCCATTACTTTATTCTGTATTAAGGAACAATATTTAAAAGAGAATGTCTATTTGTCTTCATTTAATCAGAGAAAATGGAAGAAGACTTATCAAATTGAAGTATTTCACTATGTACATATTCCAGATGACTTTCTAGAACACTATTTAAAACACTTTTTCATGTACCAGTAATCCATATACCTTTTGGACAATTTCTCTTCACTCACATTTAAAAAACAACAACAATAAAAACCAAGCAAGCAAGCAAACATTAAGGAGAAAATAAGATCTTAGCATGGTATTATTTGTTACTTAAATATTCCACTAAGGCATTCTGTAATTTAAAATAATCTGATTTTTGTAATTTAATAGCTTGATTTATAATAAACCTGTAGAATATTAATGGTGTATTTTGTACATTTCTGTATTCATGAAGTCAATCTTAAAGCACACATCACAGGACATTATCTTGCTTACAGATACTTGGGACACTTGGCTCAGCATCATTGACTGCTCTACCAGTGGCCCTACAGAACCTGAATGTGAGCACACACTACACTGCAGGAATACCCTTGTGCTTTTGCTTGCAACATGTAACTAGACAAAAGCAGGGTTATCAGATATGGAAAACAATCTCAGCTTTCATTATTTTCTTTCCAGATTCAAACTTCAGGTTAAAGCATATTATGATGCCACTTCTGCTGTGGTATCATGCCAAAAATCTGTTCTCTGTAACTACCAGGCATTTGCAGACATTAAGCAATTCACATCACGTTCAAAATTATTTCTGATTTACAGCACAGAACTTCACCACCACAGTCAGCCATATGTAATTTAATCTGTCCTGCAGTTCCTCAATAAAATGACAAAGTCTATTAGAGAAGGAAAAGGAAGTTAGGAAAAAATTTACCATGCCTCTTACAAATGTAATGGATCCTAGAGGTCCATTTTAATCTTTATCTATCATTGCACCTGAAATAAGACCCAATTATTTCAGCTTCACAGGTAGACTGGCTTTTCATCCCAAGAGATATGAATGAGCCATGAAATTATTTTAAAAAAATGTAAATTAACATTGCACAAATATATATGCCACATACAGAGCTGTCAAATCCCACACTTTAAACATCAAACTGAATCTGCAGCTCCCCAATTTAAATCTTTAGCAGAACATATCCTCTCAAATATTAGCAACACAGCACAAGGACTGCTATCCACAGTATAATGCCACACCTGGGCAGTACAGCTCACCTGGTGCTCCACTTTGAGCAGGAACACTCCAGGCCAGTGGGAGCCTTATCCACAGGGGGAACTTCTCACCACAGCCTTGTACCAGACCCTTCTCAATCACATGGCCCAAAATAATAAATATTATTATCTGAAATAATAGTCTTTCAGATTACCCAACACGTTGCTCTCTCAATGTCAGGGCTCCACAGCAGATGAAAAATCTGTAAATGTGCTCAACAGAATAGTCTTGTTTTCATCCCTGCTTCAATTTCACTACTGCTACTCAGCTTCCACTATTTCATTCTAAGCACTGCATGCAAAACTGGCTTTAACAGTAGGAAATATACCATATTTTCCATTCTAAGTATTTGTTGCATTCAAGACAGGGTGTAGAAAGTGGAAGTGGTCAGGTCATTGATCTGTGCAGCAACTTCCAGAAGCACAAATTAGGCTGGGGGTCCCATCATACAGCCCTTTGAGATTCAACAGTATAAAAACACATTCTTGTTTTTATGCATTACATTCATGCATCCATTACATTACTTTCATGCCCTACACCATCACCCTTGTATATTCAGTACTACAAGTTATCCCCCAAATCTGGGGATCTGAATGGTTTTGGATGCTAAAAGTGCATGGGACTTGGCAATTTGGTGGGAACTGGTATGTTGGAACTACTTCTGTATTTCACAAGTTACAAAGAGATCCAAAAAAAAATCATCAAAATATCAGAAAGTGAAAAAGAACAATTCCAAAATACTTTGATAGTCACAAAGGGAAAGTTACAACTGTTATTAATGAATTCTTTTAAAATCGGAGCTATTAAAAAGGTGTAAAAACGAGGTTTTTTTAAAATTGCCCATTGATTTTACAATGGAAAAGTTTACTAGTGTGAACTGTTTATTTCTTTTTTCAATAACTGAGCAATCTCTTCTCACTACCATTGAAGCTTTATGCAGATTAATTCTTTAAGGACAGCATACCTCCTCTTGGTTAATTTCTTTGAAGAGCAGCAAGATAACAAGCTTCATCTGCCTTCCATTCTCAGTGAAATAGCCAACAATAGCTCAAATGTTATTTTAAGTGACTATAACTGGAACAGTCAAACAAAAGGTCACCCATTTTACTGGTATGGAAAAATACAGGATAGGCCTCCAAACCTCGCAGAGCTGTTCAGTAGTTTGTATAATCAAAGGCGAGCAGACTTTGACCTTAATACAAGTATCTTCCTATCTCTCCTCACCCATACATGTTATTTGCAATACAATTTTAGTCACTGTATTTTACAGTGATTTATATAAACAAATTTGATTTATCTCAGAAGAAAAAAACCAAACATCTCCAAGCATCCAAACTTATAGTTAAAACAACCTTAAGTTTCAAATACATTAATTACAAATATACATGATTCTTTTTCTGTGAGTTACATCACATATTATTGAGTCAGCAGAAGCAACTGAAACACAACTAGGTTAATAGATGGAAGGCCATGCCTTTTTTTTTTCAGATAAGTTGTTCACTCACAGAGCTTTAGGCAACTAAAATGTCAATGTGTATAGGATTTACTGAAACAGATTTAATGATCTCCAAATGACAGGAATAGCTATTTGCTTGGGAAAAGCAGAGTCACAGTTCACCTTCTGAAAATACTGTTTTGTTACTATTATTGTGGGCATCCCACACTGTCACCTTCACACTGAAATCTGTTGTTATTTATCCCAGTAGTAGAGTTTTTAAAGAGTCAAGCAACACATTTGATGTGCTGAAGCTACAGATTTCCTTAAATCCTAAGCTGAAAAAAAACATTTCAGCCCTCCAATTTTTTGGAAGAAATATTTCAATTATTTCAATTTGATTTGCTGTGCTACAGCACCTCTTTTCTCTCTAATCCCCCTCACTTCTATATATGAGGTTCCATGTTTGAAGTTCCTCCTGGCTGGCTGACAGTCTTGTTCCTTCATCAAGTTCATATTTCTGTCACTGCCTTTATAGGATATGCACAACCTCTTACCCACGTACATCAGATGATGTTTCCTCTGCCACCTATTCCTCCTTGCTCTTGATGATGGATGTAAGCCAAGCAGCTCTTTCCCCAATTCCCTTGAAGACAGGAAATCCTTTAAAAACCTCAGTTAGACTGTTAAACAGGTCTCCCATAGTAACTCTGGGCTCCATGACCAACTATGAGAATACCCTTGCTTCCCACCTAGAATAACATCCCCAAATTATTGTCCCTGTGACCTCCCTCCCATCATGCACATGCACTAACCCACTGCAGCAGCACCACGATTCTCCCACTTTCCATCTGACCTTCCCTATGCACCCTGGCCTAGCAAAAGGCAGCAAATGCCATGGTGGTTAATACTACAGGGCAGCCACAGACACACAGACTGGGGTTCCCCATTTCTTGCCCAGTCTCTTCTCTAACCATCTGCCTGTTTCTGTCAGACCTGTATATGCATGCAACAGGGCTGGAGAACACGGCCCCTCTGCCAAAGTCAACCAGGAATTGGGCAAGCAGTTCAGAAGTTACTGGCAGGGTGGGAGGACAGGCCAATGGACAGATGGATGGACAGATGGAACAATTGCATAAGCAACCTTCCCTCAAACTAAAATAAAACTTTGAAGTCCCACCTGTTCCACAAAGCATTTCATCAGCACTAGCCACTCCCCACCTCAAGGTTTTCTGTTTTATAATAGGTTGTACTGCATAAGGTAGTAGCTTCAGTCTGTAGCCTTACTGGATCAACACATTACTGACTGTACATCACGATGTACAGCCACAGTGCTCCATAAATAACTGCCTTTGAACACAAGCTGTACCCAAACAAGATTTCACAGTTAAGGAGAAAAAGAATGGTTGCATAAAAACATTACAATGGCATGTAATTTGAAACATCCTTTGTAATAATAATGCCAGCAAGGAAAGGAGAAAGCATGAGCTTTTGGAGTGGGTTTTTTCAGGTTGTCCTTTTCTTTTTTCTTTTTTTTTTCCTTTTTAGGGGGGTCCTGTTTTGTTTTTCAAGAAATACGAAAAGAAGTAGAGAAGTAAAAATAAAGACTACTACCAATTAAAGGATCTGCAAAGGCGTCTTGCATCTCAACAGCCTAAGATTGTGTGAAGGGATAGAGAAGCTGTGCTACATGAACAGATGGATCAGGAAAGTGTGAAGAGGTCCATAAGGTAGACTCAAGTTTTTAAAGCATGAAACTTCTGAAGCAAGCACAGATTCATTGTAGCTGTTTTCATAAAAGGATTAGCTAAGGTGAGGGGTTGGGGGTTTCTTTAGTTTTTTGAAAAAGCTTATAGGTGTAGGTAGATAACAGCATACTATGTGTACATGTCTGGAGTGGTGCATTTGGGAATACTCCATGCTTATCTGACACACAAGGCAAGGAAGACTGTAAGCATTTTTGCAGAGGTTAAGCAAACAACTTGATGGCAACATTGTGGATGTGATAGATCAAGAGAAGAAACAAAAATAGAGAGAGATCAGAGCCAAGAGAAAAGAAGAAAAAAGTCTCCTTGCAACACAGACGTTTGCTTCATTTTAGTTAGAATACTCTTTTTAAGTCCTCAAAAGAAAAAAAAGCAACAGTATCATTAAAACGAGCTGAGCAGGCAAGTGTGTGTGCTCCCTGAAAAAAAGAAGAATAATTTAATTTTACACAACTTCTTCCTACTGACATTTTAGGAATAACCATACTTTTAGGAAAAAACTGCTTTTGAGCAGAAGGTCTACCTAGAAAACCTCCTGAGGGCACTTTTCCCTCACTGATGTTAATTATCACTTCAAAATACCTTACACAATCCTAGTAAAAACAGCAGTAGAAAGTTGGAGAGAGATATTCTATATTTATTAATAGATTCAGCCTCTTTCAGTAAACACCCATCTTGCAATAAAAAAGGTTATAATTACAAGTAGTGTATGTTCTGAGGTTCACAACTGAAAATTAGTAACAGCTACTGTCACTGCCATGACAATTGCCTACTTTTTGACTTACAAACAGCTTTAACTTTTGGATGAATAATCCCATTTACAAATAACCCAGAAGCACAATAAACCATTTCTCATCTCAAATGGTATACAACATTAAAAGCAAACTTGTCTTAATGTATAATAAACCTATGCCCACCTCCTGTTCATTGCCATTACATTTGTATTTACACAACACAGAAAACACTGAAGAGCTTTCAGTATGCCTACCAACTATTTTGAACAACATCAACTTGAAATATCAATTAAGATGTGTTAAAAACAGTTTCATATACCATACAAAATGCTATATGTTTTGACAGTTTTAAGATTTCTTCACCTCTGAATGGGGTCACAAAGTCAGATGGGCCTTAATCCTGCACACACTCCTTTATAAGCAATGCAACTGAAGTTAAACACATGCTGAACTTCCCATGTGCACAAATATTTGTAGAGAGGGTTTAAGTGACTCCAGGGAATAAACAAAATGCTGCCAAGTGTTCAAAATAAAAAACAGAAAAGGAAACTTTTCCTGCAATTTGTTCTTTGCTACTGGAAAGTTTTATTGAACACAGCAGGTTAACAGGAATTTAGAAGAAGTGTAATAGGGCCGACAAGAAGAGCTTTAGGAACAGCTGACTATGACATGCCCCCACCTTCCAAGCATCTCTGTTTTGCTATTAAGATTACAGGTAACAGCCAAAATTGTAGCCTACAAAAACAAAGAAACAAACAAAAACAAAACCAACCAGCCCAAGAAACAAACAAAAAAACCAGTCTCATCGTCTTGCAAGAAGCAGAGTGACCAAACTACACTACACTTACACATTGAAAATGCCTCTGACAAAGCTGCAATTAACATGATATGCTGCAACATGCAAGATACAACAAATCTTTCCTCTGCTAAGTAAGAGCCAACAGAGGATAATACCCAAATCCTTCCAGCAGACTTTTGAAGTCTGTCTACTAAAGATCTCCCATCAGAACACCATCCTCTTCACCATCACCTAGAAATGCATCCAGATGAAAAGGGAGAGGAGAGAAGAAGAGCAGCACGCACCACCAAGCATCACAAGCCCCAGCACTCAGGGCATACTGGACCTTCTGCTCTACCAACACCAGCATAGTGCTGATGTATGCTGAGGCAAACACAGGGAGCCTTTGAGCAGTGAATTACATGAAAAATACACAAAAAATAAATATTACCTTCTTAAGATTAGGAAATACAGTGACAAGTAGAAAGCCTAAAACCATAAATTTTCTATGCTATCAAGTTTAATTTAAAAGATTATGTGCTTTAAGGATAAATATATAGAAGTACAAAGTCCCACTTGCTAGCACAAAGCTTAAAAACCAGTTATTTTGCAGCCATGAAATCAGATTGGTTTAAGTTAAAATATCACCCGGAATATCACATGCAGGCCAAACAGAAGGATCTATGCTCTCAAAGTCAGGAAGTGATGAGACTCAAAAGCCCTCAATGATATACATTCACTCACTTTGGATATAAAGTGGGACTTCACAGCTGAGGAGTTGCTCACCTCGTAAGCACTAAATCGAAGTAAACCAAACACAGTGGAAAACTCTGGGTGTTTCTACACCAGATAGCCACCCCAGAGAACTATCAATTTAGTAAGCACTTAAAAAAAATCCATTTCAGGATCCCAACTTCTATGAATTTGATGATGAAGTCAGCCAAAACATACTTCTACACAGAACTCATATTAGATGTAAACTGTTTCTCCAAATTCACTAAGAAATGTACAGTTCCTACAATACAGGATGACTTTTAAACACTGACACCTAATTATGAAGAGGAGAAAGGAGTGAAAAAAGTTTTGGTTTCATATTCAAGCTCCAAGGACTATTTCCTTGACACTTAATAGTTGAATAAATATTTTATTCCACTGAACCTAGCAGCCACATCCTCTCCTTCCCTCAGCTGAATACAACAGTGTGTTACCATGTAGTTACTACTACATTCATCTGTAAGAACACACTAACAGAGACAGTGATACAATTTACCAAAATAATGGAGCTCTATGTGGCTGGTATACTGGAGATTAAGTTAAAATTGATTCACGCTTTGGGGTTTTTCTTCTTTTTTTTTTTTAATAATATTGCCAGGCAAGTGTTTCTTGTAAATGCCAACTACATCACCACATTAAAAATATATTCTTTTCTCCAAATAAGTGTCAGTGTTAAATTAAGTTAACCCATTATTATAAATAAATAACTAAAGGATTAAATTTCAAGACACTAATAGGCAATTCCAACACTAAAAGGCTGTATTAAGAATTCAAATTTGAAGCCAAACTGGAACACACAAACATCTCTGTTGAAGTAACATTAGAAAAATAAATCTAATTACACTAAAGCTAGAATTAAAAGCTTCTAAAGGGGATCTAACAGTTCAGCATCACAGAAAGTAATCATACAATAAATATAACTAGTCCATATACATTTTCCTCATTTTAAAACATTTTATTTATTATTTTTATTATTTAATTTTAAAAAATTAATACCTTTTTTTATTTTAAAAGATTATTTTTCCTCCACATCAGCTAAATGTAAATTCAAACTTCACATGACCGAGAAGAGGAATGCAACTAACCTGAGAGCCCATCCATCTATTATGAAAGTTTGCCTAAAGGAAACAGGCATGGAAGTTCTCTGAAAGCTAACCTATTTCCAATGAAATTCTCATGATTGCTTGAGAGAAGAGAGGAAAAAAATCTATGCAATATTTCTATAGCAACAGAGTTTGAGACATGTAGCACCTTTTACATTTATTTTGTTCTTTCATTGTGACTTAGTCACAAGAACATATTTAACACAACTATTTCTGCCACGCTAAAATATCTTCATTAACAGTGACAAAGAAATATATTATCATGTTCTAAATTTTTAAAAAATTGTTAAAGGCTGAATACATTAGTCTTGTGAACATTCAAAACTGTAACATTTTCCCTTCATCCACATTTAAAATTATGAAACTGCTTAGACTCAGCAACAGGGCTGATGTTGCAACAGCGATTTCCTCCATTTATTTATGTATTGTTTTAATGTTTGTTTTCATTTATAAAATTAATTCTTACTGCTTCTGATGCAGAAAGCTGGTATAACCATTCACAAACAAATCTTAATCTAGATACTAAAGTATCATAGTTAAAATACAGAATTTGGAACCAGGAAATTAATTCTATTATTCATTATATTACAAACACTCATCATTCTGATGTTAGAAATAACATCAAATGATGATGTTCTGAAGTAAAAACCAAGATAATAATCTAGAGTTTATAGGTTTAGCTCACAGGTAATGCTAAAATTCTTTAAAATTCTCAGATAAAAATTATGACAAATATAAGGCATTCTTGTTCCTTTCACAAGATGAGCACATAATTCACAATAACTTCATTTATCCTCCATGTCAATACATTTCCAGGGAAGTTCTGTCTCTTTACTGTTTCATGACCTATGTTCATACTTCGCACACCATAAGCACATAACCATAAAAAAATTTCATAAGCAAGAACTCATACCCTAGTCAGAACTTAAATAGTACCTAGGAAAACTGTTGGCTAGGTCTTTTCTGCCCAGATTTCTACTGCTGTTATACATTTGAGAGAAAGTGAAAGCCAATGCTTACATGGGAACAATTTTCAAGAGTTTCCATATATAGTCAGTATTATAAATAGTTATTTTTATAGCAGCACTGAACTGACTTTTCAATATATATAGAGAGGGTGTTTTCTGCTTACAGAAATTACTCTGTTACTCTACCTTGTACTTCCAGCTTTGGCTCTCCTCCCACTCACATGGTCTTGCTCCATACACCAACAGAAATAGCCACTGCTATTGTCAGGCCACCCTAGGACTACAGCTCACAGAATACCAGCTTGGAAGGGACCTCAAGGATCATTTGGCCCAACCTTTCCTGGAAAAAGCACAGTCTAGACAAGATGGCCCAGCATCCCGTCCAGCTGTGTCTTACAAGTATCCAGAGTTGGGGAATCCACCAGTTTCCTGGGAAGATTATTCCTTCAGCTGATTGCTCTCATTGTGAAAAATTCTCCTCTCACATCCCATTGGAATATCCCCAGGAATAACTGGTACCCATCACCTCTCATCTTTTCATGGGACTCCATGCAAAAGGGAGTCTCCATCTTCTTTGTAGCCACCCCTTAAATACTGGAACATGATGTTAATTAGATCAGTGCTCCAATAACAGTTTCCACCAAACTAACCCAAACCTCTGTTTTATAAAGAGGCTCTCTCTATACTGATCATACAGTTTTTTACACTTCCCTTTAGCTGCTTCACTGGTAAAGAAGGCTTATGAAATGTACAATCTCAAGGGTTTTGTTAGAAACATAGAGCTACAAGTATGCATTTCAGTACTAACACCTCAAAGTCTATTTTTTCCCCCTTCATTAAACTAAACTGATAGGATCTATGAGAACATCAAAAAGGATTTGCAATTGCTTTCTTTCAACACCAAGTTTTGAAAACTAAGCCAGGGCACATCAGCTACAACATTAAAAAGTTTATTGTTAACTCTCATTTTGAAGTCAGACAAAAGGAATCAAAACAATATCTAGTTTCAGCTTCCATAAAATTCCAATCTAAAATGTTAAAAAAAAACTTTAACATAAACTAACCATGGGTTATATATCAGATTCACTAAAACTGTCAACATTACGTTAAAGTTAAAAAACAAGCATAATGCAAGTATTTTTTACATGTATATTTTTAAAGATAACTGCTTTCAACTGCAGGTCTAACACCGACTGAAATTAACTCTAAAAGGTCTAGTTCCAAAATATGGCATAGCATTTGCTCCTTGCAATGCTTGATTTCTACAGCTTTAGATTTTTCCACATTCCTATAAAATATGGTCTTTCACCAACTGTAATGTGCCATCCAGTTCTTCTGCATGCTAGAAAAATCTAAGGAGCTAAATCAAGGCAACCAAGATTTTGACACAATTCTGACGTAATTACCTAAATACTACAGTTTTAGGTAAATACTGACAAACAAGGCCATATTCCTGAGAGTTATTCAATGTGGAAGCTTCTTGAGGCAGAGATCTCTCCTCGAAGAACATCTTGCCAGAAGTACAAAGAGGGAGATTTTCCTTCCTATTGCCAAATGAGCAAAAGGAGAGAAATTTTAAACGCCCACACAACTAGAGGTAGTATTTAAGTCTGTATAATAGAAAAGGCCAATACTTTTCTTATTCAATCCACCCATTAAAAATGGCACTTCGTGCTTCTACTACACACATATTTTAGCTATTTTATAATATGTATTTTATAAAAAGCTTTCTTTCCCCCCCACAACTGCAGATCTCTTTGCTGTTAAAAGCACACACACTAAGACAAGAACAATCTTAATGACCGTGTATTTTTAGGCAAACCCAAAAGACTATCTGAAATGCTAAATTTTGACACATTTACATTGCATCTGGGAAATAAAAAGTTAAGTGTACACAGATAGTAAAATAAAGTGGGACTTGTAGATTGTACCAGCCAAGAAGCCAGTATCAGCTGGCCACATACAATATGATCACTCATTACACTGAAAGCTGGTGGTGCTCAACATCTCTCTGAAAAACAGCAGAGAGGCATGAGGACAACAAAAGAAACTAAGAGGACAATTTTAAACTTCTCTCATACAATACTGCAGAGCCACTTGTGATCTGTGTTCATCAGTGTGCCAATGGATTTTCCCAGCCCTCCTCTGTTGTACATTCTCTTACAGCCTATTTGAGACCTTTCGAAGCTTTACTAGATAAACATGTATTTGTAATAAATGATTCTTTCAGACGTGACCGTAACTAATGTATTACCATCTTGAAAAGCCTCCTGAGTACAGGTCAGGTAATAGCTTCCCTTGCCCAAGGCACAGCACCCAGGAATTTGCAGGATCATTACTAATTTCAGCATGGCAGTGGCAGGCTGTTGCTGCCTCAGACAGCTACCTGCCGCAGCCATGGTCGGCACTGCACGATGCAGACAGCAGGAGGATTTCTGCGAGAAAGGCTGGAGTAGTTCAGCAACAGCAACAGCGTGCAGAGCCCTCACAATCACAGAGAACGAAATAGGAGCTCAGCTTCTTGCTCCTCCAGCCCTAGAACAGGCATTGCTGCAGACGCACAAAACCCTGCTTGAAAAAAATTCCTTTTCCCTTCCATATGCTCCAAGGACAGCAATCGAGTTTTCCCTGCTCACCCACCAATATAAAATATCTGAGCTGAGAGCAGAAGCAGGGAATAGCCCAGCAACGGGAATCCCGGCATCCCTCATCTTGCTAGCGGCTCGAGGTGAGGAACAGCCTTCTCTCCTGGGTGTTGTCCCCTCTGATGCTCTCCATCACTACCTGCCTACCTTGCAACAACTAGTCCGTTTTCTCACAACTGGCACCGACAATGCACAAGCCCAGCAACAGGGCGACTTATTAAAAAATAATTTAAAAAGAACAAAAAAAACCCAACCAAACCCACCCAATAGAGAAACACTGCCTCTCGCAAATGATAATAATCTAAGGAGCATCTTTTTTAGAAAAAGCCCTAAGCCCTTCCAGTGCGATGGAAGGAGGTACTGGGGAGGAAGGGGGAGAGCTCGCGCAAGACAAGGCACACGGGCGGAATCCCTGGGGCGGAATCCCACGGGCGGAACCCCCCGGGTGGAACCCCCCGGGCGGCCGCTCCCCGCGCCCCGGGGCACCGCCGGCGGGACGGAGGGCGGGCCGTGCCCTCCGGCTCTGCCCCTGCCGAGAGGGGCGGTCGCGGA
>VZTZ01007235.1:278325-301742 GCA_013400955.1 Drymodes brunneopygia | reverse complement strand
GATGTGTCCCTCCCTGTCAGGGAGGGGGGCAGGGGGCTTCTCGTGCGGGGGATTCCGCGGAACGGATGGGCTTCCTTTTTCTTTTTTTTTTTTTCTTTTTTCTTTTTTTGGCATGGAAACTGGTCCCCGCCCCCGGCACGCAGAGCCGTTAGTCACCCGAGTGCGGAGCCGGGAGGCGGGAGAAGCGCCGGAGGAGCTGCTGCTGCTGCTTTTGGATGGGTGGAGAGGAGAGCGGAGATGCTAAAAATCAGTATCTCCTTTTTTTTTTTTTTTCAGTCANTTTTTTTTTCACGTCAGCTCCTGACACGGTGGAAATGCCGCCAGCCCTTAAGCATTTCTCTATCCTTTTTTTTACAAAACTATAATCTGGGCTTTCAGATTCTGTTGCTGGCGCCTGTAGAGCCTTTCACCCTTTAGCTTTGCTCACACAAAATGACAGCTTTAAACTAAAAGCCACTTTCCAGCAGACATCGAATATCAGATGCATCAGGGCAAAATGTAGCTCTGCAAGTTATGGATGCTTCAACTCGACTCCCATTTTCTTCATGTGCTTCAATGGTTATTTAAATTAGAAAAATGTTATGAAGCCCAATGGACATAACATGCTGCAGAACTCAGCAATGGCTGAGTATTGCTACCAAAAGTATATTTCTTCTTTAAGTATATGTACGCTGGAAGAATCTGCACAGACAGATAGCAGAATTTAAGCCATTGCAGTGCATAAAAATCAGGCATCTCATTTTCATTTGTTGTTCCACACAGACTGCTTCATGAGCCTTGGGGCACTGAAGTGTTTTAGTTTGGATCAGGGATGCACTTTCAGAGTAAATGCTGTCATCATCTCTGCTAACAGTGCTGCAGTTCAGGGTGTGGAGTGGTGTTGGAGTGCATGAAATAGATCCCTTTTGCATAAGGCTAAACTAATGTGTTCCAGCCACAAATGAGCACTGGGTGGGACTCAAACTGAACTAGTCAAACACCAGGAATCCTTGAGGTGAGTACAGCTTGAAGATCAGGCCCCCAGCACCAACAGTTGCACTCTGCAGGTCTGTTAGACCTCAGTGCTTGTCAGTGTAGTTGAAGATTTGGAGCTTTGTAGTTCAGAAGGAAGGTCCCAGGGGGTTTCTAGGGTAACATCTGAAAGATCTGATTCCTGGTTCACAGCTGGCAGTCAACCGATACTTAAAAACTTTGATGCTTAAAAGTCTGCCAGAACTCCCAGTTCGTGTATGGATCATCCCATATTCTTGTGTCAGGAGTACCTGACATCATCCACAGCTATGAGGATAACTTGAACTGAAGTAAAAAAATGAGCTACCACTGTTGCTGTTTCAGATATTGTCAATGGCTTTTGTTGTTCTTATTAATCTCCGTATACCTGCAACAGATTCCAGGATAGAAGGCAGTGGTGCTGCAAGTTTAAAATAAGGATAAATTACTGGATAGTGCTTTAATGCTTAAAAATAACTGAATGAACTTCCAATAACATATATTAGCAATTAAAATATTTATTTTCTATCAGTGTATCTTGTCATTTTAATATGAGGCCAGATTGTAATGTAGCACACATAGAGTTTTCATAAGAAAGCATATAGAGAACCACTGTGGTAGCAAAATCAGAGCTGAGAGATTTTTTCTTCCAACATACACAAAATAAACTTCTTTTTCATATAGTGCTTCTCACAGACAACCAGTTTCATGCACTAACATGATGTAGTTACTCCTTTTACTGAGATCTGTCTTCTTTTTGAAGATGTGTGTGAGAGAAATATGTCATTTGATAGATAAGATAGAACACTATCTTATAAACTTTAATCTTGAGGAGATTGGCTATAGACAGCAGTCCATAACTTTAAGCGTCTGAAATCAAACATCACAGCTCACTTGTCTTCTAGGTTACTTCCATATTCATCATTGTATTTTTTGCCCTCATCTTGTGGTTGTAGCAGAAATTTTAGAAAACAACAGATCGTTGTTTACTGTCTCCAAAAGTTTAAGGCTAATTTAACTCAATTATAAAGATGGAATTTTCTAATGTGAACCCTTCAAATCAGGCACGGATACAGAGGCCAAACCCTTTTTACTGACATTCGCATCTGTTATAGAGATTTTGTTTTGGGAAGCTAGACTACATTCCACAAAGTCACTAAAATAAAATATAGGAAAAAATATGGTTTACCAGGTGAAGCAAGCATCTATGGCTCTGAATACAAATAAGCAGCAGGTCTCATTCATAACAAGATACCCTTTTTTTGACAAACTTCCTGATAAAAAATGGGGAAACACCCAAGTTTCCCGAGGGCCACCTAAGCGTTTTCTCCAGGAACTCCTAAGGGGATTGTGGAGTGATCAAGGCCAGAGACAAACACCTGAAGGCAGCAGCCAGATTGTCTGGACTTCCCTTTTTGGTCCCACAAATGAGCTGGCTCAGTGTCAGGCTGGCCTTGCCATTGCAGATCAGAGCATGACCTATTCTGCTGGAAATGGCGAGAGGTGCCAAGTCCTACACGTGTCCTACTTCTCTGGAGCACCTGTGAGTCACCACAGCAGCTGGGCACAAAGGCAGCTCCTGCTTTGGTGGCCAACCAATGTCACACAGCCTGGAAGGAGGGACCTGCTTACCCACTGCATCCGTATTTTCACTGACACTAAGAGCCAACTAGGAATAAGTCTGATGTAAACATAAGTGGAAGTGAGTGATAGGAGGACATTGAGTAAGAAGCATTAGTTTAGTGAGGTATGAATGTATTTAAATGGGGCAAGACATTATCATGGCGTTAGAAGAGCCTTTAAAAGGGCAAAAATCAATGGGAATTTTTCTCAGCTGCAAAATGCAAAAATTGGTGCGCAGATCGTAGCAGATTATTCATTTCTTCCTTCATTTTATACAGAAGAAAGAAAAACCATGAAATAGTCAATAGATACTGTTTCTTTCCTAAGGTCTCAAGAGAAAACTGAGGGAGGGATGCTGGTTTTATTATTTTTCTCTACAAACTGGCTGTTGCTTTCCTGGGAACCAAGCTCTCAGTGGAGCAATCAGTAATTTTAAAATAATTTTATGGTGAATTTCCTATACAGTGTTGCGCTTTTAATACATGCAATAGTCACAATTTTCAAGTGGCAGAGTCTGCACTGACATCCTTCTACAAAACTTCTCCTAAAATGTGTATTTTAAAATGTGTAATTTGCAAGTATTGATCTTGATCATTTCATTTTGAAGATTAGGCTCATGATCAAACAGCTATGGCTTTATTCCTTCCTGTGCAATCATTTCTATGCGAGGACTACAAACCAATTTCTTTCTTCCTTCGTTTGTTAGGCAATGCAACCGAAAAAGGCAAGTGGTTCACAAGATTTTCCTGGTATGGGTGGGATGTGTGTGCCAGTAGGGATGAGGGTTTTCTGCACATCCCCGTGACAGAAACACAAGCAGCTCTGCCCAGCACTTCTAAGCCAGATGAAGTCCTTCCAAGAGCAGGGAAGTAACAGAAGAAATAGTACTTGGTCTTTAAGAAATAGTCTTACTGTCTTCTTTTACAAGACTTGTTTAGGCTATGGAAAGTACCAATCATCTAGAGCGCACCTACTCTCTGCCTCTTAGTTTAAAAATAGGTTTTCTGTGCTGCTTAACCACCTGCTGTATTCTCCCCCTATGCATTAGCACTGCCCTTTCTGCTGGCTTCCCAAACATACGTGGGTAGATCGCGAGATACACATTCTGCTTTTACAGAGGCAGGACTCAGCCTAATTATAACCTGCAAGATCAGAATGTGACTGTTTTGACTTGCAGAAGCAAAGATGAATAACTGAGTTGTTGGCATTTAATTTTAGATATTCTGAACTCAGTCCACTTTTTGCTGTAATTTATTGTACTTATGACAGTGCTAATACCAGAAGAAAACGACCTATGTGTGCAAGCGATCATTTGCATTGTATTTTCCAATGAAGTAAATTGAGTTTTACCAAAGTAAGAATACTTTTTCTGTCCTTTTGTAAATCTGAAATCAGTGTGTTTTTATTATTTCTCTATGACAAGAAAATAGTAGACAGAAGAAAGTTTAAAAATATTTTAACCAGACTACAGTAATTTTGACAATCTGACATTTCAGGAGCTGTACATCTTCATTTCAATAATAAAGACCAGTTGTGGTTAATGTATTTCATTCATCCTAATATCTCTTACTGTGTGTAATAGGCACCTTCAGGGTGCACATAGTTAGCTTTGCCCATGATGTATTTCATCCTTGAACATAATTCATAGTTCCATGTCAGCATTTGGTTGGAACAAGGCAGGGGTAAGATGACTGCAGGGTGGCTTTCTACTGCAGTAGTCTCTGTGTAAAGCTCTTGAGGGCAATTCCTAGTTGTCTAGACCCTCCAATGCTGCGGTCCTCACCTTCATCTCAGAACAATGGTAGTGACATATCATTACAGACTTGGCACATCACTTTGTTTTCCACCTATTTTTCCCACATGGAGCTCTGGTGTCCCTAGCAATGATGTCAGATTAGACAGGATAGCTCACATATTTTTGTAGTGATTATTTTCTTAAAATCAGTCCCATTTTCAGAACATTTGTAGCATTTTGTAGCTCCCCAAAGCATTTCATTATATTTAAATACTATACTTTCCTTCACTGCCTGACTTCTCCTTACTCTTTCTCTCTTGGTTGCATTTAAACTACGTAGTTACTATTGTTTTCAACCATACCAGCAGTATTCCTCATTTGAGGGCTGTTTTGACCCAATTTTTAAGAGACAATGTTTCCATATAAAAGAAGAATCACCCTTCCTTCTACTGGAATTTGTTAATTGTCTCACTAAGCCAAGCCTCATGGAGAGTCTATGCTTCTACATTTAGTGTCTGTATACACAATCAAAAAACTTTATGTAATATATTAAATACTGTATCTAGGTTGATGTCCCACAAAATGTAATCTCCAATTAAATAAAAGATATAACTTTCTTTAAATGTATTTTTAGTAAGGGGAAAGATGTGTATGTGTTTTTGTAGAGTGACATACAAAAGGCTATGTTCTAAAATCTGAATTCAAATATAGCAGAGAAAGAAGGGTTGGACAAAAGTATCAATGCAGTTGAGATGTTACAATTTTTACTTATTGTAACATGTATTATCATCACAACTTTTTTTACAAAGAGTCTTACTCTTGGACAGATTTTCTATTTAAATGGATCAGGTTTCATACAAATACAAAATAATAGGCTCATCCTTGCCTCCCCCCTCTTATAATTCAAGAGATAATAGTGAGAGAGCCTTGGCAGAGGATGAAGTAGTTCACACACATGATAGGCAGTTGGTTAGATGTATCCAAATTTGTAGCATCGTGGCAGAGGTGAACCTCAAACAGAGATTTTTGAGGAAAATACCGAAGTGGCTTTCCTGATGTTTATGAGGAACTCAGCAAGAACACATAGGAGCACTCAGGGGATAATCTGGATGTGCATTCCTGAATTTTTGATAAGCAGATAATACCTACCATCCTAGGTAGGGTGGATGTGAGAGCTTGGGAGATGGGATAAACTGTAAATGGACTTTAAAATGAAGGCAGTGTATGCTGGTGCTGTAAAGATGGAGGGAACAAAGATTAGAACTTGTCATCTCCCATAGTGATGATGAATTATTAAGGTGTTCATGGCAAGGGTAAGAAAACAGGTGTTGCAGCAATAAATGTGTGGCATAATAAAAATTTGGATGAGTTTTAAGTATGCATATAAATGCAAAAAGCTTTCTACTAGATATGTTGGAAAAAAACTCTTGTTAGGATTTCAGCATAATTTGGCTATGAAAAAAAAAGATGGAGGTGGAAAGTGCAGATAGGTGGCAGGCTAGATATGATTTGTCATGATGACTGCAAAGCAGATGCAACTGAAAGTGCTGTTTTAAACACATCGTTCTTGGGGTCATGTCCCTGTAGAACAAATCTGAGCCAAATTTTCTGAGGCTTTCCTTAGAATAGAAACAGTCAGACCTTCAGTGAAGAGATGAATATTCAAAATAATAACTAAATCATCATAGGGTCACATTGTCATAAATGCTGGAGGTGGGTCTTGAAAGAACACCAAATGACATGAAGTGGTAATGGATCGATGCACAGAGAGAAAACAACAAAGAAAAGAAAAACCATGGAAACTTAAGGAGAACAAGGTTTCAGTGTTGGATTATTATTTTTCAACTTCAGTTCAAAACCATTAACAGTCAAAGGTAAAAGCAGATTATGTTGTGTCTAAGGGGAGAAACCTAGTTTACAGAGGTTCTGGAATGAAACTGGAGAAGAGGTAAATTTAATGAGTTTGGAGATGGGAATGAGGAGCAGACCATTTTGTACATGGTGAGAAAAGAGGATCAGAAAAAGAATGTTTCCGGTGGGAGCGTGAGAACTGAAGGAGGAGTGAACAACAGTTTGCTCAGGATGGAAGAAAGGAAAACAGAGGAGTTGGAAAAGAGAAATCCCTAAGATGTGACATGGAAGAAGGAAAGGAGTTACAGAAAGGAAAGTGATGGAAAGCAGGTATCTTCATGTAGAAGACTGGTGAAATCCGAATGTGGAGAGTGAAGGAGATGCAGGAGCAGAGGAAAAGGGAGGATGATTCAGGGTAGCTAAAATCCTACTTGAGATGACAAATGTTCCCCAACTGGAGAATGGAGAATTACTTAACTAGGAAACAGGAAGAAATCTAAATGGATAAAAAAAGCTTTCAGTGGGGAAAAGGGGTGAAGTGAAGGAGGTAGAAAATTAACAACAATCCTTGGGATAAAAAGAGAAAGGAGAGAAGAAATGTGGGAAAAAGAAAAGGGAGACAAATAGCAAAAATTACTGATCATCCGAAAATTGTGGAAAGATTGACTGACAAGGCTTGAGGGAGAAGATGACCTCAAGTATGAGGGTGCAAAGTATATGATCATTGTTTAAAAGGGAGGAATACAGCATCAGAGATTCAAGAATATGGCTGATGAAAATCAGTGCAAGGCTGTAAGCATTGGTATAGGCTGAACTGAAGGAGGAATGAACACAGAAGGGACACATGGGACTTCAGCCAAGGGCTCAGGTGAATTAGTAAAGACTTACATGGAATACAGTGAAAAAAAATAATGCCTTGAGCTGAAATCAAAGGACAAGGCTAAAGATGGAGAGAAGGCAGAAAAAAATGATAGGGGGAAGTGAGAAGGGTCACATTTAATGCGGCTAATGGAGAAAAAGGGATGTAGCCTGGGAGGAGTATGGACAGGGAAAGAGCAGAAGTCCAGTGTGATTGTCATGAAATGTAACTGGGGGGATAGAAATGAATGGAAAAGAGAAATTTCTGAAAGAGAGGGAAGATAAAAATAAGGATCCAGGACTTGGTGAGGGTGAAAGTATGAAAAAGTCATGGATGACAGAGTTTTTTTACAGAGACAAAGGGAGTGGGAGGAAAGAAGGGTGTAGGTGTGAAATTTGAAGCTGCGAAACAAGACAGGTAGAAGCAGTAAGAAATGAAGATGTAGCATAAAGACGAAATTTTAAAACTTGAATGGTAAAAGTACTGATCCTAAATTCTGTTTAGCCATCTTAGTAGAAAGTGGCTTTAAAGCGGAGTCCCTCAAAATATTTTTCTTTTTTCTTTCCAGACATCATTTGCAAATAGTTACTCAGATGTGTGGGCTTTTCACTGGAGGGAGCAGCAGGAAATGAACTATGGATTCCTACTCTGTCATCTTCAGTGTGTTCATTAGATGCTGGTGGAAAGGCTGACAGAAACTATATTTAATAAAGTATCAGGTGATTAATTTAGCTGAGAGAAGGAATAGATGTTAAGAGTGCCATTCCTAAACAAGTTTGGATCTTTCTGTTTCACCACATTTGACAGGTCTGTTTGGATGATGCCTGTACTAATGCCTAATACAGACTTCAGCCTGAATGCAACCTAAATGGCTGAGACCAGGTTTATTTCAGCAGTCTGCACTGGAGGGCTCTGCTGCTTGATAATAGTGTTGCTTTCTGTCTTAGAGACTTTCCTGCTTCTGCAGCTGCTTCTGCTTTGTTTGGAAGTGGATGCCATTTTTTTTTTTTTTTTTTCCCTGTTCCTGGGCCTNCCTGTACATGGGCCTTGCTGTGCTTCAGTCACCTGGAGTTTGGGTTTCTGCAGAGAACAGTCCATAAGACAGATATCAAAAGGGAGCTTCCCCACGTGAGCACAGAACACCCACTGGCTGAGTGAGTTCCTCCTAATGCTCCTGGCAGGCAGCTTTGGCTCCTGTGAAATTCAAAGTGTGTGTTTTTACATGCAAAGCTCTGGGACGGGATCCATCTTGCTTGAATACACCACTCAGCCCTTTTAATAACTCAGCAGCTGGGGCTCTTTGGGTGAGGGGGTTCTTCTCTCACCTGTCCCGGGTAAAAGTCTGCTGGTCTTGTATCTTTGTGTGCTCACCATGGTGCTCTCCACCAGTGTTAGTATTTCAGACATAATGCCTACAAAAATGCCTGTTTCCCAGAGAAGCTTTCTCCTTCCTGTTTTTGAGAAGGGATTTGGTTGTTAGGCCTGGGGAGTTGCAGCAGACTGTGGTTCTGATTTGTTTTCTAGGAATGACTAAGAGAGGAGGAGTTTGTACGCTCTCACTAAATTCTGATGACTCTGTTAGCAACCGCATTTCTTTAACTGTACATGAGCTTGCTGAAAGTATGTTTTTAATCTTGCAAAACCCTCCTAGGTTTCTGTCACTTCTCACATACATTATGTTATTTTCCATTTTTAGCTTCAATCCTTCTGTGTTTGACATACAGGATTCTCCAGGAATATTTTCAAATGGATTTTTTCAACTTAGTAAACCTATTACTTTCATATATTCTCATTGTCAGCTAATGTCTGAAGATTTATTGTTTTTAGTAAAACCCCTTGACCCTGGTTAAAACCAACATTTTGTTTTACTATGTAAGCATCTTAAAAGTGAAATATATTAAATCAGAAAAATTAAGAACTAGTATGGTAGAAATTTTGCTTTCAAGTTATAGCAAAGAGTGCAGAGAAAAAAGTTCAAATCTTGATCAGAATAATGAATATGTGGGATTAAGGACTTGATTAGAAGCTGCATCAGAAAAAGGGTGGTGATTTGAATTCTCAGAGACAAAATGAATGAATTGCACAGTAGCTGGTTTTGGTTCAGAATGATGGTTGTCCCAGATTAGCTTCCCTGCTATCATTTTAACAGCATTCAACCACGGCAGCAAATAATTGCTTATGTTTGGTCCCTAACCAGGAAAAAAATGTGTAAGAAAATCTGGATGTGCAGCCTGATACTTGCTGTTGAAAATCTGAAAACATAAGGCTGCAGTTCTCCATTGTGGACCACTCCCTGGTGAAACGAATATCCTTTTCTCCAAAATTGTGTTGGAACTACTTATCCTGTACTGCAGTGACATCTACTGAAGGAAAGCAAAAAAAGTCTTGGGAAAACAGTGTTTGCCTCTCTAAAACATAATACAAACATCAGGGATTTAATATATTATTGAATACTGAGAGGTTTAGTATTTTTCCCTTTGTCTATTTCAGAGCTATTATTATCTGTTATTAAACACCCATCACCACTATGTTCCTTTAAACTTTAAACACATACCTAACTAATGTATTCTGTGACCTGTTTTATATGCAAATACTTAATTCCTGAAGGATTAGTTTTAGTTCATTCTCCATTTGAGAATGGAAGTAAAGGGATTTTTTTTTCTCACTGAAGGAGGGGTGAGATTAGAATTTAGGGGGCTGGCAAGCATAAGTATTGTTCAGACACAGCTGGCTGCTGTGTGCCACAGCAAATGGAAAGGACAAGAGAATTGTCACTTCTGCTACTAAGGTGAACTGCTTGTATTCTTATTACATTTAGGTAGAGCAAATATGAATATGTGCTTTCTTTATGCCCTCCTCTTGCCAGCAAACACTGTTTTATACTGGAAAAGAACAATGGCTTGCATGTGTAGCTGCTTGTAGGGGAGATCTGCCTCATTTGCTGGCAAAGTTTTGTGGTCTGTAGCTGCCTCATCCAGATACTTCCACCTCTTTCTTTCAAGGAGCTAGATTATGGGATCTAATCTTCTTGCCATTGGCAGCAGTGTATGCAGGTCTCTGGATGAGAAGGAAAATGGGATTCATGCCTGCACTTCCATCCTTCAGAAGCAGACATCTTGTCCTTTTGTTGCAAGATCCTCCTTGAAGGGATATCTCCAAGCAGAAGAAATCCCATTGCTGTATGCATGTGCCAAACTATCAACGAACTAGAAAAAAAAGAACATAATGTAGCTGCAAAATATTGTTTGATTGAGATTACTGTTGTTTAAAAAAGACCTGTAAATAGCAGTGGTTTATGGTTCTGCGCCCTTCTGCAGTTTTTTTTTTGGTCTTCCATCATGCAACACTTACAGCCTATAATTAAAACAGCTTGCTGCTATTTGCATTTTCATGAAAGGAGTCTCTTCTAACATACCACTCTTAAATCTCCTATTTGATATCAAGTGAAATTTAATTTCAAGGTTTTACTCTTTGCAGGTCATTTAACTCTTAATGGCTTTTCATCCTAAATCTATCTCTGCTTCTGTCTGGGCATATGTGTCTCCCTCCTCATCTCTCTGTCTCTCTTCCTCATTATTTGTTCACCTTTAAGCCATTCCAAAGCTATTGGAAAGACAGATTGCAAAGACAGAAGCCTGAATTTTGCTATTATGCTCTACAACTCTGGCATGAGTTCCTACACATTCCTATCAGAAATATTTCTGGAGCTGGAAATCCAGTGAGGGAAAAAATGAGCTCTAGGCTGCTTATTAGTTAAATACTTCTGTGTGGCACTATTTGCACATGGGAGTCATGTTTATGGATTTAGCTGAACAGTCAAAGAATAGTGCTTGGCACAATATTCTTGGAAGTGCTTAACTTAAGGACATACATAAAATTAAAATACAGTTTAGATGCTCAGTTCTAGGTACTTTGTGTAAGGCATCCCTTGGAAAAGTAATAGCTAGCAGCAAAGCATGTCTAGCAAGTGGAATTTTCTGTTGATTCTCTCATTCCCTTCCCTATCTTTCCTTTTCCTGACAGAAACAGATGGAATTTTATTTTCTCACAATTACTATGAACAGAGACTAACAGCTCCTAAATTAGCAGTGAGGGGGTGGAAAGGTGTGGAAAGCAATAAAAACATGCAAACCCTCTGTAACAGTCTGAAGAGTGAAATGTGGAAATAAACCTTGTCAATCAATAAACCATAACTGCCCTGTGACTTGTGGATTACACCCAATATACGTAATGATCCATCAGTCCTTCATATGACTTGTGTATATTAAATAACAACAAAACTATGTTGATTAGACCTTCCAAACTTCTTTGCAAAAGAGGAGGACTGACATTTTATTTACTTACTGATAAAGTCTGCAGAGGATTTTTTTCAGCTTTGAAGTTGTGGTTTAAGCACAGAAACCTTTGACTTTCTGAGAACGTTTTCTTTAGGTTCTTCTTTGCCCCATTTAGCCTTTTTTTTGCTGAGTTTCCTCTCTTCCAAAATTTGATATTTTCCTTTTGTGACCATTATCTTATTTTTTTTAAATTGTGGTATTTAATCACAGGAGAGGGCACAATGGTAATAAACTCAGTTTAAAACTTACTCCAGTTATCACATGGATATCTTCTGAGAAAGCAGCCACTTGACTTCCTTGTAGGCTAGTCCTGGAGTTGGTCTGGATGTGCCACAGGCACTGGCCACAATCTGATTGTCTGACACATGTCCCAGGAGTCACAGAAGGACTTTCTGCTCTACAGCTGTTTAATTTTGAGACAGAAGACTTTCCAAATTGAACAGGTTAAATCACCTAACCTCTGAGCAGGCTATATGGAAAGATGAGGAAATGAACATTCAGAGAAGTAGAAACTGCTGAGACCTCATTTTCTAAACCTTGACTGAGGTGTGCAGGAGGAAGGCCTGATGCATTGCTCAGTTCTGTTCCTGGTGAGGATCTCAAAGTGGAAAATGCACATCACCTGAGCTGGAGTGAGGGTTCCCCTTCAGCACAAACAAGGTGGGGATATCCTTTCAGGCAAAGAGAAGTAAAGGAAGAAATTCTCTGTGAGGGAAAGAAAACAGCTACAGGTGAGGTATATTTCAAGCCCAGTTTTGTCTTTGCTACAGAACCAAGATCATGCTGGTCCTGAGTACTGTCTGCGGGCTGCTCTAAGATCAGTAAATTCATTTGGGTATGATGGACTTTGCCATACTGATATTGGTGACACTGACCTGTTAGTTCAAGAACTGGAGGTCACTGCATTCTTGGTAGTGTTTGCATTGATCATAACCCTTTCTAGAATTGATTATCAATGCCAGGTGATGAGGATTGCTGCCTCTGGTCTGACATATGTGTATCCCTTTTCCTGTGCTCCCAAGCATGCATGATTGAGGCTATCTAACTCAGCTTAGGCTGTTGTGTAAAGCAATAGCCCAGAGGTTGCCAGTGATTCCTTCATATCATTGAGGGAGCTGGAATACAGAGGTTGCTCCTGGTTACACATCTTCAGCTTAAGCAGAGCTTCCGTGAAGATGACGGTGATGCATGGGATGAAAGATGTTTAGTACACTGAAATTATTCAGCTACATATTTTCTGCCAAGTAGACCCTGAAAGTTCTGGGAGAAATGCCAAAGCGATGCTGGTAGATGAATTCTTCTGAGCCATTGTGTCCTTGACTGCAGAAAGACAGAAATGTTCGATCAGGACTTTTTTTAAGATTACCCTCTCTTTGTTCCACTTTTCTTTGTATGGAGTCACGTTAAATACTAGGTAAAAAATTTTAAGTTTATTTGATGATGCCCTTCTAATGGAAAACCATAAGTTAGATATAGCTTTTAGCTATGCAATTTCCATGGATTCCACTTTATTTTTTTATAGTTACCTCCTACCAGTATCATATGCATTTTCCTGAGTTTTCTGGGTTTGCATTGTTTTGCTGATTCACTGCATACAGCACATTGCAAATTCTTAATAATCTTGCAAACACAATCAGACTGATTCACATTCCTTATATTGTATGCACACTTCATGGAAGGTCCAACTTCACTCTGCCTCAGTGTATACAGCTGGGAAAGATTTGACTTAAGTCAGATCTAAAACCTCCTTCTTGAGCATTTGTTTAACAGGATTCTGCACTACACGTTGTCTTGTATTCTGGACTTTTTTACCTGTGCTTAAAGGCAGTGGCTATTGACATTTCTGCCATAGTGGCTCATTCATATGGAACTTGCCTCTGAAACATGGCTTGTTTGGTTCACTCAACTACTTTCCTTTACCTAAAAAAATTTAAAATTATTGCAACAGCTATATTATGATTGTTTCAATTGAATTCTTTGTTCCTGCTAATTTTCATGAGGTTGAAGTGTTTCCAGATGATGATGTATGTTTATTAAACCCTTTTCAGCACCTTAAGTCCCTAGTATTATTTTAAAAAATAATCATTACTACAGTTCCAGGTCTTTCTTTTCTGTTTAACACAATGAATATGGAGACTTTTTCATTTTATGTCTGACATTTTTCCTACATTGTAACAGGAAGATGTCTTTCTATTTTACTTCAGTCATACACTGATTGATGTTTCTGATGCTCTCTTTCATGCCTTACTTTTAGTAAATGTGATTGTGCCTTCAATGAAACATTCATTTCACATTAGCTTCTTGTATTCTGGAGGGATTTTGTAATGATGTAGAAAAATAGTCTAGAAACCTTTAAACAAAGATTGTCCAAAAATTTTTTTTAGTTAATTTTTGAAGCATTTTCTAATTTTTGACTCCTGTGAGAAATAAAGTAGCCAAATTCAGTAAATACTAAAATAATAAGCATTTTTATTCTGTAATACATTACTATGTGAACAGAGAGAAGAGAGTAACTGAATACAAGAGTTCAGGAGGTGCTGGATACATAAGAGTCAGTGGGCCCATAGTAATAAATGTCCCATTTAATCTGCTCAGTGCTGGATTTAAAGGCATGGTTAAGAATTCTGGATTACAAAGGATATTAACAGCTCTGAACATGTATATTTTTGGCTGAGGTTTGCAGATTTATTTGGTTATGCTGCATATGATCATATGTTCAGGGCAGCAGGAATGTTGCAAAGAGCCTCTGTAAACCAGAAAAGACAGAAGTATTCCTGTCATCAATGACTGATATAATTAGCTTTCTTCCTAGTGGAAATAGCCAACAAAGTTCCAAGGAAACCATGAAGTGTCTCTATAAATACATTAAATGTATAAATACATTAAAAAATCTACAGTGGCACATGAACTTCAAATGCAGCTAAAGATAAATTTTTTAAAAACAAGCAAACCCACAGATAAAGGTATCTTTTTCTTCATGGGTTTATACTCAGACTGAAGGTAGACTGAAGGTGATGTCATCAGGACCTGTAACATCACGCATGTCAGGACTAATATTATGTGGAAGTTGTTCAGAGCAATGTCATTCAAAGTCAGCGTTATTTTAGGCAATATTAACACAGTCCTTACTCACAAGAGAGAGAAAATTAATTTGGTCTGGATCCCATTATTCTCCCTGAGAATGTATCTTAGTTGAAATATATTTTTTGACCAAATTCAGCATCTGATTTTCAGATCCTATTTTACAGTCAGATTTACAGATTTGCAGTCCTAGTTTACCTCCTATTTTTAGCAAAACTAGGGCTTTGGAGGGGCTAAGCTAAAGCTTGGGGGCTTTCCAAAGTTGCAAAACAAAAACAACAGTTCCTTTTGTTTCTGTTCAGTCTGCTGCCTTTTCCATCTGCTGGAGCATTTACTGTCTCACAAGAGTTTGTAGCCCAATCTTTGGATTTAGTGTTTACCTTCCTGTTTACTGTAATTACTTTGCCTTTTTGGAGTAAGGCAGTTTTATTTCCTACTGCTATATTTTCTTTTGGTCATTGTTTCCTAAAGTTACTGAAGCGCTGAAAATGCCCAAAAGGACAGGTTTCATTAAAGGGCAGTACATGGGTTTAATTGTAACTAAAAGAAGAGAAACTGACACTTGTCATCTCCATGCAGCAGTCATTTCTCCAAATGCCTTGGGCATCCTGGAATGCCTGTTTATTAAACTTGACTCAACAAAAAATTCTAGGTCACTATTTTGCAAAGGATGTTTTATTAGTGAGTTGGCATCAGGAATCATAAAATAGAAAGTTTCCCAACTTTGTGTATTAAAATAAACTGAATTTACAGGCTCTTCAGTAGGGAAAACTTCCTATCTTCTACAGGAGTTTCCTGTGACCAGGACTGGATAGAGTACTGATACATGGAAGGGGATAGTGCAATGGCATTTCTGTTTTCTCATCCCATGATCTCAGAAGCACTATTTGGGTGTTACAGCTCTATCCTTGTCCTTCAGCATCCCTCCTTCAAGTATCTACATTGGATCAGAAAAGTCAACCAGACAAATTACAGCCATTTGCTATTCCATGGTGAGCACTCTTGAGCTGGAAGCGAAGAATACCTCAAAGTATTCATGGCTCAGGCTAACAAGAAAAACTGATCATAATCCCCATGACTTCTAGGGCTTGATGTCCTGGCACACTTCCAGCATGTGTGGGATTTTACAAATGTATTTAAGGAACAGCTTTCTGGTAAGGGTATGAAGTAAGAGGGTCCTGTAACTTCTCTGCTGCCATGCTGTGTCCGAACAAAGCATCACCACAGCCAGCTGGCCACAGCCAAGAGCATTCATAGCAGATGGCTCGAATACAGCAATGCTGCCATGAACTGCATGATAAACACAGGACAGGGCTATCAAGGCTCTATTCTGCACATGGAACCACTTTGTAAATTAAAAACAAATAAGTAAGTGGGGATTTTCTAATCTTCAAATTATTCAGGTGATCATATGCATTCAGTAATTATCACATTGCTGGTGGGGGGCACTAGGATGAAGTAGAGAGTTTTTATAGTAACAATATTTAAAAATAATCATCTGTCTTTTAAATAATAAAAGATAATCTTTATGTTAAATAATAATCTTTTTAAAATCAAAAATAACTGTTTTTCCTTGTTGCTAAGTAATTGTAAGCAGGACATTAGTAACTTCCTATTTGTTTACAACAGTAGTCTGATATAAAGATAACTTTTAGCTCAACTAAGAGAAGACAAAAAAACCCCCCAAAACAATCCTTAAATAAAGTCTGTCCATACAATGGTATGACATTAGCTAAGCAATCCATGTCCTGCCCGTGTATTACCTTAACCTGTTCATCACTTGTCACAGGTAGTAAAAAAGGTCTTTGTCTTGTGCAAATAAAAAGACATTTGAGCATTTCTAAGTAAAACTTTGAGAGAAAAAATATTTGCTTAAGTCAAACAACTGTTTCGTGACAGGCCTATTTGGGTGAAAAGAATGTAAAAATCTAAGCAGTGTGTCTCTGGTGTATAAATAAATGCCCTCTAATTGTCTTTGCTAAAAGTGGAGGTAATGGTGTTGAAACAATAGACTCCATTGAAAAAATGAAATCCTGTAAAGTGATAAATGTGTAAGGTCAGCTGAACTATTCGAAGGTAAATCACTTTTCTTTCCTTAGCTACTGACATCTTTAATCTGAGAAAGAAGACGTCCAGAAATTAACTCTGTGTGTTCCACAGAGGTAGGAGAAGACCTATAACAGGTATAGGATCACACCTGCCACTTCACTTAGTAGGAACCCCTCCATTACCCTGCCTCTTCCCTGGATTAGACAATTCCTAGCACAAAAATCTCCAAACTGTGTTCAGACATGCTCAACTCCTGCTAAAACTGTTCCACACAGATTGCTGGCAAGACTGATGAGGCTGGCAAGACTGTGGCCAAGGGGCTAATGCTTCACATTCCTTTGAAGAGGATGGGGTCCCTTAAACAGGTAATGGGCAAAACTCTACTTGTATACACAAAGAATTGCCTTATCAGTGGGCCCAGGTCGTACTTGGAAGTTCCATCTGGAGAGGAGAGGGCTGACCAGGAGGCAGTTACAGTTTAGGGGTGCTTTGACTACTCGCACAGCTCATACAGATTTGCCATAACAGACAACAGTGGCCAGCAGCCTCCAAAGGGCTGCACACATCAAGTAACATCACCAGGAATGGAGCACAGATTTAGCACTGCAAAATTAGTATTGCATCTTATTTCATACCAGTTTACATGATATACTCATGCCACACTTTCTCCATTTCTCAGTTTCTGTTGTACCTTCCAGCCATTGCTTATTCTGATCTCTCCCGGCTGCCTCCAATTTTATATGTACTTCACATATATAAAATACTACATGTGTTATATAGTGTGTATATATATCTGATACCTACATATCTATACAGCACTGCTG
This sequence comes from Drymodes brunneopygia, assembly GCA_013400955.1. NCBI lineage: Eukaryota > Metazoa > Chordata > Aves > Passeriformes > Petroicidae > Drymodes > Drymodes brunneopygia. The sequence continues at coordinate 284,393 of VZTZ01007235.1, read as the reverse complement.
CTGTCCCAGGCAGCAGCAGTATCCTGCTGTAAAGAATTCCCCTCACAAGCACTTAAGTCAGCACTGGAGCTCAAGGACCCTTATTGCATGTGTGGAAACAATGCATTTGTGATGGGAACACCAACCTCTGCACCAATGACTGGGTACAAGCATAGAGGGCTTAGTTTGAGAGGGTTTTGACTCTGTGTTCATATCCTCCTTCCTTTGAAGCCATGAGAATTTTTCCATTAGAGCTTACTTTGTGAAGTTATTTTGGGAATAACCTCACAAGAAACTGAACAACAATAAATGTCTAAACATTGAAAGAATAAAAGAAAAGCTATTAATGCCAAGTGTGTAAGAACTTACATTCCTGAAAAAAGAAAAGAACTACTAGAAAGAAAAAACATTATTCTGATAATTCAGATATTTGATATCTTACTTCTTATGCAATGCATTTTCTTTACATCTCTGGTGTTTCCATTAGAAATATGATTCTCCTTCCCTGCCTCCTGCTCAGCTGGTATTTTGGTCATGACAGTTTTTCATCTTTAAGAACAAAGGAATTTTTGTATTTTATAAGATCAGAGATTTATGAAGTCCCATGACTTTCCTCTGAAAATGACAACTTAAATGATTGTATAAAAAGTACAAGAATTGTTACAGGCAAAAAAAGATTTTTCTTTCTTACCCTCAGCATCTGTCAGCTACAAAAAGAAAAACCTGAAGGGATGCTCTCTATTTAAAATTATCTCTGTTGTTATTATCATCATAAGGCAGTCAGAACTACTTTAACCTTTACAGGTCTATCCCTTTGTGATATCCTATTAGCTGTTGGTAATAGTAACATTATATTGTGGTAAGGAGTATCACAGATTTTCCCATTTTCTGATATTCAAATTCAGTGTACATTCTTATGTTTGCCCATGAGTTTATATTATTCGTATTTTTCTTTTTTTGAAAATATTTATTTCTTGCCCCTCACTCATCTCTACATTAAACAGCCCCACATATACAGTGTCTCCTTGCATGAAAGTCTCAAGAGAATTTCTAATTTGTTTCATCATCTGTTTTAAAAATAATTTTGTTTGCATTTTTTGAGATGAAGAGAACAAAATAAAACACAATAGAAAATATAACTGTTTTAAATAATGCTTGTATATTGTCAGAGTTATTTTCAGTGTTGCTTATAGACACCTTTCTTGATAAAGATCCTTTTATGCAGACGCTTCCTAAGTGTAGCAGGATTTGCCTTAGGGACCATGAGCATCTTTGACCCTTTGTTGCAGTTGAGGCAGAGAAAGTATTCCTAACAAGTTCCTGAGAAGTATCTCTTTGTCTGCCTAAGAGTGAGTGTGTATTATTTTAGCAGTTCCATGATTTATTTTAAAACTCTCTGAATGTAATGTTTAACCTGAGGACTTGTCCTTCAACTCATCCTGCTGTTTCAACAACTCTCCCTCTGATTCTTCAATTGTCAGTCTGGAAGTAGAACAGAAATGGTGTATAGGGCTATTCTGCCATTTTCTTACCCTCCTTCATATCTAACCTTTTCTCATATCCTCATATTTTTAACAAAGAACATTTCTATACTTTTTTTAAAAAGTAACATATGCAAAAATATTGTTAAAATTGATCACTAACAAATAGTTGAAATGCTTCATTTTTTTCACCCAAAGACTGAAATCTGAAGGTAAGGTATTTCTATGAGAAAGGAAAAGTACATTATTTTTGTATCTTTGTAAAAAAATACTTCAACTGCCATAACATCATTTCTTAGACTAAAAAACTACATATTTGTTCTAAGTATTTAATAGTAATATTTTGACACAGAAAAAATAAAATCCCATTACCTCTATTTACTGCTGACTTGGGGTCGTCTATTATTAGGACAGGAATGGATGACAGATGACCACTCTTTCCTTGCAGAAAGAGAAAGACAGAGGTGTTAGCAGCTCTTACTTGTGCTTGTGGCCCTTGTCCTACCCCCGTTCCCTGGCCACCTACCCTCTCTCTCTCCCTTCATGCTCTCCAGCAGCAAGGGTCCCCCTGGGGTCTTCTGAACTTGGTGGAAAGCTGAGAAAAGCTGTGCCTGGCAGAGACCCCTGCTACCAGTGCCCATGCTGCTCTGAAGGTGGGTGTTGAGGGGTAGAAGCATCTATTCTTAATAAAGCCAAGTAAACTAAGCCATAAATAAATTAATTAATAAATTATTGAGAAGCTGAATAAATGGATCTGCAATTTAACTACCCTATTTAGACCAAGGTATTCTGTTCACAAAGAATAGTGCTTTAAGGAAAGCAGAAGTCACTGGCATTTGTGAGCTTGCAAGCTGAGAGCTGCAAGCAAACTGCCTCTGTCATCATTTGAAAACATAATGCTGACAGATCTCTGACTTGGCGGTAGCACTAAACAGGATTAACCACTCTGGCATCTCAGGTTTCATTGCACTGAAATGGAAATAAGTGCTGTTCACACAAAGAATGGCATTTGTCATATTATTCATGCCTGTGGTGGCCTCTCAGGTTGTACATGGTTGGTCACATCAAGCCAAACAATGCCTGACTTGAAACTAAACTTTCAAGAGCGCTTTAATGGTGCTGTTATCAGTTAATTCTTCTTTTGCTTTTAGGGTACTAATTGAAAGAGATAGCAACCTGGCTCAAACATCCTGATACTCATGGCTTCAAAGAAAGCACCTTTTTGGTTTTATTCTTATGCAGCACATTTATTTAGCAGTTAGCCCTTCGCCCACCCCTGGCACTCCCTATCACCTCCATTTCTCCCAGGGCATGCTCAGCACAGGGTGTAGCCCAAGCAGGATTTACACAGCCATCGCTCAGAGACCTGATTCATTTGATGGTGGATTTGAGGTCCCGTTGCCAGCCAGGGCAGCTCCCTTGCGTGGCTCCACCAGATCACAGCTGCCACCCTGACCCAAAGGCAGACCAAGTGGTGGCCAGCCCGATCCAGCTGATGGCCCACTCCCTCCCCCCACTGGCCATCTGGGCTCCTCCTTGCTACATTGCTTGCTCCTGGCCTCCTTCTGCTTGCCCCACCCCACCATCAGCAGAGCCAAGGGGCCACAGGAGCAGCAGTAACTGGCAAATCCCATGGCAGAGGTGCTTGCTTCAGTAGCATCACAGAAACTGCAATGGATTTGGAAGTTGTGGGACCATGGGCTACATATGAGAGAAAATTACCCCTTATGTGTGTCTGTATGACTCTGCCAAATTGCCTAAAAAATATTGGGACAAAACAGTGAATTTGCTTAAATTTTTCATTTTCTCAAAGCTTTTCCGCAGCCAGAAGAGCTGGAGTTTGTTTTTTTTCACCTGGGCCTGAGTTGGGCAGTGATGTCCCCAGACAGCTGGATAAGCCCCAGCAGCAGGGAGATGGCAGCTGCTGAATTCAAGGGTAGGGATTATTATCTTGTTTGCTCTCACTCTTAGTGATGAGGGTGCTCTATTTTAATTAAATTTCCTTTCCACTTTCAAAGAGCATCCAAAGGAGAAATGTCAGCACATTAAAGAAGACTTTGCTTTTGTTTGCCAAAATATGAACCTGGAGCCAGAACAGGTCCTCTCTGGTAATTATAAAAGCTCAAACATTTATTACTCTCCTGTTTGATGACACCTGCAGTACACCTTGGAGAAATTAATTCTTACCTAGACATGCAGAGAAACCAATGGCATTAAGAGAAAATGGGTAAGTTATGCCACCTTCCATCCTGTTTTGTGCAGTGTGTCAACTGAATGACAAAAACTAATAATTCATTTTTTCTATTGCAAAATGAATTGGAATTTGTGTCAAGTGCATTGCTAAAATATTTGTTGACGCATCAGGATTGGTGGCAGGATGTTTATTAGAACTTTTGCATTTGGTCCTCTAATACAAATCACTGATCTGGATTATTATGAACCAGAAGTAACAGTTTTGTTTCCTGGTGCTGTTGCTTTATTTGAAATCCCATGTTTAAATCCATTTCATAAAACTTTTTGTCCTATTTTATTAATGCCTTCTAGCCTAGCTGGAAAGACTCCTAGTACATTTACACAAGTAGTTTGGACTCACTGAAATTGTCTCCAGTAGAAGGATTATTTTTCTGCCATTCTGGGATTAAAGAAACCCCAACCTCAAAACAAGGTTGATATTTTAACTCTCAAAATTAGACAGTTAGAGCTAAAAGTTCTGAAAACATTTGATTTGCATAATTTCAACTCAAACACTTTATTTGCTTTTATGTGAAAGCAAATGAAGGATCAAAATGAGGTATTTAGAAATACTGAAACAAATAATTTCCATATAAAAACCAGTTTTACTTGGTCAGTTTATGAACATGTTCAGGATTTTTATATTTCAGCTATAGAAAAAAACTACTGCTTAAAATTTTATATTTTTTGGTATTACAAATCTATTACATGTTTTTGTCCCCAAGATTTTGGAAGTAAACATTTTTTCTTCTTGTTGTTTGTCATTGTCCAGGAAACATTCACTTAAAATAATATTAAAAAAATCTGTTTTCACTTGCTGGAGCAATTTTAATCACTATTCATCCAATGGCAGAAAATTAGCCATAGCTTAAGTCTGTCTTACAAGAAATTGGTATCTCACTGCTTTTCCTTTAAAAATAACTTTTAAACGAATACAGCCAAGTAATTTAACAGGTTGTGTGGTGAATATTCTGTTCCCACTTATTTCTGTGAGCTTCCTGTACCTCAGAGAAGTTATTTTCGGGTTTGCAGCTATGCAAATGACAGTAATATAACTCCTTTTCTTTCAGGGCTACCAGTTCCTACATGCATGTCTAAACACCTTATGTATATACTGTAATATTATAGCATTAAATGAAACTGCTTTAGAATGACTGAATGTTTTTACTTACTCTAGTCACAGTGACTGTTCTTTACACTTGTCATCTGAAATTATTCCTGCTCTTAATCTACACAGTTTAAAAATTGTGAAGGAGGTGATGGCATTTTCTATAAGCCAGCAGAAAAGGAAAAGAAACATTAAAGAAGATGTTATTAAAAGCATATGTCATTGTCACACTTCAGGCCCTGAAGGACTTCTGAGGCTTTCTGGAAAAGGCGAACTTCATTCTGGAGAAAGAACAAAATGTGAACTTGCTGTCAGATAGAAATCTACAGTATCTGTTGAATTCACATAACTGAATGCTAAGGCAGACTTCTGTAGGTCTAAACTGCAGCTTTTTTCAGGGAGTGAAACCCTGCATCCTCTCATATATCTGTGATATACTTAGTCACACAATCATATTGTGACAGCTTGAAAGGAGGAGGACTCAGAAAATAGAAAAGCAGTTTAAAATTCTTATCAAAACAATTTATTTTTGGAAGACAGTGGCATGCATTTTGCAGAAACAATAAAATACTTTCCCTGAGGAAGCTGATATTTTCCAATGGCCTTAAAGAAAGCTTACAATCATTGAATCATGTTGTTGGCAGGGACCATGGAAGGTGGTTGGGTCTGCTCTCTGCCTGAGGAGCACTCTACCTGTGCCAGTTCTGATCCTTGGTGCAAGCTCTTCTTGTAGAGTCTGAGGTTGGTGGCTGCACAAACACCCAGCCAATCTTCTTTCTGTCCTTACAATTTTTGTTTTCTAATCTTCTTGCTTTGTTTTAAACCTTGATCCATCCACTATGGAACTGGAGAGCAAATTCATCCTTTTATATTTACAGCACTTGCATATACCTGATACCCATTCATATCAGTTCTGCATAGGTATGTATGTTTCTCTTGCTACTTTCTCCCTTCAACCTAAATTCCATGTTGTGGTTTTGTTTTTTTTAAAAATTTTCTTTTAAAATTATTTTTAATTAATTTTTTAACTTAATTAAATTTAATTTTTAAAATTTTCTTCTCTTTTATAGATACGTGATCATTCAGATTGTTCTTTTTTGCTCTCTCCATGGGCTACATATTTATGGCTACTAAGTTTTCCTACGGCCACGTAAATCTGGCTGTTTCACAGAGTCCATCTTTCTTTTTCTGTATGATGTGGCTTAACTTTCTCATTGGAGCTCTGTGACATTATCCCATTTGCATAGATAGTGATTCACATAAAAACA
>VZTZ01007235.1:191189-276820 GCA_013400955.1 Drymodes brunneopygia | reverse complement strand
AGATAGTGATTCACATAAAAACAGGACTTCTTCTTTCTTTTTTTTTGTCACATAATTGCAGCTTTTTTCCCTGAAGCACACCCAGTAGGTGCCTCTTTCCTGTCTGTATAGCTGATCATATCTGCCGCCACCCAGTAGCAGGCACCTATCCCTGGTGAATAGAACCCTCCTTTTTCCAAACCAAACCACTGTGCAAAAATCCTTCCAAACCCAACATCTGTTCTCCAGCATTCTAAAGACTCCCATTTTGGTATAATGTCCAGTAATGTAAACATGTCTTCTGAACCATCACGGAGTTCATTAGCATCCTTCTGACAACAAGCTGCTTGTATGAGCTCCCTAAACAACTTCTTCAACATTGTTTTCCTTGTTTGCTGAAAGAATATCATATGCAACCATGTCAAAAATCTTACTAAAGTGACATCCAACATGACCTTCAATGTTTCTCCTCCACTGATGATTCCTCTTACTTTGTTGCAGGAGAGATTAGATTTGACATCTTTTGTTGTTGACAAAGCTGTGTTGGCTGTTACTTGTTGTGTTACAACTGCTTAAAGATAGCTTGTTTACTTGCTCCAGTATATTTTCTGTGTACTGAGGTCAAACAGATTGGAATGTAATATACTCTTTCCTTCTTTCCTTTACAACAATACAGTTTCTCCCTTTCTGTCCCATAATATTCCTTCACTGTAAATTATTAATGATAACCATTAGTTTTCATCATCCAGTCCTTTAAATTCAGGTGATGGAAAAGCAGCAAATTGTGTTTGAATAATTTTTCACTCGGTCCTTTAACTGTCAAATCTGAAATGTCTGTTTTCCCAATTAACAAGATAGATAGATATATATATATATAGATCTCTCTCTCTCTCTCTCTCTCTCTCTCTCTCTATATATATATATATATATGCATAAAATTAAAAAATAGATACAAAAATATTGGAAAGCTTTACTTTCTCAGTGTTGTCTATTAAAAACTTACCAGTTCTGCTTGATACAGGCATAATCATTTGCTTGATTCTTTTCCATATCTGGTAATGTACTTAAAATTATTTCATGTTACCCCAAATATCCCTTGCTAGTTGTGTCTCATTTTCTGCTGCCTTTTCTGACTTTATCCCTGCATGATCAGGCTACACTTTTAATCTCCTCCAAGTAACCTGATGCAACTTCTTTTTTCTGGATGTTTCATTGCTCAGGAGGAGCTTGTGGCAGCCAGACTGATATTTTACTCTGCCTGTTGCATTTTCTGCATGGATAGTTCATTTACTTATACTCTTAGTGTTATTTGGGAAAGTGACTGTTCTTAAACATTTTTTTGTCTGCATCAACCTCCCAGAACATCATGTTGACCACTTGTAGGAGTTCATGGGAGTCTACCTCCATAAAATGTATTTTTTGTGTGTGTTTTGATGTTCTTGCTTCTTTATAAAATCACAGAATCTCCCTGCAAAAAACTGTGAAGCCATACATTCATGTATGTATACATATACAGATATATGTATATATACATACTTACATATACATGCAGACACGTGTCTATCTCTCTCTTTGTGAAGAACACTGAGAACTTAAAAAATGCCTGGTTTTTCTGACCCAAATATTTCAGATCAGTACCTACATAAGAAAATGAAAGATGATGGGCAAGTCACCAGAAAACAAGCTGATCATTCTACTGGAAAACAGAAGCAGTCAGGACTTTTTCTTCCTTTTCTAATAATCCTGTAAAGAAATTTTTTGTTTTACATCAGCTCTAGCTTGTAGGTGAAAGACACATGTGAAGGCATTATAGATCCATTTGACTCCTGGATTAGAAGAGAGTGTTAAAAGCTTTCTTCTATTCCGCTCTTTTTAATGATTATGTATCTTGTAGACACTTATTCTTATGACTATAATTTATTCTGCTTCATCACATCAAGGGGTCTAAGAAGCAGGATTATTATTGGCTGGTCTTCCTGATTTCAGCCTTCAGGGAAAATGACCAGCAGGTATAGGACTGCAACGGTTCATGTTTGACGGTCTGCAACAACAGCTGTAGAAACCAAGGATACGGTGTCCCACTGGCCCCCAGGGAACAGATTCCTCAGATGTTGTATCTAGCAGTGGCTTGGGTTTAAAGAATAGCTTTAAAATATGTTTTCATTTCCTCTGTGTCTCACAGGGCTTATTCTGTGACACTTGGCATGTTTTTGTATCCGTCATTACAATGAACATAATCTCTCATTTTCCTGCAAAAGTTCAATATTACAGAAAGGGGAAAATATTTCAGATTAAATGCAGCATTCGTCTGCATTGGTGATGACCATAACACACTTCACTATAAAGGCTTTCTGTAAGCATGTTTCAGTATTTCTTTCTCTTCCTTTTGAGTATTTTAATCTCTTGGATTAGCATATTTTTACTTGTTTCTTTCATGTTGTCTAAATATTAAATATTTATAACTATGTCAAGTACTCATTTTCCTTGTTTCTAAAGAGCCATTTACTGCTTATGAGAGTGCTTAAAACAAATTGTTAGTGAAAGCTTGCAGTATATGCAGGATACTAAAGTGGGCTGTATGAATTTTACTGTCATACAGAAGAGTGTGAGGGTGGCTGGGTAGATATTTGGGGTTTCTTTTCTGTGGTTTGGGTGTTTGTTTCATTAAAAGAACTCGTAGAATCTCACTCTCTTGACCTTAGCATAATTTCGCAATTAAAATTTCACTTCCAAGTGATGTTAAGTAGTGTACATGAAAATTGATCACAAACTCCTCTGAATGCTGGTAGCATTTAAAGTACGATTTTTTTACCAGTTATGCCTATACCTACACGCCTCCTCGCGTCTGAATTAAAAACCCAAAGCTTATAAAATCGGAATGCACCCTCCCAAAAAGCCAAGGAAGAGCTTTTCCTGTTATACAGTAATTATAAGCGTGGATGTCCGTAGAACAATTGTGTGATATTTCCCAAGTGGACATTCACTGATTTTAACGTGTATTATACCCGTTATAAGAGGTTATATATAATTATAGGCATGTACGGTGATCACTGGCGCACGTACAATGCAGAGCACTGTTCACCACGTGTGCACCGGCGGTGCCGGCACCACCGCGGTGCGAGCGCAGCGCACGGCACCGGCTGCCCCAGGCTTCCCCTCAGAATGTCCTGCCATCGATCCCTCACGCCTTTTACAGGCGTTCACTGCTCACACACAAGTCTCCTACGCTAACACCTGCCAAGGGCTCATTTTTCCCCCCTCACAAGGTGGTCCCGCTCCCCGGGCGCAGCAGCCCGCGCCATCCCCGACTCTCCCTCCCACCGCAGGTCCAGGTGCAACGCGGGGATACCGGCGGTGCAGGGAAGCCCGCGGGGCGCGGTGATGCCGAGCGTGTGGGGATGCCGGCGGGGTGTGGGGATGGCGGCCGTGCGGGGAGGCAGGCGGGGCGCCGGGATGGCGGGGCTGAGGGGATGGCGGCCGTGAGGGGATGCCGGTGGTTCGGGATGCCGGCGGGTCGAGCAGCCCCGAGCGGTCCCGGTGCCNGCGGGGGTCGCGCCCCTTCCCAGAGCTCGCACCATAACCTCCGCCCGCCGTGGCCGCGCCGGGCGCCGTCCCGGGTTCCCCTCCTCGGGACCACCACTGCGCTGGAGGCGGCACCGGGTCTAGCCGCGGCTGCCCTATGCTCCGGCGCCGCGTCCCGGTCTCTTGGCGCTGGTCGCTCCCCTCCTCTGCGGGCTGAACTCCCAGCGCGGCGAGTCCCGCCGACCCCGCCCGCGGGGACCAGCGGGTGGCCGAGTACGAGCGCAGCTGCGAGGGTTGAGAGGAGCGGGGCGGCTCTGTCTGCCGGCGCTAACAGCGTGTCTGTCTGTCCGCGGGTGGCCGCGACTCCCGGAGGGCAGGACCTGCGGTGAGCACGGTTGGCACGGGAGGTCCCTGAGCCGCCGCGACGAGCGGCGGGGCCAGCGGCGTTTGACAGGAGCGCGGGCAGGACACGCCTCCCCTCGCCGCCGCGGCCCCACTGCCTCCCCTGCGGCGGCAGCGCTGACTCTGCGCCCTCCCGGCCGGGGCTGCGCCTGGTCGTTCCTGCCCGGCGACCGCCGAGGCTGGCGAAGTGCTAGGGAACGGGCGTCGATCAGAAAAGGCGGATGCGCGTTAAAAAAGCATTTAATTCGGAGCGCTCGCTTGTGTTGGGTAAGGGGGCTGGGGGTGCCGCTTGAAGGCAGCGTGGTGCCAGCCGTGGCCTGTTGTGGGGCACTTGTCGGGTTGCGATGCACTGCGGCTCTGTTCCCGTTTTCTGTACAGATAAACTGCGTTTGTGGCATAAATTGATTGCCGACTTAAAGGGGGTGTCTTGCACGGGGAGTCATAATTTTGGATGGTCCAAAGAAAGTAGTTCAAGTAGGGAAAGTTGTGTTACCGTGTTGTGCGTCATTGTTGTCTTCAGCTGCTAAGCTATCCTGCAAAACACATTGCAGTGCTGTAGTGTGTATCAATATTCAAGTTAAATTTTATGCTTCATTATTCTTGAGGAGTGAAGGCATGCTTTAAGTATTAAGACAATTTAAAGTTGAAGTCTTTCTCTATAGTTATTTGCTGTTTCTCACTGAGTTAGACTATAAGAGATAGCAAAAAATAATTTTAAGATCTAAAAGGTTTAATGAAAATGGGATATATTGATATTTTAGTAAGTTCTGGTAATGTAAAGTTTGCTTGCGACTCATGCATATCCTAACGTAGACAAGGTGATTAAAACTTAAAAAGCATACACTCTGTGGATATAACAGCAGGTTTTCAGAGCATGCTGTGTCTGACTTGTAAACAGCTCTTCAAGTTTGAATGGCTATGAATTTTTTATAATTCAGAGTAACAGTCTTAAACCTTTGGATTTTTAAATCATTCCTACTTCACCTTACTCTTTGGAAGTGGCAGAGCAAAGCAGTTGGTGAGGCTGTTGTGCAGGGTCGGTAACAGCTGCAGCACTGGTGCAGATGAGAGCAGTATTGCAGGAAGGCGTTTGCTGTGTTCCACTTGGGATTTGGGCTGTCACGTTAATGTTACGGAGAAAATGGGGGAGTGAATGTGCTGTGCTGTACCAGCTCTCTACGGGCCACCATCAAGTGCTGCTCAGGTCACAGCTACCCACCGTCCATGTGAGTGGTTGCACTTACAGGGTGTCCACAGAAATTCCTTGTACAGCTAGGCTGCATGTTGGGGGGGCAGGGGGAGCTGATTTTCTCCCTTAGGGTACCATAAAATGTAAGTACTGTTTAAGGATGATATTAAATTGTATTGATGTAAAGAAAAAGTGCATTGGAGACACTTCTGTTTAGTGCTTTATTTATGGGAAGTCGCACAGTAATGCAAGCAGGAGGCTGCAGGAAACAGTGTATGGTGAAACTGAGGTTGAGACCGGGAAGTGTTTGTATGGCTTTTAACTTTAACATGGTCTGGTCTTGAATATGAAAGTAAAGTTTACTAATTTTGTTTGAAACTCAGTTGATGGAGTTGATGCTCTAGTTTTCTATTTGGTGTAAATAGGTAGCAATATTTGTGTGATGTCTTTCAGATTGCTTGGTATTTTATATTTTTGTTCAGATTCAGCGAAAACAAATGTTAGCTTTTCATGATGTGCTAGAGCCGCAAGTATAAACTACTTCCACAACAATTTGAAGCCATGTAGATATGAGAACGTAACATAACTAGATTGGTCTTAACATTTAGACATATGTAAGTATTGATCTTGATGTAGAAATTTTAGGAAACAAGCAACGGCAGTACTTCAAAATATTTTTCTTTTGACTTTGTGTGTTCCTACATTTAATGCACAGATGCTTTTTTCCCCCTTTGCTGTGACTGCCGTTTTTGTGTCCAGATAGTGTGCTCTTAAGGCAGAGGCATTGTTTTCTGGAGTAGCTGCTCGAGTTCAAAAGAGGCATTTTGCTAGTGTGAAATTTGTAGTACTGAGAGAATATTAATTCCATTACCTAAAATTTGTGAATAAAATGCAGCTTTACTTGACAGAATATGAAAAAACTTGAAGCAAACATAGATAGTTGCTTCTGCCTGTTGTACATAGGTGTCTTTTGTTGTTTTCTTGATATTCCAGCGGGATTGTGAGCTGTGAGCGAGTCCTGCTTACTCCCTTTACTGAGTGAATGTATGGGGACAAATGAAGTCTTCAGCAATTATCCACTGCTACTAAATAGTGTCGCTAACAGGAAACGACATTTGTCATTAACTGTTCAGGATACTGCAGCTGGCTTTCTTATTTGTCTGGCCACGTCTACCTCAAACAAAGGTGAGTGAAATACATAGTTATTCTTCTCATGTTTTAAGGAAATCTTTAGAAATATCATTTGACAGTCCACTGTGATATTTTTCAAGTGTAAATATAAACAAATTACAGGTAGGGACCAGGACACTGCTTCAAGGAGTCTAGACAAGGGAGATTGTTAACCAACTTTGTGAGCTCCGCTTCTGCCAGGCATTTAAAGTTCTGTTCATTCCCATTTGAAAGAAACAGCCTTAGGCACCCAGCCTTAGTGATGATTGCTTCTTTCAGAGATTAAAATCTTAAATATAAAGGACTATACTGTTTGTGTTCTTTAAAGTGTAAGACATGCAACATAAATTGCCCAGAATGAGATTTTTCTATGTGGGAAGAGTCAGAAAAGCCCACATAAAATTCTTGAGGTGTAATAGAGCAGTGGGTAAATAAGAAGCAATGGAAATGTTAAAGTTCCAGAATAACATTGTAATACCATTTGATGAATAATTCTTTCTAACTGTGATTTGTGTCTTTGGTATACGAGGGTGCTTTTCCTAGAAAATTTGTACAGCTTCTTTGGAGACTTTTTAAGGTCCAGTTATTCTATAACTCAGTGTTAGGAAGCTTTAATATTAGTTACATGCATTTAAGTTAGTTTTGCATTGTAATGATGCTGTGTGTTAAGCAGCTTTCCTTATGATGTTTAAGTGGAGAGGCATAAATTTGTTTGAGGTGAAGTCACTAAAAAGTGAGGCAGTTAAGTCCTTAAGTGAACTGTAGGGTTTTTTAAGGGTATGCTTCTGTGTAAATACTATTTTGCACCTTTTGCACAAATACCTTTTGCACCTGCTGGCTGACTTGATGTGTGTGGGCAATGAGGGCTGAGGTGTGCACCCAGGTCCTGCTGTAGTGCTGGCCACGGAGCAGCAATGCTGCCTCCCTCTTGGGAGCAGCAGGAGATGATCTGATGAGTCACCTGCTCAGTACAGGTGTGTTTCTCTAAACTTATCACCTTGCCTAAAACTTGTATTCTCTATCTGTGATCTCTTCAAGTAGATTACTATCTTTTGGGGTGGGAAGGGTGGCTTTAGGTACCTGAGCCAGCAGTGAGTGGGCTCTCCTTTTATCTGGTGCATAAATGGCAATGATGACCATCAGAGGTACTTGTATCTTGTCCTTGGTAGTCTTTCCACTTGGTAAACAACGGTGTAGATCTGGAGGAAAGTCAGGAGCTGCCTCATAGCCATTCAGAAAGCATCAGCTGTCTCTATCAGCCAAGATATCACTTTTATTTATTTGGGCTTGCTCTGATAGTTTCTTTCATATACAATGGACATTTGGCTTAAGTGTACACAACCATTTGTAGTAGAGGGGATATAACATGTTACACCCGTAGCACTGTGTCTTTGCAGGGATATGCTGTGTATCTGCCCTTAGCAACTCTTCTCCTAAGATCCCTGTCAGAAAAAGTAGCAGCTTTAGTTTCTATGTCTTTTGGATAGGACCAAAAATCCATTACTTTCTTATCTTGGATCTAAATGAAGTATAGATTTCTTCTTTGTGATGTTGTCTCTTTTATTTCAACAGTCTTGTTTCAAGACTGGTTCCTAGTTCTGAACTTTAACTAAGGCACCTGCTTTATGGGTTGATCAGTTTGGATCCAAGTCAGTGCAGCACCAATGGTGTGCTTATTGTAGTTCTTACGCGTGCTCTCTTCCTGCTTTTCTGAATTACTTGCAGAGCCTAATATCAAAGTCTTTCTGAAATGCTACACCTTTAACAGTATTTTAGTGCTCTTTCATGTGTTTTAGTGGGGTGATAGCCTTTCTGCCTCACAGGTAAGGTACTGCCTAGATATCTTATGTCCAAACTCACCCTAAATTACATTTTCTTTTTTGACTTTGTAAGAATAATGCTGTATCCAGTTAAAGCATGAGCAGTGTTTTTGATTATTGGGGGTTTTTTTAAACCTGTAAGTGGTTTATATTCTTCCTATTTGTATGTTGTCATCTAAACCCAAGTAAGACATTGTATTAAAGGTAGATGTGCTGTTTAGATAATTTAATTCTAGGCCTTCAACTTCACAAACCAGGTCAAATTCTGTTTAAGATACCAAGGTAATTCCGTCATTTTCATTTCCATCAATTTTCATAAAAGGGATGAACTTCTTTGATGGAAATCTAAGTCAGTTGTCTTCTCAAGGTAATACGAGACTCCTTTTAGTGTAGGGTAAAGAGGAGGTTGAGCCTTTCATCCTCTCTACCATACATTAGTTCAGGGAGCAGCTGAAGTTTATAAAACCTGTAAGAGAGTAGCGCTATTTTAATGAGGTGCATATCTAAAATGAAGCATGTACCATTATTTATGTACTGTGTGGAATCTATCAGAGATTAATGCAGGCAGGTTCAGTGGAAGGAGCGCTGTTCTTGGGCACTTTTAAAAGCCCACTTAAAAAGGACAGTTTGTAAAACTGAGTCTTGCGCATGGAGGAATGTGAAAGGGTATCACAGCTGCTAAATTTGGTGGAACTCTTATTGTCACTAACGTCTGTCAGGGGCTCAGAGATTAAAAGGGCTCCTGCATGTTTGATCGCACTTCCCCTACCAAATCTCTTGTATGTGTACCCTGCACTGGAGGGCTGTAAAGAGGCAGACAGTGGTTTTCTGGGAGGCCCAGATGATATGAACTGATTTTAGTCCCAAAATGAGTAGTGTTATAGTGAGATGGAAAACTTTGAATATGGTATATAATTATTTTTCAGCTTGTTGTATGAAAATACTACCTAGTCTGAATATTCTTTAGTGCTCAATGGTGTAAGCACTGGGTGGAGGAGAGAGGAGAGATTGCCTTCAGAAAGATGCTCTCCAGAAACAGCAGAAAGGGAAATACTCTTCCTCTGTCCTGGGCAAGAGCCACATACAGCCAGTGACAGATGTGCAGTCACGCTGAGGAAGAGGTGGAGGAGATTGCCCTGTCACGGCTTGCTTCATCTGTGGGTTGTTTTATTTTAATGTAATTGGAAAGTTGTCATAGAAGGTGCAAAGAGAGATACAGATTTGCTGCAAATGTTCCTGATGCTTTGAGTCTTTTGTCTTCTTCCATTTTTGAAGAGTAAAAGAAATAGTACAGAAGCGAATTTGCAGCTGTCTAGTCCTTTGAGCATTTAGGAGTTGTCATGTCTTTTATGACCTTTTAGTGCTTTGTAAGCTGCAGAAATGTCTAGCAGCACTGAACGGTCCTTTGGAATGGCACTTGGTGTGAATCTTGGGGTTGTTCTGTGCAGGGACAGGAGCTGGACCTTGATGATCCTTATGGGTCATTTCTAAATCATGATATTCTGTGATTCAGTGATAATGTTTGTCCAAATAGATAGACAAGTGTTTTTAGTGGCATTTGCATGAAGATCCCTTGTGTAAGGGGACTTTTTGAGTTGGGGAAGTAGCACAGCTATCAGCACCAGCAACAGGTGAGTCCAGTGTGTGTGCCTGGAAACTGCAAGCGGCTCTCTGGCGTTTTCTTCCTGCAGAAACATTGTCTCGACAGGGGAGCTATCAGGAAGTTGCTTAGGAGTTGTTCAGTTATGCTTGGTTTTGTTCCCTGATTGGACACCAGTACGTGGGATCAGTGTAGTTATTCCATTATATAAGCCAGGCTACACCACGGAGTGTTGCAGCAGCAGCAAAATGTGTTGAGGCAAATTGTGTCTTTGTTAATATACAGTGGCAGGGAGTCCCAGTCAGCATTATGTTGTTTGGATTCTCAAGTGGGAGAGAGAAACAGGTATTTTATGTGCTGGAAGAGTATGGTAGCAGAAGTATGTTGCTGCTGGTGTTGAGTAAAAGCAAGGGGAGACAAACACATTGTCCTGAAACCAGGTAATTTCATCTGGGGTGCTGACAGCAGTTGGATCCTGTGCAGAAATGTCCCAAGGCTGTTCTCCATGCCTTCAATGAAAAAAATGAATTGTGCATGCTATTTGACTTCTGTAGATTTCTTCAACAGACTAAACGTATGTGTGTTTCTCTGAATACTTTGTAGTGAATAAAAAATCTGGACTTCAGGGATGAATTTGCCGACTATGCGCTGTGGATAGAACTCTGTCTGATCTTACATGAAACAAGCTCTCACAGTCCTTTTCCAGTGCGAAGGCAATGTAGAAGGGAGGGAGCCAAAGTTGCCTAAAAGGGTGAAAAATCCCCTTTTTTCCATTGGGCCTCTGTTTGTCTTTTTGCCCCTTGTTCCTTCATGCATTACACTGACTGCTGCTGGTGGTGTTGCTTCTTGTCTCCTAAAGACAAGTGCAGAAAAGCTGTATAGGGTTCTTTAGCATCTGGGCATCTCTTACTACATTTGCAACAGCAATTTCTTTTCTCCCTTATGTGCTGTATTTACACTGTGCTAAAAGTAAGCTCAGTGCCTTGCAGAACAAATAGTTTGAGACCTCTCTTCTGTGTCAAGGGAGAATGAGCTGAAGAGAGAGAGGTGTCTGAGTGTAGAGAGAATTTAATGCAGGTATGTAGCTCTTAGTGCTAATTGTGCAGATTTTTTTTCCCAATAATTTAATTAGTTTGTTTTATGAAAAAAAAAATCGAGTTAGGTATTTGGACAAAGCCAGGTTGAATAATGATGATGAATGTTTTCAGGAAGAGTACTCCAGGCTTGAAGGGGGAAGTGGAAAAGAGCCCAGAGGTTTCAGTATGCTGAATTCACCAAAATGTTTAAACAAATCATCGAAGTCTTGTGCTACTGTAAATACGTACTGGGAAACTACTAAAACATGCAGTTTTGTTTGAGAGAGAAACATAAGCTGTATTTTTAAATTTATTTTAATATAACATTAAAATACCCTTTCATGTGGGAAGATTGGCATTCTAAGAATATTGAAAGCTGTTAATGGCCAGTCAGCCACTTTGCTGAACTGCTGACTTCACACATACCATTTCCTTTTTCAGGTTTTTACAACCCCACATCTTCTGACTTTTAAAGCAGGATGGGGAGGGAGGGAAGGAGGAGAAAAGCTTTTTCATTTTTTTGTTGGTAGCCATAGAGCAGCTCTGAACTGCAATTTTAAAAATTACTGTCAATTTAGTAAACGTTAAATCTACATGAGATGAGTTGTTTTTGTTGCACATTAATACAATCTATGCTGTTTAATTTGGAGACCTTACTTCTCTGATATTGTCATTTATAAGTGTTATTTCTTGTTTCAGGATTTTTTGGGACAAATCTTTGGTCTAATTGTTAGTGTTTCTTTTAAAAATACACAATGCCTTACTCTATACTGAATAACACACTTAATAGGGTTTGAGAGTTTAGAGAGAGTTTTGCATTCTTGAAATGTATGACTTACTGTAATTACAGTTGCTCATATTCTAAAGCAGGTCGTAAACTTACCTGGAGAGAGAGCAGAACATTTACAGGTAATATTTTACTGCTGACAGCTTAAAAGTTTGTTTATGCTAATCACT
This sequence comes from Drymodes brunneopygia, assembly GCA_013400955.1. Classification (NCBI taxonomy): domain Eukaryota; kingdom Metazoa; phylum Chordata; class Aves; order Passeriformes; family Petroicidae; genus Drymodes; species Drymodes brunneopygia. The sequence goes on along the minus strand of VZTZ01007235.1, from coordinate 265,105 downwards.
TCATAAATAGTGAGCAGTACACTGCTGGTGACTTTCCGAGCAGTTTTGCAAGTGCAGAAAACTTCTGCTTGATGTTAAAGCAAGTGACATTACGAAAATATATTTGTAAAGCACTAAGTACCCACTCGCTTTCTTTAACAACTTAAGAACTACTCAAGCTTAGTTGTTGTAATGATATATATGGCTAGTTAATATTTGCTGGTTTGAAAGCTTGTGAATTTGATGAAAGTCTATCTGTCCTAGCTTTGCTTTTAGTTACTAGAGGAGGTGTTCAGATATATCAGTTTATTAGAATTTCAGCTATATGAAAATGTAGAAGTTTAATTTCCTTTCCTTGAAAGATTTTAACTTTTTTGGGTTTTTTTTTAATACAAAGAATGTGAACTAAAAGGGATTCCAACTCGGATCAAATTTCTTTTCAGAATACCAGCTGATTATGTATTTGTGTGCATAAATGAAAGAAGACCTGATTTTTAATGTTTTGGTTTAAAGCATGTGTAATGCTAAGTAATAATGAATTTATAAATACAAAGCTTTTGTTGTATTTTCTAAAGTTCTGATACATTCATGTAATTTTTCTTCCTTTAGCCTTTGAGATCTTACTTTTCCATAATGATGCCACAGTACGCATTAAGAGGTAAACTGATTATCTCTATTACAGAAATAAGGAAGTATGCTGTTATGTCTTCAAGTATACTAGGTAACTCTATATGCTGGGTCATTTTCTGGAAAGTATTTTTAAGTATTGCTAATTTTATTCAATAAAAAATTGTATTTTATTAAAAAACTCCTTTTAAGTTTTACTCTCCTTGTTTGCTTCTTTTTAGCCCCTTAAAGACTTTTAAAAATGGTATGAAGCAGGGTTTTTATTTAAGAGACAGCAAATGAATAGATGGTTGGGTTTAAGGATAAGGTGTTCCAGATTCATGAAGGATAGCTTTGAAGTAATGCAGTTAAGTCACACTTGTTTGGCAGGTGACTGGAGCCTGTGGGTACATGTTCCCTATGCGTGCGATCTGGAGTGGGAACTACGGCTGCTGGGCTGTGTGTCCTTGGAGGAGGCTGCACAGGTCCTTTCCTTGCAGGGCTCTGCAGCCCTGGCAATGGCAAACAGCAAGGAGGGGGAGAGGAGCGATGGGAGCGTGGCCTGCAGTTGTAGCTGATGTCTTGTGTGTTTCCAAAGGTAATAGCATGTGAATGCTGGTGGTGAAAGCAAATGTAAGACTTACACAAATTCAGGAATTGTCTAGGGGGGAAGTATTTCTTCGCTTACACTGTACCTATTTTCTGTCTGTAACTGGTTTTGCTCTTCAAACTATGTGCAATTCTTTTTCCCCTGTGCATATGGAATTCTAATCTTGAAGCAGTTGCAGAAGAAAAAAGGGGCAAATATAACTCCTTGTTCATGTTAAGCCTAAAAAATGTCTGCCTTTATTTCAAACTAAAATTGAGAACCTAATCGATATTTCAAAGTGGCTGTTTTGTTAGATTCCTCCTCAGTGCAGTGTGTCTCTGTAAAAGAATAGCCTCAGTCTTTATCCAGCAGAGATTGCCCATTGATGACTGTCCCACCCATGAGGATGCCAGTGGTGAGCTCTGAGTTACTGCGTTTGTACCACTGGTAGCTAACGGGCTTTAAAATTGCTGGCTCTTGTCTTGCTTTAGATGCAGAGACATTGAGAGAAAAACCTTAATCTTTCTTGTGTGGACTGAACCCACAATCTCCTCTTTGCTTAGGCTTCTTTTAAATGTTACGTTTATCTCTGTGATTCTGTTGTGTGTTTTTATGAGCAGGCATGCTGTCAAGATAAACTTGTACTGGGATACCCTAGATATGCATTCATTTTTTTTTCAGAACATTTGACTTGAGTGCCTAACTGTGAGAAGGATAGTGGAGATGCACGGCAGGCAAAATAGAGAGTGATTCTGACATTTTCTGTAGAATGTCTTTGAAATGCAGCAGTGCATGCCTTTTGAGGAATTCTTTCAAAATAAAAAGAGCAAAGTTAGGCATGAAAAATGTTTTCCATCCTGTTTTCTGACACCTAGTATCATGTACTAGCAATGCAGAGAGGGGGAAGAATTAGACTTGTCTACTAATATAATGCTTTCTAACAAAGGACTTGCACAGTGGGAGGTGGCTAGTAGAAGTGATTTGGGGATTAACAATAAAAACTTCAGTCAGGAATTGAAGGCAGATAAATGCCTTCCACCTGATTTTTTAAAACGTAACTTATGTAAGGGATGTTAATCAGAGAAAGACTAAAACTCGGTTTACAGAATTAATTGAGATGTAAGGGATGTAAATAATACACTTATGAGTGTGGATATCCTTTGAATGCTCTTTGGATTGAAGACATTTTGATGATTAATCCAGTATTATCTTAGGTTTGCAGATGTTTTTCCCCTTTGCTTTTTCCTTAATTTAAATGGTTTCTCACTGGATTCGGTACTGACAGTCTCTTTAAATATTTTGATTGTTTTCTGTTTGTGACTGTCAACCTCTGTGCTTATCTCAGTCTTTATAACTTTGATTTTCATTCTGCTGTTTTGTGCACTCTAATGCCATTGCACTTCAGCCTTCCCATTGCATTTTTTTGTTTGCTCATATATTCCTGACTTTGTTTTGTTTCATTTGTCCCTTCATTTCTAGAAGCTGTTTGAATCATTTCTTAACCCCATCTTTCTCACTCAGCTTGCTTGCCAAGGCACATATACAAGAATGCCTTGAGCTCTGTCCTTGCTACATAATTTTGCCAGAATGTCCCCTGGAGGTGTTTTCCCTGTGTTTGCTGGTGGTTTTCTTCTCTTCTGTGGCGGGTGTGCTGTGGGTTGAGCCACGCCGGGGATGGTGAGTGCGACATAAGGGACTCTGTCTTGCTTAGCAAAGGACACAACTCCCTTGCTTGTGGTTTGCCACTTAAGTATGTGAGGTGGTGGAAAGTAGTTCCTAGGTCTGCCCCTGCAGAAGAAGTTACACTTTGTTTCAGGTTGACTCTGCCTTGTTTTTGAGGTAACTAGTTTTTATTTTCCTGTGGTTCAGCAACATGTAGTGGTTGTTAGAGGCTCAGAAATACCGTTATTGAATGTTTTCTGTGACAAACAGTGCAATCTGTGAGCTAGTTTAATAGCAACTTTAAATTGAACACTTAGGTGTAACTGAGTTTTAAGTAGCACCTCTTCGAAACAGTAATATATTGTGTTCCTGCAGTTGGGTTTGCCTCATTTCAAACAGCTCTTTCAGAACTTTCAGTTGTCTTATATTTTTAACAGGCTGGTGGGCATGCTATAAAACAGCCTATCTGGTACAACACAAGCTAATGAAAAGCTGGAATCCTTTTTATGTTCTCACAGATGCTCCGGTTGTGCTAAACTTGATGACTATCACTGCAGGGTTGGAATCTTTATTACTGCACCAAGTGCAATCTGGTACTTGGAACAAAAAGATAAAAACCATTCGCTGTTCTAAAGTAATCTGTAAAAACAGTTACTTTGACTCTACATCACCTTCCATGATTTATTACTTGCAGTGGAAAAGCTTTGAATTTTTGGGGGAGTCTATGAAAGTATAAAGTATTTCAAATTTATTTGATGGCTTAAAAGGATTTCTGTTCCTAATCCCAATGATCACTTATGCTATGGATGCTATTGTGTGGCAAAACGTGCTTATTTTATGGTGGTATTCAGTTTTATTTATAACTCCTTTCAAGTCTCAGTCTTGAGTTTTTGTAATAACTGTGAGGCATGTTCACAGACAGCACACACATGAAATGAATTCATCAGTCACTGGCATTTAAAAAAAAAACCCATTTAATTAGCTTTAGCTGTGGTCTTGCACTGTATAAAGTTTTCATCATCCAGTCCGTCATCATAGTGTGCAAATTTCTTGAAGTTTCAGTAAAGTATCACAGTTTCAGGAAAATACTCAGCTACATGATACTTCTCTTTTTATATGTGATATATATGTGTATTTTTTTTAGCATGTGAGTAGAAGAGTCAAGAAACTCCAAGTAGATAACCTGCTTTTTAACTATTACTTCTTTTATGTCAAAGTGGAAAGATGTAGCTTCTAAAAATTAATTGTGGAAAAAGTATGCACATATTTAAACTTAAAAAACTCCTCAAGCTTTTGATGATGTCAGCTTTAAACCTTATGAAAGTTCCTTGAAAGGAAATTATCCAAGAGCATAAATCAGAAATTTGAATGTATTTATCCATTATTACTTGAAAAGTTAATGGAGAAGGATAATAAACTTGCTGGCTTTGTTGCTTCAAGGCTAAATATTTGAAATGAGTTCGAGTTGAAAACAGTTAAAAGTTCAGAATCCTAGGTGCTGGAGTAGAAAATCACAGTAACACACACAAAAAAGAAAGTTTGTTTTTGCTGTTTTACACTCATTTAACCAATCTGTCCCTTCCAGTTTTCAAACTTTCCTGCAAGGATGTGGCTCATTGCTTTTATCTGCAGTTAGCATTTCTGTAACAGTTCTCTGTGCGCTGTTAAAAGTCTGTTACAAATCATAGGACAGGGGTATCAGTGAGCACTTGGGCCTTGTGCAGATTTTTTATGTTAATGTTTTGTTCCCTCTTCAGCTGTAGTTGTGCAAGATAATGTGTTTTATTCAAAGGTATTGAGGTTGATGATTGCTTAACTCTGTGCAAGTGAGGCAGGGTGAGTAGATTATGATTAAAGAGTCCTCCATTTTCTAGTAATGTTTCTTGGGGGAGGGGGGAAGGAATAAAGCACATTTTATATCTTTCTTAGTATTAGAAATCCACAGAAAATGCTGATCATTAGACAATGAACTTTGTAAAACAACGAAATGAAAGTTTGCCTTTGGTACCCTTGCTACTTTTATATAACTGTTGTTTTCACACTACTCTCCTAAGATAGTTTGTTAAAAATTTGCAATTTTAAACCAGCCAGATAATTAAACACCAGTGCAAAAAATCATCCTTTCCAAAAAAAGAAAACCCAAATGCCAAAAACAACCTCCCCCCTAACTTGTATTACTGCTCCACAGGAAACTGTTGTTCTGAAAGGAAGAATTAACTGGTCTTTCAACTTCAGCCTTTTTATTGTGAGAGGGAAGATCACAGAAGTGTTACCATGGGGAGAACAACAGCTAAAGGTAAGGCCTGGTAGCTTTAATCTAAGAGGAAAGAAAGTGGGGAACCTGCTAAGTTCTCTTTTTAGAGCTGGTGAGATACAACATGACAATTTGCTATATTGTTAGATTAAGGAAGACAGTTCGTGATATCTACTGAATACAGGTAAGTTCAAACTTCACATTGTTTTGAATACATATGCTGAATTTGCTTTGAGTTCTACAAGTTCAATGAAAAGAATTCTGTCCTGTGACAGCCTTGAAACCATTACTGTACTCTGAAATTGAAGAATATATCTAGATGTGCTATTAAATAAAACTTACAGCTTTATTCTGAAGCTGCCTATAATTTAGCAGGATAATAACTAAGTAGTACAAAGAATCAAATTTTATCACAATGAATGGCATTAGTAACTGTCTCTTGAAGATAAAATGAACATTTTAAAAGAAATTAATCCACAAGTACACAGTGTACCAGAAAGGTGAGATTTATGCTGTGTCATGTCTGCAGATGTTAGTTGTGAGTTCAGAGCTAAAATAGAGAGTGAGACTTAAGAAGAAACAAGAGTGTTCAGGCTGGTGAAACAAAAAAAAATATGAAGAGCAAAAGATCCACTGTCTGAAACCATGTTGCTGCTGCTTTGAAAGCTTCCAGATTGGTAGTCCTCCCCCATAAAAGACTGCTAGCACTTTTGTACTTTCCTTGAGCTTTCCACCTTCAACTCAAGCTGCTTTATGTGCTTGTGTGTTCCCTTGGTAAATAATTGTCTTTTGCTAGAATAGATTTTCTGTAATGGCAGGAGTCATCCGTTTAATTGTTGCACCAAGAGTTTATGGAGGAAGTCTGTCCCCTTCTCTTGTAGGTTTTCTGCATGGCTGTTGTCTAAATATAGTCAAAGAGACTCCCTGTTGCAGGCAGATAAGATAAGAATCCTGCTAGGGAAGCACAAAAAGAAGGGAAAGGAGAAGTTTCATATTCACTCTGTCTGGATATCCTCAGCTGTGTGCACTGAGGCTTGGTGAAGGGTAGCTAAAAGGTGCTCACAACCCTGTGTAGTGGGGAGTGAGAAGAAGGCCCCCCCGGCCGATTCCTGAGCGATGGGAAGGCTTGGGCTTGTCTTAGTAAACTTCATTTGAGGGTGAGTAACTGTGTGGCATGGAAAGAGCAAAAGTTTTTGTCACCCAAAGGTATTTCCCATACATCAGGAAAAGACAAGGGGCTTGTTTGAGAAAAGTGGTATCCTGCCATGTTTTGAACACCCAGTAGAGTTGAAGACTTCAAGGTGGTTAAGGGACAGGTGCAGAAGTCTTGAAAGCATGACTGTGAACTTCATTTTCCCCACATTGGACAGCAAGCAAATAACAAGTCTTAGAAGGCAGCATATACATGCCTTCCCATGTAGCACACCATTCTGGGATGAAAACTATTACTGTTAAAAGACTGATGCTTGCCATCACTTAGACAAAACAATCATCTAGTTTGCTGAAAGGTTGAGTCTTCTAGAAAGAAGTTGCAGAGTTTTAAAGCATCTCAGGCAAGAAACTGGGGTTCAGTACGGGAGCTTATAAGAGGAAATACACATTGGTCACCAGGATTATCTATGCCCAGAGTTTTACCACTGCCTCATCTGATTATTTTTTAGATTTGGTATTCACAAGTCAGTCAGGATAGCTTTGCCTTTTTTTTTCTTTGTCTGTCATTTCTTAAGTGATAGATGTGGTTGTTCTTGCCTGTCTTCTGTTGAGTAATCTTATCAGCAGAATTCTGTGGTTACAGATAGGGTGGGAATAATGTAAACACATGGAGTTTTGAATCAGTAAGCAGAAAGCACTGTGTTAAATAATCTTACTCTAATCTTGACTTGTATCTAAAGATTTAGTTTATGAAGTGCACTCTAGAAAAGAAATAGTTGGTGAACAAAAGAGTATGTTGCTTTTGAAATTTTAGTCTATGCTGTACTCTAATCTTGCTACCTAGAAGAAAGAAATCTTTCATGGGATATTTAGCCTGTACATGATATAGGCTGAATACGTGTAGATACATAGCAAATATATAAATGGTATGTACTTTATTTTCAAAACTTTTTTGAAATTGGTATCTTGTTCTTCATTGCTTTTTTAGAGAACTGAGTAGCATTTGATTAAGTGATTAAGCAGCATTTCATTCTAACTCTTGTTTTGGCAAATGATCTAAAACATACAGTGTTTTATATTGAGAAATAAACTGAAAGTTGTCCCTTTAAAAATGGACAGAGGAAGATAGATGTTGAATTAAGCTGACCTATTTTTTTTTACCATGAGCTTCAAGACTCTAGAGCTAATGAGTCTCTTCTGTCTCCAGAATATAAATAGAGTTCCTATTTTCAAGTCAATTTTCAGGTTTCAAGAAATTAGCCATTGAATGTGGCTAGGAGCTGAATGTGGAAGGGGATGAAAATAAAATACTCTTTGTACCTGTACAGTTATTTACAGGTACATATTGTGTGTTTCATTGCCTCATTTTTTAAGGTTTGACATCAAAGCTTGACCAAGCTGATGATCATGTGCAGAGAGAATCATCTTGTTCAGCCCAGTGATTGGAATAATAGCCTTCTGTCTTAATTTTTTTCTGTGATCTTTGGAAACTAAATTTATTAAAATACATAATATCAGAATTTCAAATGTAGATTGGCATGTGTTAAAAAACCCCATGTGTTTATAAAAGATTAATTTTTATAAAATTGGATTTTAATAAAATCTTTCTTTGTAGTAGTTTCTTTGAAAATAAACCGTAATTTTTTATCCACTGTAACCGCCAACATTGGAAAAAGCACACCTGAACAAGGCTGGGAAATACAGACTGGGGGAAGGTTTTCTGGGGTGGTAGTGGATACAGGATGTCTCATGTGGAAACAGGTTGGTAATTCTTCCTGCTAGTGTCTTTGCATCTGCTTAGACAAAACACTCTGGCTTTGTAATGGTATTCTCGACTTCTCACTGAAGAAGGTTGGAATGCAAAAAAGCAAGGGGATCCTTTGAAAGCAGTCCTGGTTTTATTCAGACTTACTTTTGGATGCTTCTGCATATGCTGGGTGAGGTTTATTTGTACATTTAAATATCAGATTTCCGGACATCAAAAACAAGTGATAGTGACAGTACTTTGTGTTTACTGTGGAGAAAAATGCCTCCACCTCTAATGAAATAGTTGTTTAAAATGCTATTGACAAATCCACTTCTCATTAGTGTAATATCTCCTCTTTTCTGTAGTTTTCTAATGGCTGTTAAGAAAATTATGTTGCTAAGAGTCTTTTGTTTCAGCTTTGATATTTGCTGTGATATTTATGAAATAGGCACTAAAGCTGACTGGTACAGGGAATAAATAATTCATGTAGTGATTGTCAGCAAGAACACATGTGGTGTCCAGGCTGCAGTTTTTCACATTCTTTCACCTGTTCTTGATGTCTCTCATCATGAAGGCTGTCATCTTGTTTTAAATCTGGCATTGTTGGGTAGATACTCTTTCATGACTCTGTCCTTTCAAGCTTTGGGTGTTTGCAGGAAGCAGTTATTAGTTCTCTTCTTTCAATGGAGTTCCACATGAGAAACTTACTGTTTTCCTTTTGGAAAATAATCCGATTGCGAAGTTATTTGTTCTGAAAGCTGAGAGCCTGATGTCTGCGATAGTATCGTGACTGTTTTTGGGAAAATCTGACTGAGCTTATAGAGCATGGCAAGAGGTTCTGCTGTTGACTGCTACTGCCCAGTAGAAAATGAGCTGGATTCAGCTCGGTCCCCAAGAGGCTGGATGAAATGTATTTTGACCTGTAGGACAGAGAAGGTGAATGTTGGCCTTGCATCTTATCAGTGTTACTGAACTAGTTTTAACATTACCCTTTTTGAGATTCCCTCAGGTAGTTGTAGGGTGTCCACTTGTGTGGGTTAAAGCCCTACTGCTGAGGAAGTACTGGGGTTTAGAGCTCTATGGGTACTGTCCCAAATAATTTCTCAGTTCCATCTGAAGTTGACCTTCATAAGCATTTTTTTCCAGGAACCTACATAGTAGAAAATGTTCTGAAGCAAACTTTTTCCAAAAGAAGGAGCATGTAAGTCAAGAAAGAAGATTAAGTCAAGGAGTAAACGTAGCATTTTGTTTCCTTTCCAAAGGACTTGGAGTTCTGCCCATGTCTGCTTTAGGAGAAAAAGGTGGTATTTTTGCAGTGTATTTTGAGCAGTTACGTGGTAGCTGTGCGTTGATTTTGTAGGACTGTGAAGTCTGGGTTATTCTTGGAAGGTGTCTTGATCCTGAGTACATTAATAGGCTTTAATGACCCTGACACACCTGGGGTCTCCACCCGCCCTTCCCAGGACCCCCTGTCAGCCCCTGCCCCAGTGATGCCGCAGCAGGGCCAGTCTCCAGATCACCACAGCCCCAGCCCCATGTCCCATCCCAGCCCCAGCCTCTCTCCTGGGATGGTGCCCAGTGCTGGGGCTGCCCCTGTGCCACCCCCCTGGTAGCTCCAGGACAGAGTGGTGGGGTGGCTCTGCCTGGCAAGGCTCTGCCTGGCAAGGCTCTGCCTGGCCACCCCCAAGGGTGCTCTGGCCAAAGCAGCATCACATCCTAGCAAGGACAGAGCCACGTGGATGGCTTATCCTCTCCTCACTGAGTGGTAGGGGAGGATTTTAGGACTGATGACAGAAGATTGTCATGACTCAGCTCTTGCATTACATGACAATTCCTTGATAATGAAAGATGTGAGATGGAGGTGCTGAACACCACATGCTTGTCAGTACTTTGTTTCAAGAAATGCTTTACTTACAGAAAACAGAAAAGAAACACTGTTAGGGCTTAGTCTTTGCTGCAGAACAACTCATTGTGTTTCAAGTGTTTCTGTCACCAAATGCTTCACATTCTAAGTCAGGAGTGTTTTTATTTCGAGAGCAAGCCAATCAGTAGCTGAAGACTTAAAAGTGAGTGAATACAGCTACTAATAATCGGATACTTAGGTAATCTTGCAGTGAAAGTGAGCCTTCCCTTGACCTATACGAGTCCAGGCTAACTAGGATAACCCAAGGTGTGAGCTAGACACAAGCCTACCTAGAGGAGCAGCCCCATTCCCAGTACTGAGGCATTTTCAGACCAAGAGAGTTATTCTCCTATGCAGATCCTGGTAAAAACAAAAAAACTTTTTTATTATGAAAATGTACTTGCATTTTTGTAGTCAGGTCAATGTCATGTTTGAATTGCCTTGAGTCCATGACTGTCGAAAGCAGGTCACCAAACAGTGTATTTTAAAAGGAATGGGTGGAACTGCCTCTCTCAGTCTTCTCCATTATAGCTGCCCAGTTTTCCTGTGTCTCTCATACATGCTGAAATCCATCAAAAATGAAATACGGCAGACCCCTTTCTGAGTGTGTACCAAGATTAATGATAGGGAAGGTAGATTCTCCTGAATGATTCTTTTAAATAACTGACATGTGCACTGAGATAGCTGCTTTGAGTATTTGAGGATTTCATATTGAGAATATTGAGTATTCAAGAATCTAAATATAGTCTGAAAAATGGTTTGAGGGTGGGTTTGTTTTTTTCCTTGTTTCTCGGTTCACAGTGACATGTGTACAACCAGATGTGTAAAGATACCCAGTGATCTTCAAGATTTCAAACTGTGTGTAGGTTTAGTAAAACTGTTAAAAAATAGGACAGGATTGCTGTGTGTGGAGCTGATACTATGCATTCTGCAACTAGATTTATTCTATTATTGATATAAAGTAGTCAAAAGCTCTTTTTCATGCTGTACTTTTCAATATATTTTGAAGGGACAATAGCGTGGTGATTAAATTTAGATTATAGATACCTTTTTTATTATGCACTGAAATGAATAAAAGAAAGTCAGCAAGATATTCTGTATTTTTTGAAAGCATTCTTTGTTATGCTGGACATTGTTATGATGTGAATGTTACATTTATTATGTAATGGAATCTTGTCTTTTAGATTCAAAGAATATTAAAAAAGAGAAAGATGGAAAGAATCAGCAGGCAAACAACCCGTCTTTAAAAAGTGGTAGGTATTGCAGCTGTCAGGTTATTAGTTAAGGTACTCTAAAAGAAAAAGTGTGTGTTTGTACTATTTTATTGTGGATTGTACTATTTTATGAGCTTTTTTTTTTCTTGTTGGAATCTCTGGGGTTATTAGTGGTGGGTAGTTAAAAATGTACCTTTGCTTTTGTCTAACTGTTAGGAAACTGTTTTGGTATAGAAAGTGGTGGTTGAACCTGCTGATTTTACTAGCCAAGATAAGTCCTCTTTGTATGTATAATCAAAGATGCCGTATAAACATTATTTTTAGACTGTTACTGATTTATCTGTTCTTCTCATCATGTATTTCTCAGTTTCATGCCTTTTCTGCTGCAGTTATCTTCTATTTCCTTAATGTGTTTCCTGGTGCCAAAAGAAGGATTTTCAGTTTAATAGTCTCGAGATTTTAGAACTGGATTAAATGTCCTGGGATTCTAATTTTACTTTAAATAATTGATTTGAAAACAGAATTTGTGTTTTTTTAATAAACTGAGGAAAAGTGCACACTTGCTGCAAATGATCCAGATTCTTGGCTAATTTAGCCTCTACTATGCTCAGCAGGTGCCGTAAGACAGTGTATACATGAGAGCGCTGTCAGGATAGCTTCTATGGGCTGCAGAGGACAACAAGCAACATCCTTAGATACCTTTTACATGTTCATGTTGTTTGCTTGAATTTGGAACAGTAAGAAATGTTATGAGTAGTGTTGACTAAAGTACAAAATCTCTTCAGGAGTTCTTGAAAAAATGACACTGAATTATTTGAAGTCTCACTCTGCTCACTTTTCTGTGCCCTCTGACTCCTGGTCTTCTTGGGTACCAGTGGAGACAAGTAGCATAGGCAGTGATCAGACATGCCGGGATACCCACACAGTAGCTGAGTAGTTGAGGTAATGACTTTGCATAAAAGGTGCAATACCATAGTACAGCCTTCTGCTGTTACATTTGCCAGAGCTAATTTTTTTATTTATTTGGATTCTGGCCATCACAGCCAGAAGGTTGAAAGCAACCACTGGAGATCATTTTAGTCCAACCTCCTGCTCAAGCAGGATGCCCTAGAGCACGTTACTCAGGATTGTTGTCTAGGAAACTTATGAATATCTCCTGAGGAGGAGACTACACAACCTCAGCGGGCAGCCTGTCATATCTTATTTGTCCCTATTACTTTGAACCAGAACAGAAAGTGTATTTGTCTCTTTTCCCCTCTTCTGCAGTGTAAAAGGTGCTCCAGTCAAACTGGACTCAGTGTGTCTGCTTTAAATAATGTTGTCTGATACGACAGATGGAGTGCTGTAAGGCATCCCCTCCCCACCAGCAAAGTGCTTTTCATATGTGGATAAGATAACCATATTTCATGAGTCGCTGGAAAATGTCCCTGCTTCCTCCTGCAGTTGAAAGCAAGGTGTTGAAAAAGCTTTGTGGAGAAGCAGTGCTAAGTAGGCAAGCCTTACTCTGTCTTCAGTGTTCTTCCACTTGGTCTGTGCTGTTAACCTAGTGTCTGGGCACTGAACTTCCTCATGAAATCTAGGCTCAGCTCTGTCAAACAAAGACAAGTTTCTTGCAAGATCTCTGATTTTCTGCAGATGAGAGGATTTTTATCCTGTGTTGTTGCTTGTTGGTGGCAGCGGAGCAGAAAGAGCCTCCATGCTAGACCAAGAAGAATGCTTTGGACTAGCAACTAGGGAATCTCCAGAGTTTCCAGGGGAATGTGTGATAGGAAAAGTCAGAGAGGATATACAGAGGTGTGAGAAGAATGGGTTAAAAAAATAGACTAAAGTGAGTAGAGCAGGACGTGAGGAGGAGAAAAATTATAATTGAAGGATCACAACATATTGAAAGAGGTACAAGGTATAAAGCAGAGTATGAAATACCTTGCACTTAAACAACTGTATTTGCAAGAGCCTGTGAACAAAAATTAAAAGGAAATATCATCTTTGAAGAAGAGATATTCTGGGATGAAGACTAGAAAAATCCATCTCCATGTCCACAGTCTCAGATGGGTGCCAAGGGAACCTAGGGGTGTTCTGAGAGGACATGACATGTTCCATCTGCCCAGTGTTTAGGCTACAGTGATACTGTATTATATTAACCTAAATAAACCAGCACCTTAAATTGTACCAATCTGCAAGTGACAATTTGTAGTTTAAATCTTCAATTAAAATTTTGTAAAATTTTGACTTACACTAAACTGGAGAATTACGTATGATGAAAGAAGACGGGGGAGCACTTCAACAAACTGGGCATTAACTTATTCATGGCAGCAGATGTGACGCCTCCAGGAGTGCTGGGGCAGGGGGTGATGTCACTATTTGGCTTCTCACTCCTTTTGGAGAACTTGTACTGATTGAGGAAATTTCACCATGGCTGGAAAAGGTTAAATAGTGTGCACTGTCAAGAAGGATAAGATGGGAGCACCTGGGGAATTACAGGCTGGCTTGCCTGATCTGTGTCTTCAGGAAGACGATAAAGAAAATCTTTCTGGAAACCATTTCCAAGCAAATAAACAAACATGACAAACATGAGGTTAGGAGCATTGGAGGTGGATTTGCCAAGTGTGAACTGTGCATGACTGATTGCCTTTAGTGAAAAGTTATTCTTTAAACAAGGGAGAGCAGTGGATATTGTTCATGTCTACTTCAGCAAGGCTTTCTGTACAGTTTCTGTGGTATCCTTTCAGCCAAACTGGTGAGGTGTGGTCTGTATAGGTGGATGAAAAACTAACTGGACTGTCAGGCAGTGCAAGGTCCACCTGGCAGATGGTAGCTAGTGTTGTTTCTTAGAGGTTAGTACTAGGGCTGATGCTGTTTTATGCCTTACTGTCAGATGGGGGATTGGACAGAACCTGCTGCCAAACCAGTTCGTGGGCAGCCTCTTATGGGGAGGAGTAGCCAGTAGGCTGGGAGGCAGGACTGCCCTTCACATGGGCTTGCCAGTGTTGGGGAAATGCAATGGCAGGACCCCGGTGAGACTCAGTGGTGAGTGGAGCGGAGCCCTGCAGCAGCCCAGCCGGGAGGGTGGCTGCCTGGAAGGGAATTCGGCCGGAAAGGCCCTGGAACCCGGCCGGCAGCAGCTGAGTGTGGACCAGCAGCGTGCTCTTGTGGCGAAAAACCTCAACTGCATGGGGATCCTGCGGGCAGAACTGCAGGCAGCGGCCCGGGAGGAGGCGTGCACTGCTTTGCGGAATTCGGGGCATTGTCTGGAGAGATGTGATCAGTTTTGAGCTGCACAGTACAGAGAAGGCACTGCTGTACTGAAGCAAACTGGCTGGAAGTCCAGCAAAAAAATGAAGGAGCCGGAATGCAAGATGTAAGCATAAAACCTGTTACTGAAACCAGAAGAAATGTTTCTTTTTCAGCCAAAAGAAGGGAAAGCTTATGGAAGATGCTCATGCTGTATTCAATTGCCTGACAGGTGGATGGAAAGGGGACAGAGTCAGGCTCCTCTCAGAGCCACAATGGAAGGAGAAGTGACAAACAGTGGCTGGAGCATAAGAAATTCCTCCTTAATGAGGAAATCTTCACATTGAGTCTGATGGAACCCTGGAGGAGCAGGAGGCTGAACTAGAGATCTCCTGGGGTCCCTTTTAGCTTGAGTTACTTTGGGATTGGCAGGTTTGACAAGAAGCCATAGGGTATTGATACAGCATTGCAGAGAGCATCAAGGGTCATTGACCCATGAGTCAGCGCCAGTAATGGAAGCAACTCTGACACAAACTCAAGCACTCCATTTTTTAATTAGTCAGGCTTTTTTGCCATTGCTGCTTGTTTTAAATTGCTATTTAAGAGCCCCACTCCTATGCTGGTTGTAAACTAATTTTTTTTCATTTACAAAAGGCTCTAGTTACCTTCTGGTGTGAGTTTTGTTTTGTTCCCTCTAATTCCCAGTATATGGTGTTTTTTTCTTCATCATAAATTTTTTTTCTCTCTAGTTTTCATTTTCCTGGTGGGTTATAAAGTTCTGCTTGTTGCATAATGGTCTTTTCTTAAGCTGTTTAATTCAGCCTGCAGATCTGAGTGTGAAGAGAAATGTGCATTAAATTATTTAGCGTGAGCTAATTTTCTTAAGGAGTTCTGGTTGTCAGAAGCTGCATATATTCAGGGTCTTTAGAATTAGAAATACGTATAATACGTATGTATTGCTTCTTTACCTGTGCACACTGAGAATACAGAGAAGCTTTTGTGTCGATATTTTTTCAATGTGCTTATCTTTCTAGAGATGCATCTTACATGTTGCAAACATACATGTGTCTCCTATTTCTGTAACTGCAGTAATTAAGTGATAATTAGCACTGTCTCTGAGAGCTTGGCTCTAATTTAATACAGCGTATCTTCACAGGTGGAGAGCTTCTAATTTTAACTCCAGGACATTTTTGCTTGATGTGAGAGCTTTTGCCTAGCTCTTTGCTTTAAATCCTGGCTATCAATGTTGTTTTTTCTATTGGCTTTATCTGCATCTGGCTGCTTGTGTTACTTTGTCTTTCTAGTAAATGTTCCCTTGAAAAAACAGAACTGTTTCTTTCCCTCTGTATTTTTGGTCATCCCACCAAATTTACTGTCCTGTTTTTATAATTGAGATAATTTGGGAAGTGTTGCTATGTAATTTTTTTAGAGGAGGTGAATCAGGGTTTCTCTTCGTACATGCAATGTTACTGAAGTGTCTATGTTTGTACAGTCCTTAACACAGTGAAGCTATGATGCATGACTAAAGCTTTTACATCATGTTAGATCTGAGACAGCTGGGACACAACTAATGTTTTCTTTTGACTAGATTTCATTTTGTCAAATTAAGTACTTTACTAAAGTAAACTCTGATTAAATTTTTTTTTTTTTAATCAGAAGGCAACCTGAAGTGGCAGCTTTATTATTGAAGTTCAAGAAGAATTTTTATAAGATAAAACCTTGTTTCATAATATTTAAGTTTTGCACCCTTCTTGGCCTGTTAATGAAAAGAACAAATCTGAAGGCTACTTTCTGGGAAAGCTCTGGAGAGTGATTTCTTCCTTCCTGAAATACAAATATCTAATATATGCTTAAGTTAATGTATCCTGCCTTTTGTAAGTCATACAAAACCAGTGTTACTAAATAAATGTGTGAATAAAATTTTCATTCCAAAATAGGTGGAATTTCAAGATGTTGTGTAGAAGTGTCATTACCAGCTTGCACATATGCCAGACCATCAAATTAACAGGTTTTGAGATCTTACTGACTTGTTACTGACTTCTCATGTAGCTGACAAGCACATGGCTTCTGCAGTGCCAAGGAAAATGACTCGTACACTTTTGAACCTGTTTTGCCAAAACCCAGCACCTCAGCAGGCCAAGGAGATGGTTCCCTTTTGCTTGAGGCACTTGCTGTTCTATTGCAGGCAGACTCTGGGTTTGAGCCACCACACATCCTTCAGAGAAGCTGTGTGCAAGTGCTGGAAAGTGCTGCCATTTTCTGATTGTTTCTTTGCATGTCGTCTCTCCTGAAAACTGCAGAGATGTGTTTTAGTGTCTGTGGGCAGTGTCGTTTTTGGAAGAGTTACTGGCACACCCGATGAGCTCTCCATCATCCCCCTGGATTTTGGTGTAGGCCGTGTGAGTGGCTGTTGCTGAGCCGCTGGGTGGCGTCACTGCATCGTTTTGGGTTCATCAGTGCTTTATTCTTCAGGAACATCAGAAAGATGCCAGCCGCCCAGACAAGAAAAATAAGCAAAAGAGCTCTCTTAGATAGTTTAACAAAAATACTAGCTGTGCCACAGTAGCTTTTCTCTTACACTTTATATTAAAATAATTCATATGCTTGCTTATATCTTTGATGTTGGTACTTCTTATTTTTCCATTCATGCAAATGTAACACTAATTAAATCAAATGCAGAATCCACTTGCCCATACAAATAAACAATGCCACTATTAACACTGGAAAAAATACCATGACTTTTTTACTTAACATTGCCATAATATTTACCTATATATGCCATATATTACATGATATCCTACAAAAAGAAACCTTTATGTAACTTAGATAAAAAGAGACAAAGATGCAGTTGGAAGGCTGTGCTAATCTTTTTGCTTTGTAGTGCACTGAGGATAGTATTCATAACATATTTCAACAAAATTCATGTGTCTGTGTTTTTCAGTGTATATCATCTCAGTACTCATGACGTTATCATGTCAACCCTGCTGTTAGGGGAACTAAGATACAGAAAAGCTAATATGATCTATATAAGGATGTTTGGGAGATCCCTATGCAGAAAATTTAATCTAGGTATTCTGACTTGGATCATTTTGCACGTGGACCACAAAAAAAATTCAAGGAAGGTTTATATTTATTTTGTCTATTGTGTATTCACCCCTGCAAATTAACAGTACTCTTGAAGCTCCTTCAAGGTCTGTATGTATTTCAAAGGTGGCGTTTCCATTTGAGTATAATTCTGTTATTGAAAAAAATGTGTTCTACAAGATAGTTGGGTTTTCTGTCCCGTTTTCTCCTCAACTCCTCATTTAATTTAAGTTCCCTTTTAAAAAACTATGTATAAGGTCTTTTTTATCTTGTGTCTTCCAGAACAGTTTAATTGGGATGATTATCTGAAAGAGACTGAATCAGTCGCTGCCCCTCTGCATTGTTTCAGACAGGTATGCCAGATACTATTTTGCAAGTGTGTATGTATGCCTATTACAGGGTGATCCTGGAAAAACTTCCACATTTAGACTGCTTGCAGACTTCCCATTTGACTTCTTTTGATCTGTAGTTATCAGTAGCTTACAGTTTTGGCAGTTACTAGCTACGGAAGTTTTTTCATTCTTGGTTTCTGCCTCAAGCCAAATTTTGAGGGTTTCATTAAAATTGTATCTTTGAACTCTGTTTTCATTTAAAAAAAAAGACTAGTTAATGAAAACAGATAGCCTTCTCAGTGTTCAAAAATGTTTTCTACTTTTTTCAGTAATCTTAGCGCTACCATGGTTTTAGTGAGAATTAAAAATTTGGCTGATTGTCAGATGAGTCTTTCCTCTGCCTCATTTTTGAAAGATTTCTTTCAATTCTGCCTTGTTATGTAAGATATGTGTGTAGTAGAGTTTAGTCATCACTTTTTTCCTGGACCTCTAATATTTTTAATTTTATGTCTTTCTGAACTGAGTGCTTTCTACTTAGGAGTAGATACTAATACCACATACCAAGGTTTAAAAAAAATCAAGGGAAGTATATGGGAATACCAAGGAAATACTGGATTTATAATGAGGGGTGTTTCATGTACTGTTTTATATTATACTGTACCCTACAAGTTTGATCCCCCCCACCTGATGGTTTGGTATGTGTTTGCAGATGTAGTTTAAATCTAACATCTTGTGTGAGCTAATGACCTCCAGTTATTCAGCCCTCTGGAGACTGAGTCAATCTCTTTAGTCATCTTTCTCTCTGTTTTCTCAAGCTGAGGTGTATCTTGTCTGGGTAAAGTTAAATAGGATTGGCTTTGGTCTGTATGCCCTCACTATGTAAGGAAGATAGTTGCTAAGGAATTGGATCGTTCAGGTTCACAGAAGTGTAATAGGTGTGACAAGCAGTGCAGGTCTGGTTTAGTGGCTTGGGCATGTTCAGAAATTGTTTTCTAGGGTCTGCTGGTGGTCTGATTGTACTGTAAATGATACTGGCCTCCAGTGGGGGCCCAAATAAAAAGCAACACAAATTGAATAGTCTGAGACGGAGAGGTCTCAGTGAGTCAGTGAGTGAAGCAGTTGCAGGAATGGAGAAAAAGGAGAGAGGAACACAGGTGGTAGCATTTCCTCATGCTAGATCTTGAATCTCAGCTTGTTTTTTGCAGGTGAGGATAAAGGGCAAAGAGCCCCTGGCATGCTGCTTTCAATGAGAGGTGGCAAAAAATGCTGGTATCCATAGCTCTGAGTGGAGCTCCAGAAATTAATTTCACAGTATGTGTTTTGCACAAGGCAGACACCTCAAACTCCTCTTGGGTAGAAGCAGAGGGTGGTATATTGTCCCTGGATCTTTCTGAGGTTAGTGCCGTACTCACAGACCATAACCCACCATGACCAGAGTGTATGCTCCCAAGGAATGTAACCACTGCCGAAAGCTGCTCAAAAACCTTTCCATGTGCCTTTCTTGCTTCATCTTCCCTAGTAATGCTCAAGAAGTCTGAACTGAGCAGTCAAATAATGCCTTGAATAGAGGTGCTTAGGTGACATGCATTGACTGAGATAAATCCAAGTGACCTGGATTGCTTAAGGAGTGTGTGAGTTGGAAAGAGCTTTAATTTAGGTGCATAGCAAGTTTCGAAACAATTTACATATGCAAATTTTCAGTTTTTCTAAGGGTAGAAAGTGATATGCAATGGTGATTAGTGCAGAGCTAGGTCATCTCACTACATAATGTTTGCAGATTTTAGAACCTAAAGTGCTTGTGTTTTGTGTAGGACTAATTTGACTTCTATTGGATTACACATGAATTGTACATGTAATTATTACTCTGTGTAATGCAAAGAAATACACTGTGGTCGCCAGCCAGAAAATAAAGAGCAGAGAGAAACTTAATTTGACAATTGTATCCAGAACTTGTAACCTGTGGGAATTTTAAAAGTTTAAATTTTGTAGTAATTAAAAATTACCTGGGGAACAATAAATTAAAGCCTCTACCATAAATTAAGACACAGCTAATGGAAATTGATTAAAGTATTTATCCTAATTTAGAAGGTATTTCATCTGTTGCTTTAAGTTGTTTTTAATAACTACTTAAAATTTCAATGCACTTCATATTCCTTTTTCTTGCCCTGAAACTTTTTCCCAAGCAGTTGAAAATTTTCAATGTAAAAGCGCAGTCCCTTGTCTTAAGCTTAAAGCAAGGG
Organism: Drymodes brunneopygia; assembly: GCA_013400955.1. Classification (NCBI taxonomy): domain Eukaryota; kingdom Metazoa; phylum Chordata; class Aves; order Passeriformes; family Petroicidae; genus Drymodes; species Drymodes brunneopygia. Next base: position 245,112 of record VZTZ01007235.1, on the reverse strand, counting down.
TGTTACTAGGGGTTTTGTTATTTTATTTAAAGTAAAACCAGCATGGAGGAGTTACCTTTTAAGTAGAATGCCTTCAGTTGTTGCTATTTAAACAAGCTCACCTTTTCCACAAAGAACGAAACAAGCTCCCCAATTTCTCAGTTTCAGTTGCGTTTCCTGGCATTACAAAATAACAGTTTGACAAGCAATATCCTGAAATTGAATTGCCCTTTAAATTTACTATGCTCGGGCTCCCCTTTCAGCCAGCCTGCTGTCTGAGTGCAGCACTGGCAGATGCTCACTGAATTTTGCTCACCTCTTTGGTTTTTGGACTGGGGCTCCTCCAAAGCTCCTGCTGTTGATCTAGGTAGGGTGTGTTGTAAACAATGCACCTACACAATATAGCAAGTAGAGCAAGACATATTTTAGACATTTAAATGTGGTGGAGAAAAAACACTTGTTGTAGGAGCAGAGTTTTTCAGTCTTTTTCTGTGTCCGCAGACAGGTAAGTGCACCTTTTCTGCCTGCTGTGGAATCCCCCCCCGACCTGGTCAGGCAGGCACAAGGGGACATAGGAGTCCTGTGAGTGTGAATGCCCATGGTTTTGGGTATTCTAACCTGTCTCCTGTGTTAGTCTGGATGGCGTAGCTATTGGGTTTAAATGTTATGGGTTAGGCTGCTTACAGTTCTGGGTGTCTGTATTCAAAACCAACTCTGCACTGAAGAGTTACAGAAAAGAGTTTCCTGGGTGATAGGAGAATAGTCATCATCTCCTAAGAGAAATTTCAGTGCTTGACTTACTTACAGTGTTGAAAGGGTACAGTTGTAGCTTTTGGTTTTATCTGCCAAGGTGCAAAAATAAATTAAATGATACTATTGGCCAAAAAATCTATTAATAAAATTTAGGCTGGAAATGAGGAGATGACTAAAGAGAGTAGTGAGAGGCATTCCATCCCAGTTGGTGTTAATACAAAGTTTTGAGCATCACTAGGTGAAGTCATTGCCTGCAGTATGACAGAAGGCAAAGTAATCGAACTGCAATACAGTCAATCTGCCCATAGTGTGTTGATACATGAGTAAAAAATACCCTCTTTTGTTCATCTTTAGCACGTGACAAAAAGTTCTGCCTAAAGACCAAATTGCATTTGTCACGTTTCTTTTCCCTGTGCTAATTAAATTGGCATTGCATTGTATGTTTGTGATTATATTCAGTTCTCTATGAAGAAGCTCACGCTGCAGTTTTTGCTTAGCATAGAAGCTTTATATGACTTTAGGACTGCTTTCTTTCTTTAAAATGTTAACACTAACTTCTTTTTCTATCTTCTTTCTTTATAATGTAAGCTTTTTTTTGATGCAGAAGGGTCCAAATTTTGTTCAGATTTCCAGAATATTATTACAATGAGGATAATTATTTCTTTTTAATTGAAAGCTAATAAACCTCATGGTTGGGATTTTTTTGGGGGTGTGTGTGTTGGTTTGTGTTTTGGTTCTTTGAGTTTTTTTGAGTTGAATATCATATTTCCTAATGTCCTTGGATTCCATTCACTTCACTGCTCCCCGTCTTTATGGTCATATCTTCATAAAGATTACCTTGTTACCCTTCTTAGCATCCTTATCTTTTTAGAAATCAGTCATGCTTATGCAGTTGGTAGGTTATCCAGCTGCCTTTTCTGACTTGCTGCTAGACTCTCAAAGTTTTAAAGCTTCTTTGTATTTATCGTTTGGATGGTATAAAGCTGTATGTTTAACTGGCTGGTAAATTTAGAAATATCAACAAGAATAAGAAAAAGTCTTTCACCTTTTATTGTAGTCTAGAATTCCGCCTACGAACGATTTCAAAGTTGGAATGAAACTGGAAGCGCACGATCCTCGCAATGTTACCTCAGTTTGTATAGCTACAGTAATTGGAACCACTGGTGCCAGGCTGAGGTTGCGGCTGGATGGAAGTGACAACAAGAATGATTTCTGGAGACTGGTGGATTCCTCGGACATACAGCCCATTGGGACCTGTGAAAAGAAAGGGGGCATGCTCCAGCCTCCACTTGGTAGGTAACAAAGATGCTGAACAAATGTGTGTGGAGTATTGCTTTCAGGAAGTCAAATTTACCTTTTTGTCTTGGCAAATTCAATGGTATTCACATTTCACCAAACCATTATTTAATTGAAAAAGAGGTAAGTAAACTAACTCTAAGTGAATTGTGGCTTTTTCTTTTTTTTTTTCATTCTTCTGACATAAGAATGAGCAGTTTTGTTGTTTTTTTTTTAACAGGCCCTTAATATTAAATGTGCCCATTCTGTAGATGTTCCTTCACACACAGCCTGCCTTATGAGTGTGTATACAGCGTTTTGTTGCATTATACCATGCATGCTTCTGTTGGGGGCCTTTGGAAAGAGCTGGGGAAAGCCAAGTTGCCCCTTTAGTCTTCCTCAGTGCATCAAAGCAGCTCACAAGAGGGCACTGGCTGCTACAGGGCTGCTGGTGGGATGCCCCTGCAGGGCAGTCAGGATGTTTCCTTGGGCACTGAGCAATTTGGTTGTGTTCTAGGATAGGCAGCATAAGGTGGGTTTGTGCAGAATTGCAGCATTCTGCTCTGAATTTTTACTCTGAGGTAATAAAAGCAATACTCCAGAGCTTTAGCAAACTGCAGGTTTAGACTGCACAGTATTCTCATTGCCTCAAATCAACATGTGTTCAGGAATGTCAGAGCAGTTTGTCATGGCTGGTTTGTGGGCAGGATGAATACTTGTGAGCAAGGTACAGCTTTCTTATGCTTAGGAATAGCATACAGAACTTCTTTTGCCTTCCATGAGCGATATGAGTGACAACATTGTGTCTCCCCAAACTGAGAAATAGTGATTTGGTTTAGTCTTATTGAGGAAATTTATTAAATAGCAATTCCTTGTTACCTGGTGAATGGTCAGAGGTAACTTTGACTAAACTGCTAGAGACAGTAAAATGTAACATCTCCTTTCTTTGCTGTAATTAACCTGTATATTTAGATCTGCATTTTTGTTCTGTATTCGTCAATAACTTAAACTTCTATGTGTGGGAATATTTAAAGATTTCACAATGACCTGCAAATAGTTTTGTTTTTAAAAAAGAGGAAAAATAATGACCAAAATTGACCTGAACACTCTCTCCCCTGTTATCTTGTGATCTTCTGTAATTTTTGGAAGATGCAAGAAATAATGTTCTTAATATAAAAAATTAACCTACATACAGAAATTGGTTGCTGCTGCTTTTTCATCTTATGGTTATGAACCTACTTCTGGTTTGATTTCATCAGTAATTCTTAAGGAATTCTCATTGGAGGTTTAGTGAGGATAGGTATGCTTTCTCTCAGTAGCCTCTCAAAAAACTTGTCATCCTGCTTTGGAAGCAACTTCCAGTTTTCCTGTTTGAAAGATGAAGTGAAAAATATAATTTCACTACAGTATGAGTCTTAATTTGCTTGTAGAGAGACAGACACAGAAACAGTTGACATAACCATGAAGACACTTCACACAGATTATAAGGGTAGATTTTTGTGCTGTTGTGCTCCTTCAGAAACACAAGAAATGCAATACAATCAGGGTGCCAGTCTAGGAAAATATGGCTTACGATAGATACAGTTTGAGCTCAGAAGGGCTTATTTTTCCTTCTTTCCTTTGGATACATAGAGGTTTTGAATGAAAACACTGGAAATTCCTGACACTGGGGATAACGTTTCTTTTTTTTCTTTTTATCCAAGAAGTTTCTCAATTTAACTTCTCTGAAGTTCTTGATATAACCTTCTAGAATGAATGAAGTGATACCAGTATAAAAAATGTAAGAGTATACCAGTTCCTTTAGTGGCACACATGTCCAGTGTGAAAAATAATGGCTTCACATTTTTAAAATGTGTTTCTAAATTGGAGTGATGAATAAAACAACTCGGGTTATGTGTGATGGTGGCAATTGATTTAAGAGGAGAGACTTCCCATGACTATCAGTAGAAAGGTTGATGCCTTCTCCTCAGTTACTGTTTCTTACTCTTCTGTGGTCACGCTGCCTGCAGTGCAGCACCTAACAAGCAGGTGTTTCCCTGCACCCAGGCATGTAAGTTTACCTGCCTTCTGAACAATTGCTGGTTATTCAGAAAAGAATGTGAGTGGCACTATTTTGGCCTTCCTGCCCTAGATTTTTCTAGAGATAGGCTGAATTCCAGCAATCAAACATTCTAGCATACCTAGATAAATTTTTGAAAAAGCCTTTTTGGCAGTTTTACAGCATCCTGTTCCTGGGCAAAGCTGGGAGCTAATTGGGTGTATAATTACCTCCTGTTCGACATTTAACTAACTGATTATTTTTTTTTTCATAGTAGTAGGGAACCTTCTGGATCCTAATGTTCCACTTCTATTATAATAACTAACTAGAATAGTCCCTCCTACCTGATTTTTACATGGCTTTTTATTATGCATGTTACATAAGGGTTTTGAGAAAGTGATTATTGCAGCAAAGTGTTCCTGTTCCAGCCAATTTTAGATGAGTAAATTATTTAACTGTTCAAGAATTGCAGATATGTTCCACCTTTCTAGTTACAGCTTTTTAAGAAAATTGTTAAAGGTCAGTTATGAGGGAGCTCATGAGCTCTTGGCAGATTATAGTACTATTTGCTTTGTGGAAAAAATTCCGATTTGCTGTATTATGTCTGTTTCTCTGCAGAACTGTTCCAGACATCTAACTGCTAAAGAAGCAGAAAAAAATGTCCACTATGTCTGTTATCTTACTCATTACTTCAAAAGATTCATTTGGAAAGCAAAGAAAGCAAAAGAATTTTTTTGTTCATTTTGTTTTATCTTTTAACTGGAAAGTGGTTGATTGTGAGGGAAGATTATCTGAAATAAGAAGGTTTTCAGCAAAACCTTTGTTCTGTTTTAATAAGGTAGTTCATCTAAACAAATTTGATTGTTGTTTGTGATTTTTATTCACTTATTAATGAAGAATAATAAAATAGACCATCTAGTTTTTCAATATGATAAGTGATTTATTAAAATTTTTTTTGCTCACTCTTAGGTATTCTTTGTTTTTGTGGCTATTTATGTATTTATTTTAATGAGGGAGGGAGAAAAACCAATTGTGCTGGTTTTCGTCAGTGTTCTGGTGAAAGAATATCAAGGTTCTCAAAAATAAAAAAGTGTCTTCTCAATAAATGAGCTAGAACCTGAAAAGAAAGCTAGGTCCTTGTGCCAGGGAAGTTCCACTGGACCAGGGACTGTGTGGAACAACCTAATGGTCTCCTGTACTAGAACTTGCATGTCATTAAATCCTATAAATTAATCTGTAATACCTGATGTTATGATGAGTGATTTTGCAGGCAAGTCACTTGGAATGGAAATGAACCACACAACTTTCTCTGTGTTCTACAGCAACCGTGTTCATTTCTTCTTAGCTACTTCTATTTCGGCCCACTCTGAAACAGGGGGAATAAGGCATTAGTGAAACAGACTGTATATCCTTTTCCTCCTATTGTATTTTACAAACTGAAAGTAGGGCCGTTTGTTTGGTTTTTTGTTTGTTCCCAGGGTTCCAGATGAATGCATCCTCTTGGCCAATGTTTCTCTTAAGAACTCTCAATGGAGCTGAAATGGCACCTGCAGCATTCTTTAAGAAGGTAAGAAGAAAGGCATTTCTAGTAAACAGCTTCCTATCAGTTGGTCCATGGTTACATTTTTTAATGAGGATGCCAAGATATTACCCTGTTGTCTGCAGCACAGACAGGGAACGCAAGACTGTTACTGAAAATGACTTCGAACTGGATTGACAAGCTATGGAACTAGACAGAAAGGAACCTGCTCAAGTCCATAGAGACAGCCGTTTCTTTTCGTGAGCTGAGACTTCAAAGTATGCTGTGTTGTTTAGAAAAACTGTGTTTGCTCATTTTTTGTCTCATGGATTTTAGATAAAATGCATATCACATTTCTTAACAGCACTGTACTCACATGGATGTGCACAGGAGTAAAAAAAACTAATGGGGAATGAGAGCCATTGGAATACAGTAGTGCTTGGAAAGGTTTTGTTAAACTTTTTCATTGGGCACATATTCATCGTTTAAAATGTAGTGAGAAAGTAGTTGAAAGTAGCAGAAAAAGCCATTCTATTCTATAAGCATGAGTCTTGAGTAAGTTACTGTGAAATATGGAAAATTGTGTAAAAATAACATTAAAATGACTTGGTTCAATTTTTTGTTGAGGTGATAAAACCCTGCTGTCACACTGAGTGTCTTCTTTTTGGGTACTGAGAGTGATACTGACAAGTATGTGTATCAAATGAAACCAGTTGGGTTCAGGCCTGCAGTCACATCACTTGGTGTTAACTTCATATAATTATGTTTTTTAGATAAGATAATATAAATTTTCTGAGGCATGATGAGCCATGCTTCTCTGTGCTAGCCTGCAGCACATCTGAGATGGGCTTGGATAATAAGGTTCTTGAGGCTGAGGTGGTAATTTGTGTTCTGTCAGATCACAGCTCCTGCTGTGGAGGTACACTTATGCCCATCACATTCACTTGGTTTTTGTTTTTCTTTTGTCCACTTGGAATTGGTCTAAGGCCAACAGAGTTAACAGAGGCCTATAAATAATGTCCAATGCTAATGAATTTTTCATGGATTAATTGAGAGGTAAAGCTTTTACCAGACAGTTATCAGTCCCCAGAAATATCCGTGCTCTGCAAACCTCTTCTTTATTAGCATGTAATAATTTCATTTTAGTGTCTTGGCTGTCTTGCTGCCCAGACATAATGTATTAGTTGCAACCTATTGCTTATGTAAATACTTTTATCAGTGTCTTCTGTCATGGAGAATTTTGCTAATTATCCCAGCTGTGTTTGGGGGAATAGAATGAAGATTTTTGTAGTGCAGAAGGGCAAAGGCAAATTTGGAATATGAATATGTCTCCTTGAATGCATTCTGTGACTTTCTGAGAGTAGTGACTATAAGTAGCAAGAATGCTGAGGAAAAGTAAAGGGCTGTTACTTCATTTTATTTTGTTTTTTTCTTTTTAAGAGGTCATAGAAATACAAATATTCTACCACACTTATTTTTGTAGGAACCACCAAAACCTGTGCCAAACTGCTTTAAAGTTGGAATGAAACTTGAAGCTATAGATAGAAAGAACCCATACCTTATTTGCCCAGCAACCATTGGAGATGTTAAAGGAGATGAAGTTTTTGTTACATTTGATGGCTGGAGAGGAGCATTTGACTATTGGTGCAGGTGTGATTCTCGAGATATTTTCCCAGTCGGATGGTGTAGCTTGACAGGAGATGCATTACAACCACCAGGGAACAATGGTAAGATGACTAATAATAATGCTTAATTGTTTTTCTCCTCAATTACAGCAGAATTTTAAAAACCAGCTGGCTATTTGCAGATAAGACTGAAGATTTAATTTGTGAGTAGCAGACGAGGATGAAATGTTGAATTTTCTTTATGTAGCTTAAAGCTAATAGAAATTGCTAGGAAACAATTTTTGCCTGTTCATAGTATCTCTGGGAACATGTTTTATTTAATACGGTTAGGAGAACTCCTGATGACCTCTAATTTTTGTGTGCTTGTAAAGAATCTTGAACGAGGTTTGCTGTTTGTATTATTGATAGATATATGCTCTTATTTAGTGATACTATTACCTTGGCTGCTGCAGCACTTCATGTTGTGCTGACTGCTAACTAAAGTAAAGTAGTCTTTGCTTCTGTGATGATCACAGGCCTAAACTTAGTGTTTCTTCTAAATACTCACTAAATACTTAGTGTTTCTTCTTTCATACTCAAAAAATTCTGTCTTGCAGCTGCCTATTCTGAATGCTTTGTGATCCTCTTGCCTTTAGGGATGGTTGTTGATCAGGTGATAGTGTCTCTTTAACTAATGGCCACTTCATAATGAACAACTATCTACCTTAGAAAGAAGGGAAATAGCATGAAGAGGGATATCCCTCAGTGTAATGCCTTTGCTACCCTGGGGACTGCTTGTCAGGTTTCTGTAGTGTAAGGCTTTTCTGTCAAACTGTTAGAGCTTTTCTATCCTCATCCCATAAAAAATTGTCAGGAAGAGAGGTTTCGAAGGAGAGGAATCATATTTTAATTAATTTCTTTTTTAACCAGAATAATATGTTTTCAGTGAGAATTTTCACAGCTGATGTTAGGTGAGTAAGGAACAAGTAGATTGGTGTCACAGAATTCCCACTGGAAGTATGGAAGGAACAAGCAAGAAGGCAAGAAATCAGTAATGTTTCCTGGCCTTTCCATCTCCATTGTTTTTCTCAGTTTTTTGTTAGCAGATCAAGAACTGTATGGAAAATCTAACTGGAATTAGTTAAGGCCTCTGCATCCTTGCTCTCACGTGCCTGTCTGAAGTTACTGCTAGAGGTCATAGTACCAGGACCCAAGTTTAGTCCATTTTGGCAGATTTCAGCAAAGGAGTAACTGTGTAGCCGTACTGTCCAAAATTATCTGCTAGTACAAACCTGCAGTGAGAGGGAAGGGGAAGTCAGATGAGGGTGATGTACGTTTGATCAGAAGTCATCTAATAGGTACCACACTGACCTTAATCTTAATGTTTGTGTGCTCCCAATCTCCAAAGTGTCTTTCTCAGCTTCTTCAGAAGGTTGGCCTTGCTTTGGGAGATCATGAATGAGATGTGTTATTATAGTTGATTATTTCTTTACTGTGGGGGTGACTGTGCACTGGAACAGATTGCCCAGAGAAATTGTGGAGTCTCCCTCACTGGAGATATTCCAGAATCTTCTGGACACAATCCTATGCCATGTGCTCTGGGATGACCTTGCTTGAGCAGGGAACTTGGACCAGATGATGCTCTGTGGTCCCTTCCAACCTGACCCATTCTGTGATATACATATACATATATATATATGTGTAAATATGTGGCATAGAATTTTTAAAAGATCTTTTGGTGACTGTTTAGATTGCTGAATCCAATTTCATCTTCTGGAAAGAATATTATTAAATTGTTTAGTCTACTCCAATTTCACTGCTGGAAAGCCAGCAATATTTTGAGGTAAGAAGTCCAGAATTTTTCTTGCCTGATTAGTGCTTGATAGAGCTTAAAGCTGTTTGGCAATAAGTAAAGCTGGTTATGTAATCCAGTTCTTCAGGTAATAAACCAAACAAAATTCAGACTTGAAATACCTAGCTAGGTAGGATACTATTGCTTTGTAATGAGAAACAAAAGCACTTGAGGCATTAATAAAACCTGAAGCATGGTTCTTACAGACTTGTAGTCAAAACTGAGAAGTTTGGACATGTAATAGAAACTGAGTGCAGAGAGGTGCAGGTTGGAGTGTTTTTTATTTTTGATTCTAAAAGTGAGCCCAAAGTGCAGTTTTTTTGAAATTGTATGTTCATTTTTTCCCTATACTGAACATAAAAATTTTTTTATTTCTACTTTGCTTTGTGTTGTTATTTTTTATGTATTGTTTGTATGTGTTATACACACTTGCTGAATTTACATAGCTGGATGAAATATTTTTTGCTCTCAGGTTATGTTTTTCACTGTTATTTGATTGCTGTTGAGCCATTAACAAACTGCAGTGACAGTCCTTTATTAAGATGTAAATAATAGCTTCAAGAAGAGTATAATAAAGTAGTTTCAATTCAGAAATATGATAATGTCAGGATTCTTCGTTACGTCACACTAACACTGAATATTCCTGTTAAGGGAGAAAATATGACAGGTGCTACATTGCAGGGATTTGCTTGGAGTGTTGAAGTGTTACTCTGGTCTGGACCTTTTTCCTGCTGGTTACCTCAGTATTTCTGGCTTGAATTTCTGCTACAGAAAGTGAAAATAATTAACTTGAGAGTGGCTTGAATTCCAGAGTGAATATGAAAAGTATCCTTGATTTCTGTAATTGCCTTTCCTGAAAGCATTTAAATGTGTTAAATCTCTGCTTAGAGGGCTAGGAAAAAAAAAGCCTCAGATTTTAATGAATGTGCAAAGCCAATACCCTGCAATCTTTATCCTGCAATAAAGGATGCTTTAAATTTCATTCATACCTAGGACAACAATTTCCTGACATGAGATGTATTTTGGGGTATAATAAGAGAGATGAAATGCAGTAAGGGAGACAGTATGAAAATTAGGGAAGATTTTATTTCAACTGTCTACTGTCTTAGCCTTTTAGGATGCCCAGAGAGAATGTAGGCCCTCTGCCATGGGAGGTGTTTGAGAACAGTTTAAATACAGGCTTCTAGGAAGTGGGGGAGTTTATTCACACCAGATTGTGTCTTACCTTTACTCTTTGTAACTGTATCTTCTGTACCTGTTCATTGGTATTAGACAGCTCATGAACTAAGATAAAAGATAATACAAGAGAAGTTAGGTGAAAAGTTGTTTTGGACCAACTGATGATAGCCTTCAGGCCCTAATCTTTGTGTCTGCTTTGTCTTTGGTCCTTGTCAGAAGATATGATTTCAGTGGACTTGGCTGGATGTCAGGTTATGTGCACAGTGGTATGAAATGTACCATTCAATATATACAGTATCAAAAGCTGTGCTTAGCTAATATTGTAATTTGTGTCATTAGAAATATCTCTGATAGTAGTGATTGGTTGTGTATAGTTTGACTTCAGTGCTTGATACTGGCTTGGTCTGCTGCCTCAGGGTTAATATTTTAAGGATGCAATAGATCGTTTTCTCTGTGTCTCTTGGTCATTTGAATGCTTTTAGAGATGACTTATTACCCATAAGCAGTGTTGTGGAAAGTACCTAATGAAAGACATTGACAAGGTAATGTCTGTGCTGGACCAGTCTGAAGGACCATCTGCTCTTTAAGGCTTTCTCCAGCACTGGCTGAAAGCAGATGTCTGAAGAAAAGCATAAGCACACATAGGAGATAGATTTGCACAAGTGTTCCTCGTATCTGTCCATCTACAGCCCAGCACCTTCCAAGCCCAGAATAATGTCTTTATGCTGAGTACCTTCTCAGGTACTCAGCATATAAAGGGAGGAACCTGATCTAACCTGTTCTATTATATATTGGAGCCTTCTGAACTTTTAGCACCTACGACATCCTTTTTAGCACCTACAACATAAGGCGTTCTCTACTTGAGTGTATATTTTGTGGAAAAGGAGATATTCCTTGTCCTTGCTGATAGTTTCATTTGTTTTCCTTGGTTTCTTGTACTGAAACAGCTTCTTGTACTTCAGTACTTCCACAGGAAGATTTTGGTTTTGTTGGGGGATCAGTTGTATTCTTCTGGTCACCCTTGTTCTTCTGTACTGTTTCCTTTTCGCTTACGGCATTTTTGGGCCACTGTATCCAGAAGTGCACAATATATGAAAACCTAGTGATATAGTGGTGCCTTCTGTTATGTTTTCTGTTCTTGCATGATTATTCATTAATTGGTATTTGGGATTTTTGGACTTTGACTAATATTGTGTGCTTCCTTGGAGTGAATACAAATGCAAAAATATGCAGTCTTGTTGCTTTAGTGTTACCTTCTGCATTTACTCATTCTGAAATTTGGTTATCTCTTGGGTAGATGTAACTGCTGCTTTTGATATACTTTAAGAAGGCTTTTAAAGTTTTACATCTTTTGCATGTTTTTTTATTCACTCTTTCTAGGCCAAATGTATTGTACTTTTTCTATTTAACCACAATAGATTGTAATTTTTACTTTACTCAGTTGAATAATAGAAATTTGTTACTATGCCCAATAATATTCTTTGATATTCTTGTATTGATCTGTAGCTCGTTGTATTTGAGACTTATGATTGAAGTAGGCAGCAGGTGACTGGAGATTGTCAGAACAATTTCTATTTGCTGTTTCTGTATAAATTCATTTTACTGTTTAGTTATTACATGTAAATGGCTGTTACTTAGGCAACCCACCATATTATTTATAATAGAAGTAAAACCTTTTCCATAAAAGAGAGAAAACAAAAGAACGACCAGGGACAAGCCATGTGGGAAATGGCAAGTAGTTTCACCTGCAAAGACTGATTTCAGGATTAAGTAGTATCTATCATTTAGATGTGAACAGCATCTGGAAAGAGAGGGATCAGTTTCTACATATCCATGATCCTCACAGCCTTATGAAGCTGGATTTTTGAAGGATAAAGGTGATGCAAAGAACTCAAAAAGTTGGAACTGCTCTTTGTGCTCTAAAAATATGGGAGGCCTGTCCTGGGCTAAAGGAAGATGATGAAATAATTTTAAAAAACCAAACCAAAACCATGATAGACTGTAGCTTTTATCCTTAGTCATATTCCTTCTTTCTCTCTCCTCTGTCTCCCCCTCCTCCACACCCTGTGTCCCCTCATTGGTTTTCTCCTAATTTAGTGCATTTATTGTCAGTGAGAGCAATCTTCTTTCATTACACTAATCAGCATGTTGATGTTAAAGGTCTCCTTCTAAAACTGTCTGCAGCAATAAGAGTAGTACAGGCTCAAGCAGAGATTTAAAAACATTTTATTTGTGTATTTTATGATTTCTTAGTTTTATTTAATTTTCAGCCATGTTCTCAGTATTTACTTTGTGCAGATTTTACCAAGCTAGATACTGGAGATGGTCTTCTCTGTTGCTGATGAAATTATGCGAAAATAGCTCTGTTATGGTTTCAGCTGAGTTGTGCATAAACAACATCAGTGCAACATCAGTACAAATTAGTATTGCCCTGTTTGCAGATGAAACAGAAGAAGTGTTGAAACTTTATACAGAGCTACAGTTAGATCTATGAAGACTCTGTGTTGTTCAGAGTAGCCAAAAAAATCATATAAGTGTGGTAATTAAGTTTCATTAAAGAAAAAAACAGTGAAGTGGTACAATTTCATACTGCTGGAGGTTTTGTTTTTCTGTCAGTGCAGCCAGCTTCTCTTCATGAGCAGATCACAGTAGTTAAATCAGGCACATACAGTAAGCAGATTTATGCTGTCTTCAGAATTGTACATGAAAAACTCCTCAGTGCTTCAGGCTAAAATCTGATTTGCCACATTCTCTCAAATGGTAAGCTTTTTTTATTTGGTATTAATTTTTCTTGACATCTTGCAGCAAGGTTTGGATAGTGCTGCTACAGGGCAGTAATCACTTAAGAAAAAATAAAGGTTTTGCCTTTCCCAAATATGTGACCTTATTGTAAGTCTGGATTCCTCATCATCTTACCATGTTTATTTATAATGTAATTGTAATTTTCTTGTAAATTGGAAGGACTCCAACACATGTATTTTTGACTGCTACATGGATTTTTTTTATTTGCTCTTGTTCAGGTCTTATGGACACTGCAGGTATTTCAGTATACTCCAAACAGAAAGTTGTACTACTGTACAGACCTCCTACCTGCAGCTTGAGTAATAAAAGACCCTACTCCTATGAGGACTAAGTAGTAAAGAATTACTAACTTAGTTGTGCCAAGCCACAGCAAGTGGTTGTGGTGTCCTGCGAAGGGATGGGATTGAGTGGATATTTTCCAAATCTGTGTTCATAGAGATAAGCTATGTCCAGAGTATCTGTGCTGTCATTCAGATGCTGAGGTAAAACAAATTGTGGCAATGTACTATCCATTTTATTGTCTCATTTTTGGCCCACCTTTCATCCTCCTTATGCTATTTGGGGAAAAATAATGGCAAAACCAGGGCAGAATCAGTAATGATAGGGTGAAAAGTCAGGTTGTTAAATTTGTACCCAGTGTGTAAGGTTGGGCTTTGCCAGGCTTATTGAAAGATTCATCATCACATCAGCACATCTCAGTTCACTTCAACTCAACTTGATGCTGTTTTGATAGTTTGAGTTACTTGCTTGCTCTCTTCCTTGTCTTTCTTCCTTCCAGATTATCAACAAAATATGAGAGTTTTTTGTTGAGGTTTGTCTAGTTTGGGATTTTTGCTAGTGTGGTTGCAGTGGCAACAGTTGTTGAAGGGTGGGACTAGAAGCTGGCTTTTCACAGTTCTTGGTTTCTGGGGACTAACTGAGAAGATCTTCCAGGAGTCTTTCTTTTGTTTTGCTTGTCCCCCCCCCCAGGTCCCACATATCACCTGCCCCAGCTTAGCTCGTAAAAGTCGGTGGTTTTGGAAATGATGTGTGTTAATTTGGTTAGGAGTTGGTTTTGATGGATCTTAAATGGTATTTTCAGTGGTCAGTTCTGTAGGGGCTGGCTTGCCTTCCTCTTGAAAATGTGGGAGACTGGGGCTGGGGATGAAGGACTGAGGGACTGAAGGTGCTGCGGTGCTCCCTGGGGAAGTCACTGGGAGAAGAAAGCTTTTTCATTCATCCATTTTTGTCTTACATTGCTTGGCAGCCTCTATTTTGCCTTTCAGTCCTGTGTAAGGTAGGCTAAAAATTTTTGGCAGAAGACAGATACTTTTTATTTCTTTTATTATATTGGTAACAGAAACTAAAATCTAGAAAGAAGAAAATTTCAAGCTGTAGTGTTCTTGTCCTGCCAAGGTGGATGCTGAAGTTTCCAAGTGTGGTGTTACTTTTTAGATAGCAGAATAATGACTTAAAACTGATTTTGTATCATAGCAACCTATCAATTAGTATCTCAAGCTACCTCCTAACCAGAAGTAATCCACACACAGATAGGAAGAGGTGGAATGTATTATAGATAGTTATGCTTTTGTATGGCTCTGTTGTTCAACTGAGACATAAGGACATAAATTTTTATAATCCTTGGCAGTAAGCTGTTTTGAAAAATTGCTGATCTTTTCCACTTCCTTTGCCAGTTGTCAAAACTATCATTATAATAACTGACTGTATTAAAGAAGGTTAATTTTATAGTTAAAACTCCAGGCTAGAACTCAGGAGATACGTTTCTGTTACTTCTCCTGTGAAATGCTCACATGGATTTAGGGTAACTTACTAAATCTCTTTGCCTCATTTTTTTTCATCTGTACATGACAGAAGGACCAAGCTTTTATATTCTCAGAAGAACATTGGGTTTTATATATTGGGGAGGAGGGGGGATACAGGAACAATGCTACAGTACAAATGGAATAATTTCTGTCTTGAAAGAAAACCTGGTTTTAAAAGTGTACTACTTTTTTACTGGCCTAATTGGCATCTTCACCTCAAGTAGCAGTTCTGTGTTCACAGAATGTACAGCAAAGTGAGCCCCTACCTTGCTTTGTGTTATTTCCCTTCAGCTGTTTTAAGTCTTGTCTTGTAATTGCTGTTCTGTGACACTAACTGAATGGGAGATTCATAATGTTTAAATATTACAATTCTGAACCTCTTTTCCCCCATCTTTTCCAAAAAAAATGGAGTGAAACTGTCACTGCTGATTATTTGAGGGAATTTTACTAATTAGAATTGCATGAGAATTCAGGCTTTTGAGCTGTCATCTGTTCCATCCCCTTCCCAAGTACTGGAGGTTTCAGTAGCTTCAGATTTCACAGTTGTCTTAAATATCTTATTCTGGCAAGAGATCTTGGAGATAACATTCTGGGGTCAAATTTTGCAGTTCTGCCTGTGTCTGGGCAGTTTTTCTGCTTCCGCAAGCAGAATTTGGCCCTCATGTAAAGTGTAACCTTTTGGGTCCTTTTCATGCAAATGAGCTCAGTTGACTGCAGTGGATCTGCTTGTTTCAGCGAGGGACTGAGTTGTGGCCATGCATCTCCAGGTTTGAGTTCCAAGGTACATGATACGGGGTTTCTCTTACATTAAGTGCCAAGTTTGCAGGTGTTGGGTTTCTCAAAGAACCATTTTGCGGGGGAAGAATGTTCTGAAAGAGAAGTTTTTGAAAGTGTGAAAGCTGTCTGTGAGTTGCATGAAGAGCTAATACCTATATCCCATACCAAAGTGGCAATATATCTAGAGCTCTGGGAACTTTGAAAGCACTGCTTAGTTGCTAACGTGTCTATGGTAAAGCATGTCTGCGCAGTGTGACCTCTGTTCTTCAGTTATTGAGAGTGCCTGTACAGGTTTTGGCTCTAAATAAGATATTTGGGAAGGAAAGCCATGCAATGCATCCCACTCCTGAAGCTGTAGGGGTGGATATTTGTGTAGAGGAGCAACATGACACAAATGCTTGATTTTGTTTGTGCAAATGAGAGGGCCTTTGTGATGCAAAGCAGCATCCTCAAAAGGCAAATGTGCTTTTTTGGTTGTAAATATCCCAGCTAAATACTGCAGTAATTGCAAGCAGAGCTTGGCATTTTTCCTCTCTATTCTCTTCATCGTTATATTTTAACAAGTTCTCATGAGACTATTAAAACGTCTTAGTTTTTGGAACATGTGGCCTAGTGGGGATAACTCTGTCTACAGATGCAGTGGGTTGGCAGCTTGATTTTGCATGTCTTTTCATTTCCCCCCAGATCCTGTGACCCAGTGTAACCTTTGGTCTCCCTCTGAAGGCCGGGGTGTGGGAAGTATGAGCAGGTGACTGATGATCACTGTCAATACAGCCTGCAGACAATATGGGAATTACTTTAGCAGTCTCCCACTCCCTTGTGCTCCCCCCATCCTCTCTTAAATCAACAAATGCAAATAGCAGCTTCCTCATTTGCTGCTATCTCCAGGAGGCTTCCCAGGCAGCATGGGCTTTGTTGCAGTCCTGCCTATTAAAAAAACAGCTTCAGCCATTGGCAGAAGGAAAAATACCAAGTGGGACCTGATTCCCCCTGCCCCCTTAATGGTTAATGCTGCTCATATTTGGTCCTCTGGCATATTCAGGTAGGAAGATGCTGAGATAAGGTAGTGCTTGATGCACGTGGTTCAAGAGGGCAGCGTGAGGTGGCTGGAGCTGTTTGCATTGTTACTCTTTGTCTGGTAAATGTCCTTCTGGAAGGGAATAGGGATTGCCCAGTGTCCAAAACTCATACCTGTGCTCCTAGAACCTGTTGACTTGAAAGTAGTGTGCGTTTAACAATAGTTATGTCTTTACTGTGCAAAAATAGAAATGCATTTGCTAGATTTCAACACAGGCAGAAGCACAAAGAATTTGTTAAACATTTATTTACAAGGTCATGATTGTTTTGTTCAATGCATAGTTGTGTGACACAAATAAATAAAAATAGCTGCATTTTATATTGTTGTAAGTATAATACAATATGTAGTACTGTATTGTACAGCATACAGTTGATATTGTTTTGCTTTCCAGATATACAGCTTAACAGTTGCCGTTCAGCAATTCAGGAACATAAGAGTAATGCTGTGCCAGCATTTGGTTAAAATTCTGTTCATCTTATTTTAAGCTGTCATTGCATATGAAAATATGTTTTGGCATGCATAAATAGAAGGAAAGTGATCACTTTGTATATCCAGAAGGTGGTCCTCAGATACCTAGGGATATCATGTCTGCATTTGATGTATTAGGATTGCAACCAGCCATAATGAAGAGATTTCTTCTGAACTGTCATTTAGGAATATTAGATTAGTAACTGAATCAGGCAAATAGCAATGTATGGAAATGCTCCTACTGCTTTAGAAATGTGTGTCAGTAGTGCTTGTATTTTATAAGAAGTCTGTGTGCAGTGTGTATTTCATCTTAGAGTGACATTTTCTATTGCAAATACTTAACAGTTCACTCCTGAATAAAGATACAGAGTTAAAGGAACAGTTGTAAAGCAAGGTGCTGGGCCATTAAGTTGAATATGATTCATAGAGCTAGGCATTAAAACTGTTACTCAATATTTAAATATGTTATTTTCTCAGTCTCTCATTTCAACAGTATCTTTGTGTTTTATTTTTTGTTTTACTTGCTTACCAGAAAGCTTCAACATACTAATACTTTCAGGGAAGAAAGATTCCAAATTCACAAAAATACAGATTTAACAGCCCCCTATGTTCCATTTCCAGTATGAATTAGTGCTTTGAATCATTCACTGGTGACCGACACAGTCAAAGCCTGCTTGAACTCTTAACTTGCATACTTCAAAGTCACGTCACATTAAGTTTATGTTATTTAAGGTTGGGGTGAATCACATGAGTTTCACCATCAGCAAGATGCAAAAGGCTGTGATAGGGGCAGTGTGACACTAGAAAGCTGTCTAATTTTAGTGTAAAGGTTTCAAATTATTTCAAATACGTTGTGTGTTTCTTTCCCATACCTCTCAACAAAGGTTGTTTGATGTAAAAAAAATTCTCTTTTTTGTCTTCTACTTACATGTCCTGCAACTTATGCATCTGCCTGCCTGCCAGAGGTCGGGCCAAGAGAATGGAGTATTTGTTGGCCAGAGGGACTTAGGATTTGCTTTTTGTTGGCCACAGGTGCTGCTGTAGCATGGTGCAGTACATCTTTTCATTGAGGTTACATCCTCATGTTCTGTTCAGCATCCTTTTGGTGTTCTAATCTGTCCACTGGGAAGGGAATTGATGAAGTAAAACCATCATTATTTCAGAGAAGAGTGAGTTGGGTGGAAAAGACCTGTTCTCTAGGAAGTTTTAATTTAATGAAATCTGGTTGCATCTTAGAGCCTCACACCAGATTATCATGCAGTCACATCATACACATATTGGAACATGTCCAAGTGGATATCTGTTGGGATCCCATATTGGATTGGGATGGGAGATTAACCCATTTTATGGGAGAAAATCACTTCAGTGTTAAGAATGAAGAAAAATGACACTTTGTGTTTGATTTTTGGAATCCCCTCTTCAAAATGGCACTGGGTAGAAAAATCTGGGTGTGGTTACGTGAGTTTAACTTTCTAAACCATCTTCTCAGACAAATACTCATTAATGACATTTTGCCTGTCATCAGTTTTTTCTTGTCACTGGAATGATTTTCTTTGCTGCTCAAAGTTGTTTTGTAGCTCTCTAGAAGTAGTTTGCATGTCTTATAATTGTGGAAACTGCTCTTAGAGGAAAAGGGGTGTATTGTAGCCGGTATAATTTGTGAAGTATTTTTGAAGGCCTTCTTGATGAATGGCACTTTATAAATATTGTAATTAAATTATGAGAAGCATTTATAAGGTGAGTGGATTAATTCTTGGGTTTTTTTCCCAATTTTTAATTGAATGTTTTTCTCTTTGGAAAGTCCCTCTAAAAGAATGGGTACACAGAGTTCTCTCTTTGGCTTCAATGAAGTTCTATAGTTTCATGCCAACCGCTTAAGTTCAAAGTAAAAAGTATATTCATTTTACAATGTAAATTGTGCAGTACACTTTTATTTTTTTAAGCCTTTGTTAGAAAAGTTGCTTTCCATTGTTCATTTTGAGGTTTTCCCCCCCTTCCCTTTTGTTTTTGTTTTTCCTCAGTTTCCATTACAAAGAGCAGTGCAAAAATCCAATCTTCCCCTTCCAAAGTGACCCGGCGTTCAATGCAGTCTCCACAGAAATCTGCTCCAGTACCAGCGCAGCGGGGCAGGAAACCAGGTCGGGGCAAACCCCCTGGACAGTCTGCAGTTCCCAAGAAGGGCAGGTCTCCTAAAAATATTCCCCTGACAAAAAGCAGCTCTCACACTGAAAATCTTAAAACAAGGAAAAAAAGTTTAAAACCTGGAAAAAAGGTTAGTCCCTATCTACTACTTTACTTTATATTGCAAAATTTTGTAGTGAGATTTTTTTTTTTTATTATTATTTCTTAATTTTCTGTCTTCTCTTCAGCCTTCAGGGCTTTACTGTTTTCAGCAACTGATTACACGAAAAAATTTAGAATAGCTCTTCTGGAATATTTTAGTATAAGATCCTGTGGATTATTTTATTCCCAGACAAGATTACTGTTTTATTTATGGGTGAGTAATTGGTGTTGAAAAATGCTATTCTGAAATAAAGAGCCAGGGAAGCCTTTAAGCTTTTTAGTTTGGGTTAGTCTGTTACTGAACCATATATATAGCTTGTGGTTTTTGGTTTTTTTTTTCAGGTTTAGAAACAAAGAATTAAAAACAGTGAGGGCTTTATTGCATCATTTAGGCTTCTTAAGCATACAGCTGGGTTTGCCAAATGCAGCTCATGGATACCCCCTAATCCTGGAGGTTGCACTAGCATATGAAGCAGGAAGCTTCTTTTTCTCTAGGGGTGAGCCTAATTCTGCCCAGGTGTGAAAGGCATGATGCTTTTCTGTCTTTCTCCCTACTCAGCTGAGTGCAGCTTCAGCTCTGGTGGAGCTGTTTGGTCAGGTACCCATTGGCATTGCTGTCCCCTCACCCCACTTCCTGCTGCCATTGACACCAGCACTGGCGGATGAACAATCTCAGAGTGAGCCAGTTCAGGGAGCTCAACTGGTAGACAACTGGCACGGCATCCATCCCTCTTACTTCCTTCTTTGTCTGCTTCACCCCGAAAAAGCACAAATGCCACAGCTGCTGCAAGGAAGAATAGGATCACAGCAGGGCAGAGTTAGAGCAATTTGGATTGCCGTGGAAGTACAGTCTGTTTTCTGAGGCTTGCTCATGCACAGCAGGCTGTCCAAGAGGAGTAGGAATCCTGCAGTGTCTTTCCTCAGGCAGTTTGAGTCTGTCCTTGTGCTCCTTCATCCTTTGCTTTAGCACTAGTGAGGAGGTGGGGGGCAGTGCTTTTTCATGGTGTTGTTGAGAGGGGGGTTTTGTATTCATTCCTCTTTCCTCCCCACAAGAATCAAAAGTAGCAGTTTTGGGGCTTTTCTCCTCCAGTCTGTATCAGTGTGGGCTGTGGGATCTATTGCTAGTGATGGGTGGAAAAAGGTGAAGTAATGGCAAGGTGGGGATTCTTTCAGTGATTGTGCTGATCAGTGTGAAGCTAGTGAAGTAACATTATTAGAGTATAGCCAGAAGCTCCAGTATGAAACTGGAAGCAGCACTTCATTGAAATAATGATCACAAGATAAGAAATTATTTTGGGGGCCATAAATTGAAAGCTGAGCACTCTTCTCTTATGTCTGCCCCTTCCAGTCAGACATCCAAACTAGTAGGCAACTGATGGAATTGGTCTCCAGTTTTGTTTCTCTCTTACTTGGTGTATAAAAACGTACAGTGACAGAGATTAAAGAGGAGAAAGGTGCTCCTGTCCAGGCTTGGCTGGTGGGTGGAGTGTTCTTCGTAAGTCTGGAGGGGGCTTTAAAGGACAGCATTGAACACAGGATTGTCATATCTTAAGGTCTTACTCAAGTGTGGCAGGATGTGCACGTGTATGTAAGAATTTTGTCCTCTAGCTCTCATTAAAAAGAAATCGAGAGGCTTTATCTATGTTTTGAAACACTAGTTGGAGGCACCTTGCCATTAGAAGAGGCTTCTGGGCCCTGGGTGTCTGAAAGTGTCTGCTTGGGGCATTTGACACCTGGTTTGCGTGAAGTGCTTGGGGGTACTGTTTGGGGAATAGGTGTTAGTGCTGCCATTCCCTGTCCTGAGGGAGCAAATCTGAGGTACCTCTATGCACTCCTGATTTACTCTGTGGGACCAGGCAACAGAGAGTTAGGTTTTGCAAAATCTGGGTTTGATGTATCTAATTTGGGGTTTTTACTTCATTAACTGTAGCATTAGAAGCTTGAAAAATTAGTTCCTTTTGAGAATTCACAGAAGGCTGTTATTGCTTTGGTAAGTGGTTAAATTGCCAAGATGTTATACATATGTGCAAACTTTTCTTTGGACTATTACACCTGTTAGCATAAGAGTAAAGAGAGGAAATGGGGCTTTGTGGGAGTTCTGCACAGACAGGGTGTGTCTGACATGAAGTGCAGCCGTACAGCCTGTACACCTCACAGTATGTATGCAGATGTGCAAGTGCTATGTGCCTAGAGGTCTGAAAGTGCTTTTTTTCTTCCACTCACCCCCCAAGACTGGTGCAAAGAAAACCCCCTCCAGATGTTGCACTAAATGGTTGTGCTTTGAGCGTGAGCTGGCTATTTGATGTATTTAGAGACATTGGTATCTGCCTCTCTCTCTACAGAGTTGTTTCCATTTCTTTGCCCCTTTAGGTTTGTTATTCTGTAGTGTTTATCATTTTGCAGATATTAACTTTTATTATACGGCTAGAAATTTTGAGCTGTTGCATCATCTAAGCTCTGTAAGTATGAGATGCATGTTGGATTTTGGTTTTCATTTGTTTCTTGCAGTGTGCACTGTACATTTTTGCTCTTTCATAATAAAGAAGAAACTTCTGTACATCTTTCATTATATTTTAAAAGTACACTTTACAGAACAGTGCAAAGAATTCCTTTCAGAATTTCTTGAGGAAACCCCTTGGTCTGAGTGTGGGTACTAGCCCTAAATTCAAGCCTACGAAAAGGGTTTTTAAGCATAAGGGTGAAGCTGGTGAAGTTGTCCTGGTGGTACAAGCTGTGAGCCCTGCTCTCTGCAGGCAGACAGAGCTGGTGTGCCCTCCCAGCTGGCAGCGGCCAGCCACCACCACACCAAGCCCCTGTGCCCAGCCCTGCTGGGAGTGTGGCCTTGTCTCGTGAAACAACACGGCTCTGGGCTTGCAGCTAGCTGCCCATCTCTGGGGGCTTGCAAAATGAGAGCCTCAGCTGAGCAAGCCCAACATGGTATATCCCCTTCTGAGGGGGAAGGTAGGAAACAGCCGGCTAGTCTCACCACGTGTGTGTTGGTGTGGAGAGTGGATGCTTCCTCTTAGTTCAGTGTTTTTATTTTGTTTTCATGCCTGCATTTGCCCCCATTTTCTCATCTTCCCCCTCAATTTCACCACCCATTTTTGGTAGTGTGGTGAAAGAAAACTGCCCCTCTTGCAAGAATCCCTGCTACAGGGGACCTTCAGGAATGTTGGACTTCAGATCAAAAGCGTGATCTTCCCAAGTGCATTTTTGTTCTCTGTATTAAGGATGGAGACCTTTCTGTCACCCAGTGTTAAGATAAATAGGCAATTCTTGACAAGTAATACATCACTACTTGGATCTGTGTCTAACCTGTGCCACCTCATCTCATTCACAATGCAATGCCAGGCCTTAGCAATCTTCCATGTCTTCATGGTGATTCCACCCAATGCCATATTGTCAAGTGCCTTCTCCAGCCAAACCTATCTTCTTTGAACTGTAAATGGCACAGAATTTTTCTTTAAAGTGCACTCGATTTCGGAAGAAAGTTAATTTTGTCTTTCTAGGTGTTGTGAAGAAGTTAAGCACTGCTTCTTTTAGGAAGGTATATATTCTGATTGCTTTCTACATGGTTTTCAATTCATTACTTGGAAAATAGGCTGCTTCTAAAAGTGTAAAGGATAATACTGCTAAATGGAAGAGGGCTTAGCCTTGCTTAGCAACTTGGCTGAATTTCTACTAATCCTTACCACATGACCACAAGTCTCTGCTGCATTCAGCAGTGTCAGGACCTTGGGTAATCTCTTATATTCCTAATTTTTGCGAGGTAAGAGAGTCAGAATATAATCTGTTCTCATGCAAGAATAAGCAGTGAAGGGAAAAGTGATGAACTCCAATTTATTATTTCTTCTGTTTTGATGTATTTTCATAGTATGTCAAACCACATCACTGATTTCTTCTCTGGTGACCAGTGACAGGACCCAAGGGAATGGCCTGAAGTTGTGTCAGAGAAGGTTTAGGTTGGCTATTAGGAAAAGGTTCTTCACCCAGAGAGTGGTTGTGCACTGAAACAGGCTCCCCAGGGAAGTGGTTGCAGCACCAAGCCTGACAGAGCTTGAGAAGTGTTTGGACAATGCTCTCAGTCCCATGGTGTGACTCTTAGGGTGTCCTGTGCAGGGCCAGGAGCTGGACTCAGTGAGTCTTGTGGGTCCCTTTCAACTCAGCATATTCTGTGATTCTGTGAAAGGTGTTTTCCATGTGCACATCTCTTTTCTAAACCCCAGTCCAAAGCAAATTACAATAAAAATCTCTTTTTCTCAGGTGAAGAAGGTAATGCACACCGACCAATCTCTAAATCGCTGTGCTCCGAACTCTGGTTATCTGTCGTATGATAAGCTGCAAATAAGTTTGGTTTGGAAAAGGTTTTGGCAAGCAGCCAAATGACGGGATTGTAACTACAGGCTTTTTTTGGTATCTTGCATGAAGCAACTGAAAATTCCTGGAAGTGGTTACTTGAGAATTTCAACCCTTTTGAAACAAGCTGAGGGAAAATACAGGTGCACTGTAATGTTGACATCTAGATGTGGCCTACATTTTTTATGGCAATACATACACAGCCCAACTAACTTACTTGAGAGAAACCCAGCTGGAAGGGCATGGGCAGGAAAATAACCTGTAGCACCTCTTCCTAGGATTTTTAGAAGAGTCATGAATTAGCATATAAACCTCTTTCTTTTCCCACTTTTTAGGCAAAGGTAGGTTCCTTTCTAAGTCATTGTCTTCCACTGCATTCCTAAAGTAGCTGTAATTGCAGACTGACAGTTTCTGGTCTTCCTTTCCTGAACTTTCCCTTCTCTGCTGTGAGTGGTAGTTTTCTAGTAAGGAACCACAAACATTCATTAAGATGATAACTTATAGCAGAAAGGTTGTGCAGACTCCTTGAAAAACATTAAACATTTTGACTCTGTTTTTTTGGTTTTTTTTTTTCTCTTAACAGAAAAAAATCTTGCCAGAACAACTGACTCCTACATCTTCTCCTCAGTCATCTCCTGAGGGGGACAATGGCACCAAACAGACACTTAAAGATGGAATCAGTTTGGCTGGTGCAACTGCAGCAGTTATATCCACAGGTAAAAGACAAAGAAAAAAAGTGTGTGAAATGGCTTCCATGTCAAGCAGTTTCATTTTATGGAGAATGTGCTGTGAACTTATTACTGTAAATCATTATCCAGCTGCCTTATTTTTTAAAGGTATTTGTAGGAGCCAGAGTTACTTTTCAGAACTAGTATTTTGATGCCCACATTACAGCAGTAAGTTCTGGAGCACAGAGACTTTTGATAAATCTGCTAGACCTGGCAGTTTGTTCCTGTGTGAAGAAGGAAATCGTACAGTTCTTTCATGTCTGTCCCACTCCGTAATGTATGAAATGGGAATAGATGTAGCTAAAAGCCCATATGATATTCTGATACCATGCAAGCTGTACTGTAATATAACAAAATGGAGATTTTATCTCTATATAACCTTACATGAAAAGAAACAACTCTCTTAAAACCCAGTAAAGGCAATCAGAGGGAATACATTCCTCTTTCCTCACGTTTGCTTTTTTTTCCCTCTAAATATAATGAAATGTGTCTTGAAAAGGGTTGGCATAAAAGAAATAAGCTAGTAAATGAACTAACCCATTGAGGAGCTGGTAACCCTATAGAGAAACAATTTGTATATTGTCAGCCAAAATCTCAGAACTTTCTAAAAACTCCATAAATTACGATAATCTTGCTTGGGGTGCTTTTTTACATTTAAAACCTGTTTTTACTATAGAAGTTGTCAGGCTCTTCTCACACCCAATTTCAGTCATGGATGAGGGAAAAACATGTACCCTTTTCCTAGTAAAATAAACCTTTTGCAAGGCCAGTTGTTGTTGAGTCCAGACAGAAAATGCCATACTATTATTGTTGATTTGTAGCTTGATTATTTATAAAAATAGGTTTCCTTCAATTTGCAGTCATCAGAGAGTAAACAGATATGCACGAAGACATCATTAAAACTCTTGTAGAAATACTTTATTTTTGAAAGCTCAGGGTTTTTATCTAAACCTAAATCAAACTACAGTTCAGAAAATATGTCAGTCTTTGGTGTAATAGAATGTTTAGATTGCTCAATCACCACAGAGGCACATTTTTTCATTAAGCTGTAATAATGTCTTGGGTGCATTCTTGGTCATGTAGCAGCCAGGATGAACAAGAAAAAAAAATCATCGGTTACATGTTTCCCATGTTCTTCTGCCTTGGCAGTTGTTTTTGGAAGACAGTTTTGCATTGTCTCTTTATAAAGTAGTTTCAAAAGTCCTATATGATTGTTTTGCGTTAAACTTTAAACCACCTTAGTGTTTGTAGAGAAGTGTTTATTTAGCAGACAAGGCCAGCCTGCAGCGTGGAAATCCTTGAATGGTTTGGGTCTTCTGAAGCTGCAGGTCTTCGATAGGCACTCTGTGTATCATGATCTATGTGATGTATGTTAGTGCCACATGGGTGCTTCAAAATGAACATCAGTGGCAGGTATATAATATAGGGTTCTCTGTGTTGCACCTTCTCAAATAGGAAAAAATGTAGGCAGTAGCTTGGTAAGGCCTGCTTTGTAGAATTGTGACTTGGTAGTTTAGAGTACCTGCCAGTAATTTTTACTTTACTGGAAGTAGTGTACAAGCAGAGATTAGTCAAAACACAAGCACAGATCGTGTCAGCTTTGTTACATTAGTGAGGTAGAAGAGGGCTTCAGAAAGCAGGAAAAAAGTGAGTTTTGGATTCAGTCAGGAGAACCGTGGTAGAAGAGTACTTTCTACATGCTCTGAAAGTATGTGTGCATGCTCAGCTTCTTGAGTTGACCAACAGATCTTTTCTGCGGTATTAAAACTAAAATGACAGTTTGCAGTTCTGACTTGGAAACATGTCTTGGTTCTTTGGCAGTAAATATGGCTTGTACCTTTTCAGTGTGTGTTTATGTGAACAAACATGGAAATTCTGGGCCTCACCTGGATAAGAAGAAGGTTCAGCAGCTTCCAGACCATTTTGGACCAGGTCCTGTCAATGTGGTACTTCAGCAGGCTGTACAGGCTTGTGTGGATTGTGCCTATCAAGCCAAAACAGTCTTTGGATTTCTGAAATCTGGACATCATGGAGGGGAAATGATAACTGGTATGTTTCTTTTGTTTCTTCACTTGGTGAACTTGAGGTAGGGCAGAAGAACTGAAGTAGCTGCAATGAATTTATATGACTTTTGTAGCTGTGTAAACACAGGTGTCAAGATTGATGATATATAATTTATCATGCTCTGAGTCCAGAGTGATTTGAACAAATTTTTAAATTAAAATTTAGCAATAGCAGTGTTTAAATTACAAATGCACAATACAGTTAGTTTCTTACACTAAAGAGAGCTTGTGCACCTCATTTAGCAACTGTAGCCAAACATTTGTCAAGTAAACTCACTACAAGTGAAATAATCAGCTTTATTAGTTTAAGTCATTCACATAATCTTATCCATGCATGGTGTTTGTGTTCTTAAAGCATTAACCAAGTGGGTGACAAGTCTTGAAACTAATCTGTTTAGCTTCCAGGCAAGTGGTTCCACATGTTAAAGTTGCTGCTGCTTCTCTTACCCATTTCCCCAGAACTGCAGCAGTATCTTAGGTCACTCTTCATCCACCTATGTCACCTATTATGGTATAGGTTTATTTCTATTACATATTGATGGCAGGTCTGTAGATGAATTATCTCTGTCTCAATCTGAATAGCTGCTACTTGACATTTTTTTCCTTCTAGGCTAGGAAATATTCTATATACAACAGTTAGCACATCAATTCATAATTCCATCAGTGGCGGTAAAAGACTTGGCATTAGTTTAATCTCTTTACATTAACACCAGATGTGGAAGATGATTAATGGAATAGAGGTTTGATTAAGTACTCATAAAGATATTGCTGTCTAACTGTATTTAGAAAGCAGCACCCCAACCTGTGTATAGTGGAACTACAGTAAGCCTTTCTTAGGCATCCCCCTGAGTTTGTGCACAAAATGGATCCTGCTTCTCTGCTGTGGAGCAGAGGTTTAATGGCATTGTATATATGTAGTTTTGAAACAAATACTGTTTTACTTTTTCAATATATATGAATGTTTATTATATTATTAATACCTTGCTGTACCTCTTTCAGACAAGCTAATTTGCTAGACCAAAATGCACTGAGACATTCATTGCCAGTATTCCATTTGTGATTGTTTATCATGAAAGGCTAAATCACAGGCCAGTGGTGTCTCTGGGCTGTGACTGAGTGATTGAAAACAATAATTTCAAACAGGAGAGAGAAGTTTCAGATTCCTTACGTAGTTGTGGCTTGTTTACATTCAAAAATTCTGTACAAAAAGGTATTACTGTTCAGCACCTGGCTTCACCCCAAGGCCTGGATTTAGGAAGCTGGTGATGTGGACTGCTCTGGAAGCAGAGTCCTGGTCTGGCTGATAGTGAGCCACAAGGGCCCCAGTGGGTCTCTAGAGTTCTTGAGCTCTTGCTTCTCCTTGGCTTGTCAGACAGATAGCTGAGAAGTGGCTGAGCAAACACTCCCTGTCATTTTATCAAAAATTTGTGTGTGATAAATTCTGTGAAGCATAAAATATGACTTAGATTAATGTAGCATATTACATCTGGCTGTGCACGTGAATAGTAATGAAGGGGAAGGAAGCAACAGTAGACTAAAATAAGGAATTCCAGAATTAAATTTTCTTGTAGCCTTTTTGTTTTAAAGTGGGTTTGGAGGGTGGGTTGTTGTTCAGGTTTTGTTTGGGGATTTTTTTAGTCTGTCAAGAGAAATAAATGTTGTGGCAGAGTAAGTCTTTTGTGAACTGATGCTTTTATAGAAAGTATTATACCTGCCATAGGAGGAAACTATGTGCTGATGAGGACATGGATAAAATAATCTTGCCAGAATACATGGAATAATTAGTGGGTCCTTTTGGTTCAGCTGCCAAAGAAAATAATTGTTTTGAATAAAATTAAATTTAGGATTTTTCCATCTTTTCTTTCTCAAACAAAGGCACAAACTATTTTATTTTTGTTTAATGCATAAGATTTCAATTCAGGGAAATATAACTGAAAGGAAATGAAAGGCTTGATTAGCAAGCCCACTAATGGTGGTGGCGTCATCCCCTTTTTTCTGTTTGTAGCACAGAGACTATGGTGTTTGATGGATGAAAGAGATTGAGGCTCAGATAAATTTTCTCAAGCAGAGAATCAAAATCAGACTCTTGGATGAGTTTCGTCACTATCAGAAAAACATATTTCTCTGATTGTTCTGTTCTCAGTCTTTCTCCTGGCTAGAACCTGGTATGTAAAGCATACTTAAAGAATGGAAGGTGAAGAAATGAGTATGACTTTTCATCCTGAGGTTTTGGGTTGCACATGCGACTCCAGTCCCTGTTTATATCTCGTTAAGATTGAGGTTATTGCACCTCAGAGGTACTCCTTTTTATTTTTTCCCTTGGCATTTATCTGGGAAGTAAGATGCCTATGTTGTTCCCAAGCAGAGTAGACAGTTGAGCCTGTGGATCTGGATCCCACACCCTTGGTTGGAGTTTGTATGGTTGCCCTCAGGTGTTAAAGAGTCCAGGGAAGCTGTGTTTACACTGAATCTTTATTTGTGGATTTTTCTTATGGAATGTTTTGCTGGGGCAGTCACAATGCCTCAGCTGTTTCTTGCTTTATCCCCTTGACAGCTCTTGAATAACATTGTTCTTTTCGATCTTCTTTTTCAAAAAGAGAAATTAAGGAGTATAGAATAAGTCATTCCCCAAAAGGCCATATAGGAAGATCCATAAGGCTATTATAGAGCATTTTAAATTTGTGCTGTACTGACTACCGCCTTGCAGTAAATTTGTCAGGAGGTCAAGCTATGCTAGGTCTCACAGCCCATTTGCTCTCCAGAACTGGTTGAATTCCAAGCAAAAATTTGCCTTTGGAGACCCCTTCCCCAAACAGGACGTAGAGGACCTTGTGTCTGAGCCACATGTGGGACTGTTAATCATCAGAATTTCATTTGGACATGGGGCCTGGAAAAAACCTAATAGGCCATGGAAACACTTGGGTCCTGCAGTACTGACTCTTAAACTTCAAGCACTTGCTCTGGTCAGTCTGTCATGGAAGCAGATGGGAGAGGCAGCACACTGTTGTTGATGCTGGCTGGTTAACTCACATTAACTCTAATCAGAAGCTTCCTTACATCAACAATGTAAGTAATTGACACTTCAGATTTCCTAAGAAAGCCTAAAATATGCTAGACTTAGGCATTTTCTTTGGTTTTGTGTATATTATCTGTCTCTTCTGTAACACAATATGGAAATATTCCTTAATTCAGATCTGTGAATAAAGGTTTTCTTGTAATTTCTGGCTTTTTTTTTTTAAAGCATCTGCTACCAACAAAATGTGATCCTTTAAAACTCTGCTTATCATTTGGAAACTTACGTTAACAACAGAAAGCTGAATGACAGGCTGAAAACCAAAAAGACAAATTGATGCATAAACCTGGTATTTATGCCACTTCTCTTCAGCCCTAAGCTTAAGTTACAAGTTTGTTCCTGCTTTGTTCTAAAGTCTTCCTAATCACAAGTAACTAAAGTTTCAGCTGATGTAATGGTAATTATTTATCCATGTATCTGTACTATTGAGTCTTTTCCAAACCTTACTAATTTTCACAAAAAAGAAAAATATCCTCAGCTGCCACACTGTTTGAGGGCAAGGAAAGAGGTCAACAAGGAAAAGACAGAGGCACATGTCCAGGCTCTTTGTAATCACTCAATTTAAAAGACAACAGATCCATTTGTGGCTGCTGTGGTATCTGTGCCACCTAACTCCTGTTGAAATAAATGGGAGCTTGACCACTGTAGTGTTGACAGCAGGATAGATTTCTCAAGTGATAAAATAGCAAATGGCAAAACAGTTTCTGAGTCAGAATTTCAATGGTAATGGATGCCAGCACCTTACCACAAGTATTCTCCATTCAGTTAGAAACTGAGAAAAAAAATACTAAAATTTTTGTTTCATTTCTTTAGGGGTTTTTTTGGTGGTTTTTTTCTTGGTTTTTTTTTTTGTTTTTTGTTTTTTGTTATTTTTAGTAACTGTTTGGGCATTTCACTGATTTTTTGGGAGAGTTTTGGGGTTTTTTTTTAGTAAGTATTGTAAAGGGTCTTTTTTGTGCTATCTCCTGCAAATAGGTGAAGGAGAACTTGCTGTTTTATAAGCGATGGAAATGCCGCATAAAGTTTTGGTGGTGAAGGAGTAGTTGTAAGTTTCGTTGTACTGGTGTGAATCCAAAATTATTTTATTAAAATAAGCTCCCACAGAGCACATTTAAACTGACATGGATCCAATGGAAGGTGAAATCAGTCTTTTTGATATAAATTTTTTAAACTATCAGAATACTTGTTTACTCTTCTCATGTCTTGCATGGTTTAAATCAAGTGTGGATGTCTTCTCCTTTTAAGTTAATGACATTTTGCTATACTTCATGATGCTTGGGGGATGTCTGACATAATCTTCTTATTCACAGCTTCCTTTGATGGGGAAAAGCATGCCATCAATCTTCCTTCTGTAAACAGTGCATCATTTGTCCTACGCTTCTTGGAGAAACTCTGCCACAGTCTGCAGTGTGATAATCTCTTCAGTAGCCAGCCTTTCAGTCCTTACATGGGGTGTGCACATAGTCCTATGGAGTGCGATAGGAATAAGCCAGGTACTGTTAATCACTTGTTATTTTCAAATGCTGATATTTTTGAGAAATGTGGTGACTTTATGAAATGCAGCTATTTAGTCTGTCTTTCTGTGACAGGAATTGCTTGAAATTAATACACTTCAGTTCTTAGTGAATTGGTTCCAGTGTGGAAGTGCTTTGACAGTAACAGGTCATACCACATGTGCAGAAATAATTTTGTTCAGCAAGCTTCTCCTTGTAGGGAAGCCAGAAAACATATGTACTCTACCACTGTAATACCACTAAAAAGACAAGCTCAAAACTTCACATTTCATTTGTTAAATTTATGTTCAGCTCATAAAATAAAATTACCAAAAGATACATTCTGTCTGTGAGAAAGAACTTCCCCTGAAACTGAATTCAGTCTAACACTTCCAACACAAGTACAAAGTCTTTTCTTTCTCTTTTAATCTTACTTAGGGGTGGCTCGAAAAATTTTACATTCTACTATGTACAGTCCAGTCATCTAGTAGAAAAACTTGTGAAATTGGCTGCTTGTGAAATTCTGTGAGTCCAATACCTTTGCTGTACCAGGAACATAGAGTGAAGGGGAGATGAAATTACTTGCCTAAGATCTCCCAACTGGTTGTTTGTAGGACCTGGTATTACAAGTCCCAGGTCAAGAGTCATCAGGAGTCGGAGCTGAGAGAGCCTTGTTGTCAAGAAAATTTCACAGGGTTTGTATTGGGAATTAAGCTACCTCATAGCTGTTTGATAGTTGAGTCTGTGTTCTGGGTGCTGGTGTAGAAATTTTTTTTTCCTCTTTCCAATGGAGAAATTATGTTTGTAATTCCATCTATCATATGAAAGTTCTAACTATTCAGGAAAGTAGACAGGGTCAAGGTAATTCAACTTTGAAATTTTGCATTGAAGTGACTGAGTCTGTGTGACACAAGAAATGGAACTCTAACCTGGTGAATGGCTGATGTCTGTCTTTGCTTCTGTCTCTGGACTTCGCCGATGAGCAGCTTTATGCTAGAATAATAGGTAGTGACTTTTCCTCTTCACAGCCAAAGAAGAAATACCTGAAAACAGGAATGCTAAAAGATACCCTCAGGACTCTCCACCATACACTGCTCCTCTTTCCCCGAAGCTTCCCAGAAGCGATGCTCATCCATCTGAAGGTAATTATCTTATGTCAGAATTATATATGAGGATTATTTATGGTTTCAGTATTTCCAGTCAAAAAGGACTGAGTACAACATATGTGTCTGGTTTGTCTCTAGCCTTTGACAGGTCAGGGTGGGAGTATGTTAATTATTGATCACTGGCACAGATTTTGCACTTCAGGAAGATCTACTGCAAGTTCCAGCAGTGCTTCTCCTAAACCTGCAGCCTTTTCTGTGAAGGGGCTCAGGCACACAGGTGACAGATGAAGCCTCCTGCTTCATATAGGGCTACTGAGCAGAAAACCAATTGCCTTGAAATGGGTTAGGAGATAAATTGGAAGCAATTCTGAACTGTAGGCTGGGTTCATTAAGTGAGTAAGGATGCAGCTTGATGATACAATTCAGCTGAGTTTATGGCTAGCTGCCAGTGAAAGTTGTGCTGCTCCTGCTTTACTTGCCTCCCTGTCCTTGCAGTGAGTCGTAGCCCACCCCCTGCTCCTTTTCCCTGGCTGAGTTGTGAGCTGAGCAGTGAGCAAAACATGCTCTGGTGAAGAGTCTTGGTTTACTTCTCTGGAGTGACTCTCTATGGGCTCGGATGAGCACAGGGAAGGGTTGAGTGGAAGGCCGTGGCCAGAGGAGCAGTGTGGCTTCCGTGTGGCAGCTCACTCTTAGGTTGCTGTAGTTCACAAATAAATAACACTTTTTCTTGTGCTGCAGCTCAGCTGCAGTAACTGAGCATATGTCCAGTCTTAGTCTGCCTCAGATGTGAAGTAAAGCATCTAGGTTTAAATGTCAGTGAGAGAGACACAGCAAAATGGTTGAATATTTGCTACTTAACTGGTTAAGACATGGTAAGTTGATAATTCTGACTTATCCCATCTGATGCCTACTTTCTCTTGCAGCAAGATATTTGCACATTTCCAAAGGCTTTTTGAAGTATGATGAGGATTAGTTATTTTTTCCTTCTTTTTTTCTTTCTTTTTTTTTTTTTGATCTTGAAATGATTTTGTATCTATTACCATGAATGGGGGCAGGACATCTCTTCTGGGCATATTAAAAAGCCGTAACACTAAAGTTCAGGCAGAAAAGGATGTAAAATTAAAATGTTCCAAATGACAGCTTATTTAAAATTATACATCTTATTATTTTGTGTATATATAACATATTCACATCTTTATGTTTCCTGTGGCTGTTATACCCAGTTCTGCATTGATTATCGACTTCTGTGTCTTCACAAAAGAAGCACTGGCTTAATTCCAGAGATATATTATACACTTTAGTCAGATTTCTGGTACTAGCTTAATAAGTGTGGAGCACTTAATAGTGCTCAGATGAAGTTGGTTCATTTGGAGCAAAACAAATGTTCAAGTAGATCTGCAGTATCTTGTAAGAAATCTTACTCAAGTAAACATGAGTGCATGTACTGTTTTTTATTTCTTGTTTGCTGGTGGATCTTTTACAGATGGAGTCAGTGTACCCTTTAAAATACATTTTAAGATCAGTAGTTCATTGTAAAATGCCGTTACTTGAATAAAAAATAATTAAAATAAGCGTTTTCCCATGGTTTCAGAGGTTTGAATTTGTATTCTGTGCATTTTGAGAACCAAAGTGTTCTCTAGCATTGTGTGTTTCCCATTAGGACAATGTCCTCTGCTGAAAATCTGGAGGCAATTTTGTAGCGGTCAGTCATGGGTTGGTTAACAAGAAAGATCTGCCCCAAAAAGTTCTAGTTCCACTGAGACACAGTTGTCTTAAAATAGTTGTTTTGAAATATTATTTGAA
This sequence comes from Drymodes brunneopygia, assembly GCA_013400955.1. Taxonomy (NCBI): domain Eukaryota; kingdom Metazoa; phylum Chordata; class Aves; order Passeriformes; family Petroicidae; genus Drymodes; species Drymodes brunneopygia. The sequence continues at coordinate 211,081 of VZTZ01007235.1, read as the reverse complement.
GGCAAAATGGAGTAATTGTGGGAAACGGTCTTTCAAACAGCTCGTTTTCCTTCTGATCTGCTCTGGGATATGCTTTGCAGATTTTGCTGCCTTTCTTGCTGTCTAACAGTTTCTTCTTAAAGTTATGAAAGATAAAGGAGGAGGGACTGGGGAATAACTCAGACTCCCTTCCCCTGAAAACAGAGTGTTCCTACTACTGTGTCCAATTACATCATTTTGTTATGTATGAGACAGAACAACTGGCTTCTAATTCCCAGAAGAGCCTCAAGAAAACAAAACATCCAGTTCCTGCTGAGGCTTCAGTGCCTAAACAGTCTGCTGTCATCCCTACATTTGAAACTTAAGCCCTCTTATTGGCCTTTCATTAATCTACCCAGAGGTCAGGCATTCTGCAGTGGAACCTCCCATCTCTTTCCATACCTCTGTTATTCACAACTACTCAAAATGCTGAGATAGGGAACTGTGTCACTCCGGGGATTGCAATGCTCCATTTGCTAGATGTCAATTTTGCTGCATTTTGTTTGTAGAGAAGCTGGATGGATGGAATGGAAAGTGGATTGGATACTACAGCTGCTGAACAGAAAGCCTTCCCTAAATATTGATGGGAAATGTGCCAGCTTTTCCACCTTGTATATATGAGTTTAGAATTTACAGTAAGATAAATTTAAATGCTGGTATCTTGGGGAGAAAAAGCAGAGTTGATCTTTCCCAAACCTAGTATTTACTTTAGGGTATATAACATCAGAGAGAAATCTGGAATATAATTTGAATAAATACAATTAAGTTCTTTTGTAACGCAGTCAATTTTTTACAACAATTTTTCTGCAGAAATCTTGACAAAGACAAGGTAAACCAATTATTAAAAAAAACCAAAACCCCCCTATATTAGGATTCCTACTAGTTTACTATAAAAACTTCAATATGTTTTTCCTTAATATGTTACATGAAGTTGGCTGATACATGCTTGAGGTACTCCAGTTGAAACTCTCTGCTGGGGAGTGTTGTCTCCATTGTTTCATCCTACTTTTCAAGACTTCTGAAATCTGAATCTACAGGTGCAGTCAGTTAAACCTCAGGCTCCTTCATACAGCTTTGCTGTAACAATTTAAGGTATTGCCTCTGCCTTTTGGCCTTGGACTGAGATGTGGTTTCATTCTCTACAGCTCTAATTTTCCCTTGGTTGGCTACTTTTTAATTTTATAGTGTGCATCATTGACTTCATCTCTTAAAGTCACTCTGAAATTCTATGGAATTGATACCTTTTGCTTTTAATCTCGGTAACTTACTGTAAGTACTTCTGAGAAATATAAAGGCTTTTATTTTCTGGTTTGTTTTCTTTGAAAACGTCAGTGACTTCTGTTTTGCTTTTGTGATTCAGGTCTGACAAAGTGTTGCAGTGGTTATTTTGAAAGTTATTTATATGAAAGAGAAGGACTTACATTCATAAAAGCTCTTTATTCCATGACTATCAAATTTAGTAAAAGATGTTACATCACCTTGCAGATAAGGAGTCCAGGAAGCCTGGACATAGAGGTACAGGGGCAGGCTGTCCTTACATGCTGAAAGACAAGCTTGCAGGGGAGAAGACTGTACTGGCTAAATGGAAAGGTTTGGCTGGAACTCAGGAAAAAACAAGAAGGGGCAGGAAAATCAGAAGTACTACAGGGATGCTGTTATGTTATTCAAGGTGGAAATTAGAAGGGTTAAATCCCAAATAGAACTTAATCTGGCAACTGCCATAAAAGACAAGAAAATTTTTGTTTCATTTTTCTCAGCAGTCAGGGGAGGGCTAAGGAGAATCTCAAGCCTTCATTGGGTGTGGGGCAAAGTGACAAAGTTTGAGGAAGGCTGTTTGAAGTACTTCATGCCTCCTTTTCCCCTGTCTTTAGTACTAAGATCAGTTGTTCTCTATGTACCCAGCCTCCTGAACTGGAATGTAGGGAGGGGAAGCAGATTGAAGCCTTCTCAGTCCAAAGGAAAATGGTCAGCACTTAAGACATGCACAAGTCTCTGGGACCATGTAGGATCTACCCAGGAGTACTGAGGGAGCTGGTGGAAGTGCTCACTTCCTTTCACCTTATTGCACTCTACAGTTACGTTAGAGGAGGTGGGTGGGAGGTGGGAATTCATATCTTCTCCCAAGTAACGCTTCTCCCAAGCGATAAGGACAAAAGGAAATGGACTCAATTTGCACATGAAGAAGTTTAAATTTGGTATCAGGAAAAATTTCTTCACTAAAAGGCTTGTCAAGCACTGGAACAGGCTGCCCAGGGTTGAGCCACCATTCTTGGTGGCTCATGACACGTAGGTGTGGCTTAGTGGTGAACAATGTGGTACTGTGTTAACAATGGTCGTAGTGGTCTTTTCCAGCAGAAATGATTCTGTGGTTCCATTCTGTGATTCTTTGGTCTTGCCTTACTGAATTGACTGAGCAGGGAGCTGGCTCTCTGAATGCCTTTGATTCCCTTTCAGAGTTATGCTGTTTGAAGGTCAAAATACACATAACAGTTCTTCCCTGTACTACACTTTAAACAGGATTCAGAAAGAGAACCTGAGACCTCATGATGCAAGTTGAAAGCATGCTTGAGAAGCTCACTGGGTTTTTTAGGAAAATACTCTTCCTTTGGTTTTAATTGGGAATTTGCCCAATAAATTCTTGAAAGTTTTCATATAAGAAGAGTAGTAAAAAGCTTTTTTCAGGAACTTGTTTTGCAGAACATACCAGTTCTTATTCCAAAGAATATGCTGCCTCACTAGCATATGTTTTATAACTTCACTAGAGTAATTTTCAGGATGGCAGTGTGGGGCTTACACTTCTGTGAACCTGTTAGCTGTATTTTTCCAGCTCTTAACTCTCCTGCCAAAGCAGCATTTGTTTCATACAGATTTGTACATCATGCTTCCAACTTATTTCTCGTGCTAGATATTGGCCTGATGTAAATGGTGGGGAATATCTGATTGCTAGAGAATGGAGTGGTGTTCGTGTTGATTTGGGTTTTTTTTCCTCACATAGCATGCTTCTCCCAAACAGACCTGAATTGGGTTGAATGGGAGTGAAATTTTCAGGAATTGAGCAAACCTGGCTGCTGTGTCATGGCACAGGGAAAGGGACATGCTGAACTCCACTCACGTGGCTTAGAATCAGTATTGACAGGCTTTAAAGTTCACAGCTCTTCTGAGTGGATGTTGTCATTTGTAGGGTATAAATTTGCTGAAAAGACATAAGAACTAGAATATTGTTATACTCCCTCCCTAAGACTTACATTTATTTTTTTACTTGCTCCAAGGGTTCAGTAATTTACCTGTATCCTTAGCTTTCCAGAGTCTGCAGTTAGAGACCCTGAGACCCCGCCCTATCCAAAGAACTGTGTCTACATACAGCAGGGTGGTCAAAACGTGTTACATTAGTGTGCCATACCAGGCACTCACAGCCTTCTGTGGCTTTGCCTGTAACCTCTTCCCTTTTTAATAGTGGCACCTCTGTCTGAACCTGTTGGGGTCCATAGATGATAATTGTCCACCTCTTTTCTTTATGAAGTTAGTGACTCCCTCTGCTATTTAGAACATATTAAACAATTGTTGCATGAGTAACAATTGTAACATGAGTTTTTTATTTGTATTAAAAATGTCTTGCAAAATAAATGTTACATAATATTAATGGTTAGCTTTTTAATGATATGTTTAAAAAACAATGAAAATTCGTGACTAAATTTATTTGATGTATCAATATTTAGCAGACAATTTCATTAAAAAAAATTCCTGTCATTTCCCTGCTCATAGCATTCAATAAGTACAACTGAAATGATTTATGAAAGAATGCCTCAAACTTGACACATTAAATCTTTTGCTACAAAAATAATGTTTTAAAATACAAAATAATGTTTTAAAATACAATAAGAGCCCAATGATTAGTTAAGGAAAAGAGACAAACATTCAGTCTCAGTGATTGCCTCACAGGAGATTTGTTAACAGGATTACAATCTGTCAGTACCTTCAAGAGACTGTAGCAAGACCTTAAATAACAAAGGTATAATGTCCATCACTTTGAACATATTGATGCTTGCTTTTTGTGTAGCAGAAACATTGCCTATAGAGGAAAACAGCACTTCCAAAGAACACCGATTTTCTGAGGACTCTATGGATTCTGCACTTAATTCTGTAAATCCGTCAAACCCAACCTGTCGAAATTCCACGGAGTACTGTACTTCAGGAAATGCTGCATATTACAGAAATTCCCATCAGCCAGCAACTGCTACCTCAAATTCAGCCCCAGTCCTGCGCAGGCTGTCCCTGAGCTCTGCTGGGAGCAGTGGTTACTATGAAGTCAGTAGGAATCGGGTACAGAGGCGGATTGAAGGTATGCTGTTCTGCAAAACCTTCCAGAATATGGAACTGCTTCTATTAACACACAAAAGTTATGAATAAAGAAGTTTGCCATTGGAAAGCTTGCATATGGAGTGAAATGTGCTGATGCCAAGCATGTCAAGCTTGCTGATGTAACTGCCAATACAGAACTTAAGCCTGTTAGTAGTAATAGTGTAGTGCAAGCCAAGGAGAGTCTTTCTGCTGCAGCTTTCTCTTGCTGCTGTGATGGACCCTGCAGCAATCCAGAGCAGACAGGGATAGCTCTGTGCAGCTCACTTCCTGAGCATCTTATCAAATATTGCCATGTTGCAGAAATACAGGGATAGGGTTTCCTGCTGTCTCTTCCTCTGTCTGCATAGCTTCACTTGCCTTTGCCTCATTCCCAGTTAATAGCATTTTGGGACCCAGGAGCCAAGTACGAGTAAAACTAATCCCTCTAGGTATGTCACAGTGCTAATGTTTGTGCTGCTGTAAGCATTTGCAGTTATAGAAGGCATTTAAAGACAAAAGGAACAGTTCAGTATTATTGGAAGGAAAATAAAGCATCTTTTCATTTTAATATATAGCAAACAATGCATAATAAACTTCATAAGTTAATATTGAAGTGTCTTACGTGAAATGAAATGTATTATCCCTGTACAAACTAGTGATACTTCTTCCTTTCACAATATTTTTATATTAAAAGCTGCAAGTTCCACGACTGGACCGGATTTGAATTCACTAAAAAGGGAACCTTCAAGAATATTGAATAAGGATCCTTCCACTTGGTCAATAGAGGAAGTAGTACGTTTTGTGAAAGAAGCTGATCCACGGGCACTGGCTCCACATGCTGAACTCTTTAGGAGACATGTATGATGCATATCCATTCTCTTCTAGTAGATTGTGTCATGTTAATATCTTAAAATACAACTTCTATGCCTATCAGTCTATTTGCAGCTGGAGGTAGACTTTCCTGATATATTTGAGAGAGGCTGAAAATGACTTTTCTACCTGAAACCCCTCCTGCAGTGTATTTTTTCTATCTTTCAGTTTTGCTAGACTAAAGTAAATAGCCACCTCTTTCCAGTGTATATGGAATAATGCCAACCTGGAAATGCCCAGGTTCTAATGGCCAACATCCCTGGTACCCCTGTCACCCCTGGTGCCTCTGGAGAACATTCTCATGTACAGTCCAAGGTATTCAGTCCTGCTCTTCTGGAGACTTAATGTCCTGAAGCAGAGATTGTTAGCTAGACACTTGGACATTGATACTAAAATTCAGAGAATCAACTGAAATACTTAATTAATATGTCTGGGAAAACAATGTGTAGGGTTTCATAGGACTGACTAGATGTTATCTTTAGAGACAGAAAGTGCATGAGTTTTAGGTTTAATCTCTCCTATTCCTTCTCACTGTGCCTTCCTGTGGTATGTTGCTCAGTAAAGAGCTTCTTTCTTATTTCATTGCATATCTGGCCTTCCAAAAAGAAGTTGGCTTTCTATTTAGTAATATTTCACCCACATTCTGCAGCAGTTCCTCCTAACAGTTCAATCTCTGAGTAAGCTGGATTGGAAGGAAAAATCAAAATAACTTTTGATGGAGATTTCTGTCTTATATTTTATTCTTAGTTGTATAACAACAGTAAATATAATTTGTTTTGTCGGTTTATGTTTAAAAAAATAAGATAGAGTGTTTCTCTTTATGGTGCTTTATGGAACTAATTGCCTGTCTATAGTATGTAGTAATACTAAGAGCTTAGGACTGTCATATATCAGCAGCTTCTCAGTCAGACAGTTGCAATCTGACTAAGTTGTCCTTGGTTTTGATCCTGACAATCTCCATGGTTCAACATGGAAATAGATCTAATTTCCCATATTTAGATGGTCTCCAGCCCCTTCCTCCGTGTGACTGTTTGCACACACATGCCAAAATCCTCCCACGGCTGTTTTCAAGGTTCAGTGCAAGGCCTCAGTACTTGGATCATTTATTCTCTAACTGCACAGACCTTCCTTTGCAGCTTCTTTTCCTTTTTTTCCCTTGACCCATTCACCTTTTTTCCTGGTCGGTATTTAATTCTGAGGGCTGTTTGGTCAGTTACTTTTATTTACTATAATTTTCTTTCTTTAACATCTCAAATATTTAGTCACACATGAAAAAATATGAAAACAAATTAAATTTCAGTGGTCATCTGTAAATACAAAATTACAATTGCTGTTTTATATATAGTAGATGTATTTTTATTACAGTATAAACAACTATAATGTACTTTACAGTTTTACCATGCAGCTTGTTAAAGGAGTTGTCTGTTGTGTTTATCCTCTTCCTTCTGCAGGAAATTGATGGGAAGGCACTACTCTTACTGAGGAGTGATATGATAATGAAATATATGGGACTGAAGCTTGGGCCTGCCCTAAAGTTGTGCTACCACATTGAACGACTGAAACAAGGAAAGTTCTAGCCAGTGGGATACTACAAACATCAAGCTCTCAGGTTCACAGCCATCGCCTTGATTTGAAACTGTTTTGCTGATATAAACCTTTATTTTTTGAAACTGCTCTTGAAATGTAAAAGAGGCATTCAGGATAAAGGGGGGAGGGATTTGTATTACATTCTAGTATTTTTGCAAACTGTTTCACAGAAAGTTGGCAGGGAAGGACAATTGATCATACTGGGTGTGGGCAGGTCTGGTAACAATGCTCTCTGAATCCTGAGAAGTGTGTTCTGTGTGACAGGCTTCAGCCAACGTGTTCATATCCAGAACCAAAACAGCTGAATCCCAAAGGGAAATAATAAATTAAACCAGCATCAGGTGTTAATAATTTTTACAGGGGTGGCTGTAAACTTTTATATTGCAAGAAAATCTTAAAATAGAAGATCTCATCTCTGTAGTGAATATTCTGGTCTTACAGAAGAGAGGAAGGGTTATGGAAGAGAGGGCTTAATACAAATATAAGCTTTTATAAAGTGTGATTATCAGTCCTTTGGGAAGTTATGAGAACAAATGTACCATATATTGTCAATTTAGGCAGGCAGTAAATATTTCTGTTTCATGGAAGGTCATATTGGCTGTATAAACAGCCATTTCTGGGACAGACTGATTTCACTGGAACAATGCATCCACATATTAAACATTCCATCTTTTTGCTAAGTTTGGCATGGATGTGTGTGTTCATGCCTTTTATATGCACACATGTATGTGTCAGGGAAATACATACTATAAAAATATACGTACACACTGTACATACATATTCAGTTTTTTAATGTGTACTGTGCACTGTGCCAGAGAGAACTGTACAATTTCTTGTTGGTTTTTTTTACCAGTAAATTTAGTTGCATATTACTTTCATTAGCACCTGTTCAATTTGTTCTTGGAGTCAGAAGGTGACAAACAATCAAAAGGTATCTTTATTCATACAGGCAAGATCCCTGTACTATGCAATACTCCTGGTTATTCATCCCTTAACTCTGAGCCATATATTCTGATATATTTTTGGAAAGACACATTTGGTTCCAATGTTTTGGGTTTATATTTCCTGTGAGGAAGTGCTACTATGTAACTGATAAACCTTTTTTTGGGTAAAATTGGTGCTGTTTGTATAAGCTGCAAGAATGAGTGGTGATAATAAAACAGTTTGTTGTCACTGCCAGTTGTAAAATACATCAGGGACAAGAAAATATACTTTTTTTTTAGGAAACTGAATGTACTGTATGTAATAGTCAAGTGATAAAAACTGTTTGTTAGGGAAGGTGCAGTCCTAAAGTGGTAGGATTTATTATATTTCTTAATGCCTTTTTATATGAAAGCATATAGTATAAATGTATTTTTTACAAATTCCTTTTTTGAAAATGCCTTTCTTTACCCATAGACTGATACTCATCAGATTTCAGCAGAGATACTGCAAAAAAAAGTGAATTTTGTGACTCACAAGTTCAAGTATTTTGTTATTTTAAATGACTGCAATGCAATTTCAATTCAGCAAGTCATTTGGGCCCTGGGAATTGTTTTTGTTATTACATCATTAGACATTTGACACTAAAGTTTATCTGTATTGGTTTGTTTTGCATATCTTTTGTGGTGCATGTATGCTTAGATGAATAATAGAGACATGCTCTTTATAGTAAGAAAAGATTAGAGCATTGACTGAAGAAACAGAATATTTTCTCTTGGTGTTAGAAAAATACTGATTTGACTTCCATATGGTTACACCAAAAATTATATATTAAGGAAAATATCATGCCCCACGTGTTCAGTATATTGTTTATACATATATATAATTGTATACTACTACTTCTATGCTTTATTCTGCTGAATTTGGGTTCTTCAGCATAACAAGATCTCATACAATTTAAGTGGAAGTAACTGAATGAAAACAGTTTTCATTTTTTACATTGCCCTTGGCATAATAAAAACAAAGATGTTTAAATTTCCTGTTTGGCCTTTATGGAATGACATTTTTGTACATGGCACTATGATGGGTATAAATATTTGTTCAAGGCTTTCTGTGCACCCATGTGCACAAAGACAACTGTGATGTTGCTGTACCATAATTTTTTCGTGTGCTGTAGTGAGAGTCAAGCATTCAGAGTGTTACAGCAGAATATATTTTTTATTCTTTATTTTCAGTGGGATGTTCTTATCTAGCAAGAGAAATAAAATAGTTTGTTCATGGTTGTAACTGCCCGTTCTGTTTGATGCTCCGTGGATGTGTGAGTGCTCTGTGTGCAGGCAAGGGTATCTCTCTCATCTGTCATGTGGCAGTTCTTGACTGTTCATGGAAACATCTGATATAAGGAGATTTTAAAGAAAAGGGTAAGATCATTCCAACATTGTTCATCTGAAGCAATTAATATTTGAACTTGGGTTGTTCTGTGCTTTCAAAATAAGAACTTACCTAGTTATTCAACTATTTAGTTTTGTATATCTCATTTTGCAACTTGCAGCATACAGAATTCTCTTACAACAGCTGAGGGGAAGAGACTGATAAAAACTGTTTATGCTGTGTTCCGATAAAGGCACAAAGTATTTTATATCAAAGCAGTTAATGGCAGAAAGTTTGAACTTCGTACACTTCAAGCTTTCTTATTTCTGTCATACAGAAATCTCTTGTTCCAGTGGCTGTTACCAGCAATCAGCCTGTGCCTGAGAAGGAACTTGAATTGGGTTAATAATAACCTCACAACCATCACAGGCAGGTGATAACAAGGTTCTGTAACTTTTGGTCATCTTCGAAGACAGTGCCATAACTCCTCAGTGCATCATAGGACTATTGGAAATTAAAATACTGCTGCCAGGGCGGACTAGCAGCTCTAACAATTATGTGTGCAGAACACCTATGCAATAGTGGGATTGAAGAAGGCTGGAGGGTAGACTGTGGCAGTATACATGTTGTAGGACTTTTTCACGCATATGTAGGAATGACAGTGAAAGACAGCAATATCATGTTATAAATGTTGGCTTGAAGGATGGAGCATCTTCTCCTTTTTTTTTGCTTTGGATAAAGAAACACCATTTCAGGTGGTAGACACAGGTGCAAAGATGTTCATCTGATTACTCATTATATTTGTAGAAACTCTTCTTCCTCTGCAGTCAGGGATATAATTTGCAAAAAGCAATGTTAACCTTCTCTGTAGCTCTGACAGTTTTGTGTGAGTCTGTGGATGTGATTATGTAAGCCCTGAACATGATACAAAAATCCTAATTTGAATATCTCAAGTATTCCTGTAGGGGAAAAATGAAGCCCTGGGTGGAGATGACTAAAATCTTGAACTTTTAACCTGATCAGATAAAAGTTTCTTTGTGCTTGTCTTTCCTTTAATTGAAGTAGAAATTCAGAGAATTGAAATACGGGTACACTGAGGCAAACACTTGTGTTCAGTACTGCAGCCTTTTCCACGTTCTGTGTAATGAGGTTCCCCATCTCATTCAGCAGTGGGCCCAAGTTTTCCCCAGTCTTCCTTTTGTCAGCCAGAGAGTGTTTTCTCTTTTAATGCAGGATCATGGAGAGAAACGCATTTTAAAAGGGGATGATGGCAGTATTTTTTTCTTTGATTGGCTAGCTAGTTACATAATAGAGTAAAACGAATGAAGAGGTGTGAACCTCTTCTACATAAGGAGCATCTTCATCTTTCTGTCACTCTTTCTGCTGAGTAGAAGCTGTGTAGAGTTATACTGGCTTGACTTGAAGAGGAAGAAAGAAAAAGAGAGACCTCCTTGAGATCAATTTCAAAGGTCATATATTCCTCCTCTCTATTTTTACTATATGTAAAACTGTGTGAGTGAGTAAAAAGTTCTCATTTGGAACTGCCTAAGAGTGATGCAGGGAGGCAGAAGCTGATTTCATGTCCATTTTAGTGGTGAAATGATTGCTGCTTTTTTTTCAAGCCTTGATTATAATCTTTCACAACTAGCCCATAATCCTGGGATTGTGTTCCCCAACAGTCAGTGTTCCTGTTGCTTCAAAGGTCATGCTGAGCCATTTTGAGACTTGTTAAAACCTGAACAGTCTGTTGTAAACTCACTGTGTTGTGAGTCTGCAACCATATCTATATATACATTTAATATATATTTTTAATTTTTTTTATTGTTAAAACTGCAGAGATAGGGTTGGGGGGTTATTTAATAGCGAAGTATTTTGCTACTTTGTTCTCTGATGGTTTGTTCTAAATAAATCCTCGTTATTGTGGCTGTGGTAGATGACTGGAGTCCTATGTGTACTTAAAATATGCCATTACAGTGATCCAGTGGGCTTTTAAATTCCTCCCTTACATAATCATCCATCCCTGTCCTAGCAGATAATTTTGATTAGCTGTAATTTGTCCCATTTGAATCAGAATTAGCTTCCATCAGCTCCAGAATCTCCCAGTCCTGCTGTACATGCTGAGTAGTCCTGCACAAGCTGCTTCTCCTCATAGCTTTATGGACCACTGCTAGTTTTATTTCAGCTTTCATTATCTGCAGGGAACTGTTTAGCACTGATAGCAAAGGCTGCACACCTCTACTTCTTTTCTTTTTAAAGTACATGGAGCCATTTTCATCCACATTCACTGTTCAGCATCGAAATCAAAGGCTTTTCAGGACAAACATCACAAGCAAACAGATGCCAGTACAAGGGGAAGGGGAGATTGCATCCCTTGTTGTCTGAACAGACAGGCATGAACAGATGTACAGCTTGAAGCTGGCAAAAACCCTCTCTGCCAATGGTTCCTTTTGAGTTGTGACAGCTGGAAGAAAATGAATATGCCACAAAACCACCATGACAATTTCCATTACCCTGCGTTGGCTGTCCCAGCTCTGATGTCCAGAACTGGAAAGACAAAGACTCATTACCCTTCCAGGTGGATGCTGAGGCAATTGGCAAGGCAGTGGGAAAAAATGTAATGAATGGTGGTACACCTTAGAAAGTCTGGTGTTCAAATGCAAGAGGTCATAACTTTACGAAATTTTTCCCCTTCTCATATTTAGGTTTTTTTTCAGTAGTTATGGAGGCACTCTGTTTCCCCAAGCAATTGGGCTAATGCTGTCTAGATTTCCAAGAGTGAGGTTTTCAAGCAGGTGTGAACTCCTCCTCAACCTCTGTCTCTCCAAACTAGTGCTGCAGAACAGGTTTCCTCTTGTTGAAGACCCTTTTGAGGGAAGGATCTTCCCATGTGCGTCTTACTCCTGCATGTTATGAAAAGTAAGGGAAGGACTCTGCAGCTTTTGCTTGCTTTATCTCTGATGTATGTACCAGCTATTGCTGCTGATTTCAGCCCTGGTCTGGGCATGTACGTGGTACTCTGGAATGAACAGATGCCTCTTACCTGCACAGTGTTACTCAAAGCGTGAGCTACAAAGTGCTTTTCTTTTTTTTTTTTTAAGCCCCTGTGGTTACATGGGCAAAATAGTGGGGAGGGAGAAATTAATAAATAAATGCTCCATTTTAGTCTACCCTTGGTTTATGCTTGTACTCTAGGGGTGAGGAAATAGATAGGTAATTTTATTACATTGGAACATAGTTGCTTGTTAGGTTCAATGGGTAATGGGATTGGATTTAGTTTGTTTTAGTTTGGAGTGGGTTTTTTTTTTGTTTGTGGTGGGGTTTTTTTGTTTGTCTTGGGGTTTTTTTTAACTGACTGCTATCAGCTGTTTGTTTTCAAGAGGCCAGCTCAGCAAAAGGGAGTGTATTACTTTCATACATCTTTGCATTCACTGTAATATATTAATTGTAATTGCCTGGGTGGTGTTCAGCTACAGGAAATGAACAGGTTGGGGAAAGTTTAAATGTTTTGAAAGAAAACAGAAATGCAAGGCTGGGATGAGTGATAGGGTTTGCATGCAATAAACATGGGAAGGAAAATACATGAAGAATGAAGTAATGGAAAATTAGGAAGGAGAAAACCAAGTGGATATATCAAATTAAACTGTTTCAGATTCACAGATGACTTGTGTCTTTGACTGTTCGTGTTGAGCTGGGATTTTTTAAGGGGAAAGTTAGGAATAAACATTTTGAACCATGTCAGGCATGTGAAGTCTTTCATCTTGACATGATTTTATCTGAAAACAAGGGTTGAATCCTTGTAATTCCCAGCCCAATTTCTGGGACGTGCACTCTCTGTCCTTAAATTGTTTCTTAGCTGATGCTAACAACTCACTCTTGGTATGATTTCTTTTAAAGCCAGACCAGTTGAGGAGCCAAAACCTTGGAATACAGGCTTGGGTTTGACTTCATGCAACTTCATTTCTTGGTATCATAGTTGTCTAGGCTCTTTCTCAACTTAATCTAGGAGAGTTGAGGGTATGAGTGATCTGACCAGATACCAACATCTGCTTTACAGCGACTTCGTGACTCTATTGGTTTTATTAGCCAGTTTCTATCATGGGAGTCTGAATACCCATTTCAGCTTGCTAATTCCTCACCTGAAGTGCTCTTTGTTGCAAGTAAGCTGGAACAACCCTCTTACTCTAGTCCTTCGTTGGAAGACCTAGTTGGCATTGAGAAACAAATGTTCAGGTGCACATTATAGTAACCACGCAATGTTGGCCAGGTCACATGTTCCACCACATAAGAGGTCTGACTTTAAAGTCCACTCGTTCAGAATATCTAGCCAAAAGTATCCATAGAGAATAGTTGTGCTTTCTTAGATCTTTGCTGTTGCACAGAATGCTGTGGCAAAAAGCAGACAACAAGTACTTAAATATTTTGTTGGTGTTTTTTAACCCCACTCTGACCGTGTACACAAATACAGGTGGTTCTAGGTGAGGGTGCCATATGCATCATCAGGCTTTAAGATTGAGTGCGGTGGCTTTGTGCCATAATGGCTGAGCTATGGAGGGTCTCTGAAGGGTAGGTCCATGCTCTCTTATGCTGGATTGTGCTCTGTGGACCAAGCTTTCAAAGTATTTATTTTGAAATATTTGTTTAAAAAAAAAATCCACTTGTTACCTTTAGCACTTCGAATGCAGGTAGGTTGGATTTGGGTTTTTTTCCCTCAATAAGAAAAAAATTACTTGGGTATCAGAAACCTCAAAAATCAATAGCTTTCCCATGATTATTGGTGGTACTTCTAGGGGTTTTCTTTGGGTACATAAGCTCCACAAAGAAGGGCCTTCTCATTTTGTGTCCAGTGGCCTGCACTTGGTCTGTGAGATGCCAGTCTAGGACAAAACATTGCCTATCTTTTTTCCTAAGCAAAGAAAGATGGGAACTCTGTTGATGAGGATGTGGTGGGAAGGATGATATTGAAACAATGCAAAAAATGTGACCGTTTTCAAACAGCTGTGGGCTAAAGAACATGAGTAATCCCAGGAGCGGGGGGGACACAGGCTGACGCAGGGATGCAATGTGCCTGTTACCAGCATTTCACTGGAAACACACTTCCAAACAGTGAAAAAACGATGTTCCACTGGGAAAATAAATGGTCCTTCCTTCCAGATGTTTGATTAGATTGTACCCTGCTGTTTGCTCTTTTAATTTTCATATCTTAGTTTGAAAGAATCCTAATAATTTCAGTCGTGGGATATTACGGTACTATTCTAAGAGAGCTTGGGGTACATGGGCACAAAGCAGTGCTAAATATTTTAGTGATTAGTAATATTTGTACTCAAACATGAAGAAATGTTTCAGATGGTTCAACAACAGAACAGATTTTCCTAACAGGATTGCAATACCATGATTTTAACAACTGTGGAAAATATGTTTTCCGCACCAAAATTAGGGGATTTGCTCGTGTGTGTACTGCGCCAGAGTACTCTGAATTGAAAACTTCAGCATTAAGGGTATGTAGTAGAGTCTAAGAGAAATGCAACTTTAAATAAGAGGAGGGAGGAAGCATTGGGAAAAAAGTGAAAGGTAAGTGAAAAAAGCAAATTGCACAAATTAACATTATTAATGTCACTGTGTCACACTGTCTGCCTTTGGGAAGGCAGAACAGACCCCAGAGGAAAACAAGGTCCTTGACTGAGCCCTTCAACATGTTTTTATAAACTTGAGCACAAAAAGAAACTAAAACATCTGGCACCAGGATATTATGCAATGTTGTTTTATGCTGTTTTCATTGTCTAATATTCTTCATGAGAACTGTTAATGAGTCACCTACTGTTGTCAGATCACAGTCCCAAGTTGCCTCTGTGCAAGTGAAGGGGCACAGACATCTCTGATCCTCTCCCTTCCATACTCAGTGGCCACTTCTGTGCCGGATGGCTTCCCCTGAAACCTTTCATGTGCAAGTGTATGAAGCTGATCCTTGAGCCCCCATGGGTCAAACCTCTGCAGGGATGTACAAGGTGGTGTAAGCATCGCAGTGCTCTGGGAGGTCTGAGCAGATAATAGATCTAAGTGGTTAAAAAAGTGAGCATTGATCATGAGACATCGTGGCATGTCAATTTTATAGCAGATAGGAGCGTGGGCGAGAGAGCACAGGTCACACACGTTACCTCAGGCATGGGAAATACCAGCTACCTTTGCTCTTCTGCTTCCCTTCACATTCCCATTGGGTTGGTTTTGCTGCCCCTTTTCCCTGTCCCCTGCTGTCAGGGCAGGAGTAGGAACAGGAAGGTTGCACTGCCTTGCATGCTCTGCATGTGTGGTTTATGTATGGTCTCCCCCAGCCCTCACTTTTTGGCTGCCCTCAGCCCAAGAAAGCATTACTCTCCCTGGGCTCAGTGCTTGCCTTTCTCGTCACTGTCACCAAGTGGCCTGAGCCGAGTCTTTGAAGCTGACACCTTTCTTTTCTGTCTGTCATTGGCTTATGGCCAAGGGCCATTGTTTTGCTTACTTCCATTCTCTGTCTGGCTGCTTGTTAACTTCAATAAAGGTGCAATGCTGACAGGCCTGGATCTTGTCTCAGCTTCCATTGCCTGCTTTCCTCTCCCTATTCTCCACCTTTTCCTTGCACTTCCAGTTGTCTGTGCCTTACCGGACTTCTTGGTGTTCTCCCAACCTAGAAACTGCCTAGTCCAGATAAGTTCCCTGTCTGAGAAGCTCCTCATTCTTCTTTTGGATCAATTTATTTTGCAAACAGCTTACTCCAGGTGCGGAAGCCTTAGCTGTGCACCCCTGGTCTTGGAGCTGTACCTTGGGCAGCATAGGCCAAGGGCTGTCTCATGTAGGAAAGCTGGTACATCTGAGCACTCGAGGCTGCCCTGTTCCATGGCCTTCATCTGAGATGTGCAGCCCTTCTGCCTGCTTTGGATTCAGTTTCTGGATTCCTGCAAAGCCCCTGCCTGACAGGGAAGACAGCAGAGGGAAAGGTAACACACTCCCACAACCCTCTACCCTCTCACTCACCCCCTAATAAGAGCCCCTGCCCAAAGTCCAACTCACACAAAGACTGGAGCCAACAAGGGTTGTCCTTGAGGGCACGGCTTCTCTCTCCCTCTCCTCTCTCTCCCTCTTGCATATAGCCATCATTGTAAAATGTCTTCCTCCTACCACTACAGCTTAATGACTTCAACTTCACTAGAGGTATTAATGTCTCCATTAACAGCCACCAGAAATGGAAGCTCCATATATCATGAGTGCAGCTCCACGTCCTTCTCCTCATACAGAAGTTTCAGAAGCAGTTAAAATGTAGCCCTGTAAAAAATTAATGGCCCAATATACAAAATCTGTAATTGCTGCTAGAGGCGAGGAGGAGGAGGAGGTGGAAGTGCTCAATCTTGGTGTAGTTAAGTACTTTGTTCTATGGCTGCTTCTCCCCCGTACTGATAGGATGTAGGACTTGTGCTTCGCACACGAGGGTGGTGGGAGGCAAATGGTCCCTACCTAGGCAAATGGTCCCTAATTTGCCCAAGAGAGTTCAGCAGCAGGAGAGGTGCCAGTGTGTGGTTCCTCTTGCCATGGCACAGCCTTGAAGGCTGGGGTTGCATGAAATGGCAGCAGGGTAAGGGAGTGTGAGCTGCCCTAAGCCTTCCTGGGAAGGTGCTATTGAGAACATCCCCCTGCCCCTGCAGTTTAAGCAATGGAAGAGGCAGGCAGTGGGGTGGGTGAGCCCAGTCTGCTCTGCTTATCCATTTCTATGGGAGTGGCTCCAGCCTGTGTCACAGGCTCTGGGGATGTTGGTGGCAGGGAGCTTGCCCATTCTGGGCCTGTTAAACGGAGGAGGCTGTCCTGGAGTGGTGGAGAGGGTTGCTAGGATAATTGGAGCCTGCTCTGGTTTTCCTCAGCCCTGCTTCAGAGGGAAGAGGTTGCAGTTACTCCTCCAAGGGACTGGAGCAAGATGCAGCCACATGGCTGCTGGTCTGGTCTACTGTTAGAACCAGTACCAGTTGGCTTTAAACTCAATTTGTTGTCCCCAGGCACTGGCTGTTTTGACAGTGCTTTATATGGGTTTATAATGTCATAAAGCTGATTTAGCCTAATTTGTTGTCAGGGTTTCTGGAGCCTGTGGTCTAAATTCAGTTAAACCAGACCGCTGTGTGGAGAGTGGGCTGGGAGCTACCCTCAGCATTGATGCTCCTAGTAAAGGCCTCTGAAGGAGAGGAGGGAAAAGCTGACCACCTGCAGCCAGTGCCACCAACAGGATACCTGCTGCAGGTTTCCTGTGGCCAGGAGGAGGGGCAGCAGTGGCTGGATGCTCTCTCAGCCTGCTGATGATGCTGTGAGGAATGACTCACACAAGGACAGCAAGGATTGGGGCAGTTGGTACAGCAGATGCCACCACCAGTGTGAAACACTTTTTCAAAAAAAGAAATTTAACTTCTTTGAACTTGCTTCTGTCAACTGCAAAATAAAAATGACAGCAGCCAGCACAGCCTTATTTTACTCTGATATAGCCCTGGGGGAAATTCACATTTTCAGAAGGTTTTTGACACTCTAGAATGGGCAGGCTGAAATAGATGGGGACAATGACAACTGGGATGGCCATCCCAAGGGACGCTGAAATCCTCAGCCTCTGCACTGCAATAACCAGATGACATATTTCATTAGCAGTTTCTTGAAGGAGAAAAACAAAGTAGCAGAGTATTTTCAATTAAGAAAAAAGACATCTAAAAAAATACAGTAAGACGACTAAACATTAATGAATCCCTCAACACTATGCTTTTGGAAACATCAGTTCTGCCACCTCAGGGAAGAATAAAAGGCTTTAAAAAAACTTAAAATGCAAGAGTTTGACAGAACTGATGCTATGCTTATGTGAAAGTCTTCCATTTTTGTATTAAGCAAGAAGGCGGTGATCCTTCAGCCAAGGAAAAGAGAAACAACATGCCCTTCCTAACCTCATAGTGCAGATTCATTTTCCAAATACTGAATTGGTGTCTGCTGCTATCAAAACTTGCGACAAATTTTGGCATGACACTGGTGCCCATGGGTGTGAGTAGACTTGAGACACTGAAGCTGCTCCTTTGAACAACTTCTCATTGTATGAACAACTGCAAAAACCTTCCCAAAGCTGTCCAAGAGGAGTCTTGGAAGTAGGTTGGCTGCAGCTAGGCAAAGGCAAGCACAGTTAGCGTGTGATGGCATCCAGCTGATGGCTTTAGGATGGCTTTTTTTTACTTTAGACAGTCCTGGTGCACTGCTGGGAACATGTAATTTGAAATTGTAACAACAGTTTTCTACAGGTACAGCCATAAAAAAGGCAACGCCCACCAAAGGTTGTCTTCCTGCTCTCACGTTTGTCCTTCTGTCAGGATGTCACCAGTGAGCTGTGTGAACTTTGAAGCCGACAGACATAAATGCACCTCCAGCTCATTTCTACAGACAAGTGCAAAACTGTAACCTAGCAGAACTTTTATTCTTTTATTTCAATTGTACATTCACATTTCTCCATTGACCTGGGTGGCTTTGTACATTGCCGAGTGATAAAGTTACACAGCTCTGCTCTTTTACGTGCATTGATTTCAGCCATCAAAGAAATGTAGAAAACTAATAAACAAGTCTTTCATATAGCTGTAGGAAGGCTGGGAAAAATTATGTAATTCTTCCTTCCCCTCTTGCCCCCTGGCAACCAAATTCCCTTGACTTTTAGGTTTTTCTCTTTTGAATGACTGATAACATTACTTCGGATGGTTTGCTATGGGTCTCTCACAGTGAAGCTGTCTTAGGTGTGCACAGGCTGCACCGCTCACTCTCACTCCTCTGGCAGCTCGTTTCGGTGCATCTTTAGCAGCTGTTGTGACGTGCCTTCTACACTACTGCGGGACAAAGTAATTTTTCTTAGCCTGCTATTTTATTTTTTTTTTACATTTTAGGCTCATCACAAGTCAACTGCGGTGCTTTACAGCTTACAGACTTTTTGCACGACCTTCTCAGTAGACTGAAAGCGATTCGGAAATGAGAAAAGAATGCTGCAACCAATTAGCACGTACAAACATTTATTTTGAAATTTCCATTCCGACTGTTATGAAGAGTTACATCATCAAAGCACTTTATGGCAGTGAAAATAGCTCTTACCCCTCTGACTCATCCATTCCTCCATTAAAGCTGCAAAATGTGCAATCTGCTTGAAAAATAGGTTGCTTTTTATTCAGTTTCCCATGAAAAGTCAAAATTTGATTTAAAAAAAAAAAAACAAAAGAAAAAAACCAAACCAACCCAGCTTATAGGGACTCTACATCCAATCCTCTCCCTCTTCCCCCAAAAATAACTTACAAAGATAGTTTAAAGTTTTAAATGAGTTTAAAACCAAGTGCATCTTTTTTATTATTTTTTTTCTTCTTCTTCTCATAATAATCTTAAAATTCTAAAAACCCATAATTTACTTTCTTGGAAAAAAGGCAGCCAGCCGTTGCTTCTTGATTGGAAGAATATGTATCTCGGGCGAGTTCATTTTCTTTAGCTTTACGCTCCTGTTTTTGACGGGTTTCCTGAGGGCCTCGGCGCTGTCCCGGGGCTCGGGCGGGCTCTTCACATCGTAGCACTGCAGCACCGAGTCCTGGGGCAGGTCCCTTTTGAAGGAAAAGTTTTTGGTGGAGACCCCCGACAGGCCCTTGATCTTGCCGCAGAAGATGGTGGGCACGGCATCCTTGACGGAGACGATGACTTTGGCTGTCTGCGAGGTGCTGACGATCTCGATGTTGTTGCCGGCCTTGGGCTCGCAGCCCGCCCTGCCTGCCTGTTCCACCAGC